>JAHWFO010028035.1:1258728-1291080 GCA_023313115.1 Rhysida immarginata | reverse complement strand
CTTATCGTTTTGTTTATTTTGGAGAGCAACTGAAATTCAACTCATTCTGTCGACGATATCTTTCTGAATTTTCACGATATTTACTTGGGGTTTTTAAAAGAGTAGCTCTATATATTTGGCTATTAAATCATGCAAAAGACATTTTGATATCGCTTGTGCATGCGCAGTTAAACATTATTTAGTAAAAATGCTCATATTTCATCAAATATTTAATATTTTTCTATTCTGATTGCAGGGTGTTGTGTCTACTGTAGTTTGTCAAGTTTCCTGAAAATGGCCTTGCATTGGTTGAAAAACCTGCATGCCATAAACAAAAAACGTACGAAAACATTCGATTTTTTAAAGAAACCTTTATATCTCCATGAATATAGGTGCCATTCTCATACAAATGAACACAGATAAATAAAATAAGCCTCTCAATCATATACAACGCATTTTAAGCATATTTTTTACAGGGCGATCCCAAACATAATTTTTTTGGTTCATTTTGTTGCTGGTCCCATATGTGCCTTTGGGACAAAACCTTGGCTGAAATATATGAGGTGTTAACATGCTCTTTATACCCCTGAAGTTTCAGGATAATTTGGCAAGTTTCTTTCTAGATATTCGGCAACATGTCTAAAATCGAAAGCGTTCGATTACTTTCGGGTAGATAGTGTATCTCCTAAACTGAGAAGAGTGTTACTCTGTGATTGAAGACTTTCTTATGTGGGTATTTATGAAATAGTCTATTGAGAAACTTTGATGGGAATGTGTGTTGAGATGTTCCAAAATCCAACTGTTTTCTCATGGAACTCCATACCGTTGTTGCTGTTCACGATAACTCATTGTCAGTGTAAATAAATAATTCATATAAGTCTTTCGCTAATCTTTTCGAATGACAACTGCACTCTTCTATAGGCAACATATGATATAAAGTGACGTAATAGATGAAGAACTTGAAATGAAGAAAGCGAAAAATTTGAATAAAAATTTGAATTTTGAGGTTAATTAAATTTCCCAATTGCTAAATATTTTTGAAGTGGGGCCTACGGAACATTTACACTCGAAAAGCTTAGCGAATGGGCTAGAGTAATTTTTATTTACACTGACAATGAGTTATCGAGAACAACAACAGTTGGATTCCGGAACATTTCCCTCTATTCCATGGCTGTCGACCTGGCCATTATTAGAACTTTAGCAAAAAGCTATTTCTAAGAATGCGCCCTTGTCTGTACGTTTATCCGGCCGTCCGCCGTTAGCACGATAACTTGAAAATCAGATTAACTTTTTCAAATTCTGTTTTCAGAAATATGACCATCAAAGTCTTAGTTCGGCCGTATCAACTTTGCAGAATTTTTCGTGGATCCCTTCAAGTCGAATTCACGTGCTAAAACAGCGACAGTAAAGAATACCAAGATAATGGTATGTCATATAACAAACGATTTGTCAAGAAGGAATACATTGTTACTTTCTCTTCATCTTTTACGCATTATTGACATCGCGACGCGCACGTGAAATCACTTTGTCGACGCACGATTGCTCAAGTGCTCATAATCTATATTATTATTAAGTAACGGAAGAATGGTTTTATTTTGTCTGTCCGTCGTCCTCATAATTTCTACATTTTTTGAGGTAGAAAGTTGAAACTCTGAATATAGCTTACTATGGGCATGTCCATCTTCACTATTTAGTTTGGCTTTGATTGGTGCACTGGGGTCGGAATTACGGGGATGGGATTCAGAGAGGACGAAGGATCTATGTGCTATTTAGGTACGTAAATGAGCGGATTCACTATACAGATTCCTCTAGGCAAGGTCTATATTACTACGAAGTTTAGGCCCAATTGTTCCAGTGGGGTCGGAATTGCGGGGATGGCAGTTACTTGGTCGTTAGAATTATGGCAACATATGATGACATGTGATATGTCATTCCATCGGAAATGATGAGAAAGGAAAGACTATACGAACTTCTTTACATTTTCTACACACTAAGTTCGAGAAAATCAATTTTTTGATTAAAAAACTTGGGGGAAGGGGGGAGATAAAAAGCGCAGATAAAGGGCTAAAAACAGATGACTGCAGGGTCTGCTACTTGCCTTACCCTACTGGGAGGGGGGGCGGGGAATAAATTTCTTGTTAATAAATATGTCTGCTTCACTGCTAAAACTCCTCCTTGGAATGTTTATAAGATTTTATTTTTAACTTTTAATTGAACCTTTTTAAGCGTTGTGTAATAAATATTATCTTTCACTAATTCTTGTAAAATCGTCCTTTATGAATGCCCGTCCTTCGCGTATTTGACTCGAAGCTCCCTTTTGAAGAAAGTGAAAATTCAAATATGGAAAAGAAAGCAACACGTACGTTAACTCATCAAAGCCTCCGGGCACCGGAAGAAACAACAAATGGATTCAATTTAAACATTTTGCCGTCTCTTCTTAACAAGAAAAAGAAATGGACGGGGGAGGGGGTGATAGCGATGGTGGTGGTGGTGGTGGTGGGGGGGGGGGGGGCGACAAACGTCTCGGCCTCGTCAGCTGACAGGCGGCCTTTGTGGGTTGAGCAGCGGGGGGATCGAGGCCGGGACGCGGCGGGGCGAACGAGGAATCCCCCGACTAACGAAGACGATTTCCTCACTGACTCACCTCGGCAAAAACAAGAAAAAAAGAAGAATGACAACCAGAGAAGTTGAGAATTGCGAAAGCTGTGCATTCCATCCGACCATAGGAGAGGAATTCCCCCCCTCCCCCTCTCTCTACTCCCAGTGCTATTTCCTTCTTGAAAAGTTAGCCTACTCTCCCCATCACATACCTACCAACGACGAGGAATATTAAAGCCAGCAAAATTATATTCTAGTTCTCGGCGGCCACTAAACACTAATTTAATGAATGGCCGCACAAATTTTGGTTCAAAGTATTTTTATGAGCCATCTAATAGATCAGCAGAAAATTCCTCGCACATGGCATCCCATTTGAATTACGTCATCCACGACAGAAATTCCAGCACTGCTACAGTCACTTCATGAAATGCCACCAGAGTCCTCCACTGCAGTTTTTAGTAGATTAAAAGATCCTGGTTTATGTGAAGAAGAAGAAAACTGCGCGAATTTCACTCAGGAACGAGTACAAATGAACTCAATTTAAAATAGTGGCTCATTCTTTGGTGCTATTCAGAACCAAATTTCAAAATGAGGAATGCCGATCACTGCTTTAATTAGGCGATACTGCACAGATCGATTCAGCTCTACACGGATTTTGAATCCGCCCATAGAAGCACGAACTTCTTCTATTCAAGTTGTACGTGAAAAGCCGAGGAAGTTAACTCTTTACAAAAAACCTCGTACTCGAACCAGTTTTGCACGTACGATCATGCCACATTCAGATTCCTAGTCTAAAGCCTGTTTTCCATTTAACGATATTAAGCGACTTGCAATGTGCAACAACTTTTAAGTTCTGTAAAATCGCCTGAAATGCGCGACATATTTCAGGTCGCTTTCCATTTATTGTTTTTTAGGCGTTATCCCGATTCTGACCTGATCTGATTGGTCGAACCACTTTGAAAAACATGGCATCTGAAGAATTTCATCTTCAAACAATTTTCGCTCTCTCAAAACGAGGAAAAAACGATATCGGCTACTCCGTTAACGTTCAAGCTATTACTGCATCATTTGACTACGCTTTGTTTTATTGATTGATTTCATATACAAAATTTCACAAAAGCACAATTAAATTTAAAGTAAACAGAAAACAGGAATTCAAGGGGGTTTGAAAGGCTAAAAACCCGTCGAGCAAAGCCAACACCTCCTAGAGAGAGAAGGCCTGCCTACGGAAACGCCATAAAAAAATGTATTTCTACCAATGAGAAGCCCTACATTATGACTTCTAAGGCGAATTCGGTAACGCACAGAAAGTGCAGGGTTGTGACGTAGGCCTCTTCAGTCTGTGCAACACAATTGACGTCCTTTTATCCGCAGATTTTTCACCCAAGACGAAAGCAAATCCTGCATGGTCGAATTTTACCAACACCTCCTAGAAAGAAAGCCAAGCAACTGAATAGTCATACATTGTTACATCATATTTCGACCATTGTTAATCATATATCCACCAATATATCCACAATAAGGCCAGGAAGTGACGTCATACTTATCAGCTCTATAATAAGCTCTAAATTTGGTCTACTTATGATAATGTAACAATGTATGACGTTTCAGTTGTTTGGCTTTTTCTTTAGGTGGTGTTGATTTTACGGAGGGAAAAAAGGTTTTAAATGCCATAAAAGTGCAAGAATGCCCTACACAGTGCAAGTTAAACTAATGCCTCCTAGAAAGAAAGCCTGTTACATGGTCATAAGAGTCATAATACATTGTTACAAGTCATAATTTAGGGTTTATTATTGGTAGAAATACTAATAACAGTGTATTTTGCAGAAATACTATGGTAACAACTTTTTATGATGATGTAACAAAATAAGACGTTTCAGTGGGCAGACTTTCTTTCTAACTTGTAAGTGGTGTTGGCAAAGCGTCCACGTACCTTGATAGCAACGAATAAAAAATAATAAAGTGTAGACCTTGATTAAATTAAAATATACCCTTGAACAGTTTAGACCTTCCAGACGCGATGGCAGCTTCCCCTTTCTCTTCCAGTGGGTTGGGCATAAAAGGACGCGGATTGATCTCGGGCGACAATAACAAGCATACATCAGCTCGACTTTTCAAATCAACATGCACACTGTATTGTGCTCTTTAATAATCGTTCGAAGGATACATGTTAATTCATATCTATCGAAAATTTGTGTTCTTCCTACATACCTGGAACTGTTTCGTGTATATAAAAAAGAATGTTATGGTTTTGATACTGGGACTGGAACTATAGACCTTTCAGCCGTGGTTCCAGTGCGCTAACCGTTAGGCCAAAACTGACCAGATGCGTATGAAGATATTATAGAAAGGGATCTGCCGGAACTAATTTTCAACTTTGATCTTGAATTACTGGAAGTTTAATTGCGCTATAGGAATGATTTAAAATTTAATTCGTAGGAAATTTGGTGGGTTTTCTCAGGACAATGATTATAGCAAACGATATAGATAGGGCAGTGTCTTTCGAGGAAGCTAAGGAGATACACTTGTCTCCCTTCAGCTATCTAATAATCGTTCAAACGATTGGCGAACGTTTGTGTATTTGTTTGTATGTTTGGATGGGAAAGAGAGAGAACAAATATGGGCCAGAGAAACTCTACAATTACAAGACTAAAAGCTATTTGGGAGTCGGAAACATCGGAATAACCGGAGCTACGTCTACAGCAGGAGCGTAAGAGAGCTTCAACGTCAAGAGCAAGAGAAACTTCGGAGGAAAACTGGATCTACAGTACCCAGTGATGAAGATGAGGCAGATCAACACAATAACAGGATAAATAAAGTCCAGGGCGACGCCGGGTTAACAGCTAATTAGATATAAATTAAAATATTTTTTGTATGGAATTCCTTCATTTCAACTTAAGCAGAAGAAGTTCATAGATGTTGGTGTCCGGTCCAAAAGTAAAAATCTGGAGAAAGCCTCTGATCGTTTTGCTTATTTTTGAGACCAACAGAAATTCAACTCATTCTATCGGCGATATCTTTCTGAATTTTCATGCTATTTATTTCGGCTTCTTATAGGAGTAGCTCACTACATTTGGCTAAGAAATTATGCAAAAAACATTTTGGTGACGCTTGCGCATGCGCAGTTAAACATTATTTAGTAAAAGTGCTCATATTTCATCAAGTATTTAAAAATAAGTAAATATGTGGATCGTACTAATGAACAGATTAAAAGCACAACACTCTTTAACCACAACTAAAAGAGGCGTTAAACAAGAAATAAAACAAAAAGAATGAAAAAAACAAAACAATACAACCTGTAAACGTCTTTCGAAAGCTTTGCTTTCATCTTCAGCAGACAAGGAGAACCTCAAGAGATTCTTGAGAGAACTGACTTGTTTATTGAATTAGCAAGATATATACAGTGATCAATAGAAACAAAAAAAAACCCGAAAACGTGATCACCGTTTTGGTAACTGGGCCACCCATTGGATCAAACTAGATTCACCAATGGGGCCCCTGTCCGAATTTAACAGTAGCTGCTTATCCGTTTTATTTATAGCTAAGCTTTCCTAAGAATCTAACAAGTATTTTTTATTGACCGATTTTATTAATTTCACACTATTCATATGGAACTCGTGGCCCGTATCCAGGGAATGCTTCGCGATGGCTGACTGGTTGCTTCTGCCAAATCTTGTGTGGTTTAAATGCTCCTTAAATCTTGTTTCTATGCTTCGGAACGTCTGCCCTTTGTATATCATAGGGCATTGGTTACATTGAGCCTGGTAGATGCCTGATTTTTGTAGTGGTGGGATCTGGTCCTTAGGATTGCCCAGAAGTTGCTTCATTTGACCTGGATTGCTGAAAGCGAGAGAGACATTAAAGGTGTCACGAATTCCATATGAATAGTGTGAAATTAATAAAATCGGTCAATAAAAAATACTTGTTAGATTCTTACGAAAGCTTAGCTATAAATAAAACGGATAAGCAGTTACTGTTAAATTCGGACAGGGGCCCCATTGATGAATCTAGTTTGATCCAATGGGTGGCCCAGTTACCAAAACGGTGATCACGTTTTCGGGTTTTTTTTTTGTTTCTATTGGTTATTGTTCACTATATATACCTTGCTAATTCAATAAACAAGTCAGTTCTCTCAAGAATCTCTTGAGGTTCTCCTTGTCTGCTGAAGATGAAAGCAAAGCTTTCGAAAAACGTTTACAGGTTGTATTGTTTTGTTTTTTTCATTCTTTTTGTTTTATTTCTTGTTTAACGCCTCTTTAAGTATTTAATATTTTAATATTCAGATTGCAGAGTGTAGTTTGTCAAGTTTCCTGAAAATGACATTGTATTGGGTTGAAAACTATGCATGGTATAAACAAAAAACTTACAAAAAAATTTCTATTTTTTTAAGAAACCTTTATATCTCCATGAATATAGGTGCTATTCTCATACAAATGAACGCGGATAAGTAAAATTAGCCTCTTAATCCTATACAACGCATTTCAAACATTATTTTTTACAGAGTGACCCCAAACAATTTTTTGGTTCAATTTGTTACTGGTCCCCTATTTCCCTTTGGGACAAATCTTTCGCTGGAATATATGAGGTGTAACATGGTCTTTACACGCCTCAAGTTTCAGGATTATTCGTCAAGTATTTTTCTAGATATTCGACAAAACGTCTAAATCGAAAGGTGTTCCTATTATTCTGTCCACCCGCTGTACAACTTGCAGCTGTTCAAGCTTTTGCTGAAAAAGCGAAGGTACTTTCCCTAATGAGCTAATAACTAGAGAAAATCCATTTTTCATATGGTTTTTGTAGTAACTTCCTTTAGCGAAGTTATAGATAATGTTTATCTAATATTAAAAAATTATAAAGATCTCAAATGATTGTGTGAGAGAGCAAGCCTTGCTGCTGAAACTGATATTGTCAATATGACCAACCACATTCAAGATTCCACGCTATGTGACTGAATACGACTCTATTGAAGTTGATGAGGGATATTGATGAGGCAGCAAACAGAGTTCCTCAATCTATCAAGTATTTTTTTTAATATAGACAGAAATAATTCAAACGTTCCTTTGATATTCTAAAATGTTAAGGGTGCAACGTCGAATTTTCCTGGACAAACCCAATCGGACACAAAATTCTAGTGCAAACATTTTAAAGAATTCTTTTCGGTTTTCCAAAGTAAATATTTACTTTATTAACTCTAAGGATTTTTCTTGTGTTCTTATTCATATTCAAATTCAGATATTGCAAAATTTCATCAAACAAACAGACCGAGCAACCCCGGGCATATCGACTAGTATGTAATAAAGTAGTCAATCAATGTAAACGCATAAAAGAAATAATGCTACGTTTCATTCACTGTCAAAAGACTGCTGCAGAGGCATCTAAAAATCAAATCTTACGATCGCGAAGGTACCTGAATGTGACGGAGTAATCCTAAGAAGACGTTATGGCAAAGGTCTCCACCTTATCGTGCCAGGGAAGAGGAGGGCGTCGGCGGCAAGGTCAACTGCCCAAGCTCTCCGAGAATGCGAATGAATCTGATTCGACAGAAGACGATTTGAAGAAGGAAAAACCTTCCAGCATGAAAATAGAAGGTTTTCTATTTTCATACTTGAAGAGAAAAACTAACATTTTATGACCCCCCCCCCCTCTTCCAAACACTCTCTCTCTCTCTCTCTCTCTCTCTTTCTTTTTTTCATTTCCTTTTCTTCCGTCAAAATAATTTCAAATTGGAGAACCACTTTTTCCTCCCTTTGCACTAACTACAAAAGGACGGGGGGATAGGCTCTCTCCTTTCGGCGCAGGGATAAAAGATGGCGCACTTTCCTCGTTATCAGAGGGTCGAATCGTAGAATAACCTCATTATAAGGCATTCCTCCTCCTACCGCCCCTGCCGTCAAGTTGCATCGAAACCACGCGGCTTGAATCGCCATTAGGCGCCGCTCTTCAAGTGACGTCTCCTAAAAAACTTTCAAAGCTCCCTCCTCCTTCCCACCCGCCACTTCTCTCTTTTCTCTTTTTCCCTTTCTGCTTGCCCGTCAGTCCCGTCCACTGTCAGCCTATCTGCCTGTCTGTCTGTCCTTTGCCTTCACCGAGAGCGCCTGGTTTAAGTGGTAGGAGGCGTCCCTCCTCGGTCGGGTTCTTTGCACGCATCGTGTTTGCATGGAAGAACTCGATGTTTGCGCCGTCTACCGCTGACACAGGTATTCTCACGTGGAGAGGATCCAATAGAAAAATTTGAAAAGAATGCTGAAAATAGTAGTCGGTGGAGAAATTTTTTTTTAATGCGTTTTAATTTAGCAAAAAAAAAAACTCTTAAAGGAGATTCCAAAGTAGAGGCTCCTTTTCACTCATCCGTTTCATTTATGTGATTGTGTTTGCGTCTCAAAAGTTCATTATCATTGTCCATTCACGAGGCGTCCTTAGAATCCGGCATCGTAAGAATACTAATGCGTACGCCAGTAGGCCATCGCCGGCAGGCAATCTTCCATTGCATCGAGGCCCAAAGAACTATGACGCGGTGATTAGAGCATCATCAGAGATCCAAACGAAGCCTCACTCCAGACCGAGACATACATTCCCTACGATGCCTGGCCGGTGGACAAGAGTGAAAAGGTCATGGAGAAATGGTCTAGAGGGAGACTACTGTGGAAAGCATTAATGGCGATAGAAGAGGCGTGTCAGACAAGTCACAGATGCCACATGAAAACCAATATCATTGTGTGTGTATTGCCCACGTTCAAAACAATCGAGCGTTGAAATTGGACCCATCCTCTGTTTCTCCATTGCCAGAAATTGTGAAGTGCATGGAAAAATCACAATGCCCTGCCAAAATTCAAGCTATTGGACTGGGAACAAATTAATCATCCCGGCTTACAATCCAGATTTAGCACCTTTTCACCTTATCCTGCATCTGGTGGCTGACGTCTCCTCCACGTCCAAATAAGCCGTGAATACCTTGCTTTTATCAAAAATGGTGTCATTCTACAATGCTCAGATACGAAAAAAAACAAAAAACAATTGCCCTCCCCCTTATAGCAAATGTTTCAATGGTGGAAACTTCGTAGAAAAGTATTTGTTTCATGCAGATATTTTGAAAATAACATTTTCGTTTTTCTTTTTCTTCTTATTTCACTTTTTAAATAAGAAACCCATGGCTAACGTACTTTCTAGATATGGCTCGCATTGACGAGCCTATTTCCGTCAGAAAATGTGAAATGGCGAACCCCTCTTAGTAGCAGGGGACGGTAAGTTAAATGAAAAATGTTTACAGATCAAAACAATTATACGAGGGGCGTTCAAATTTGACCTGGACTTCATTTTTTGTAAATTTCATTGTTGTAAAAATCTAAACTTTCACTGTTGGAATGGCAACTACCGCCTGTCATGCAAATGCAGCATCACTCATCCGCTTGCCATGACAACCAACAGCGATGTGTCGACCAAAGTGGAACAACGAATGATCATCAAATTTCTCCATAACGAAGGAGTGAAAGCATCTGAAATTCATCAGAGACTTCAAAGAAAGCTCACGAATGTCTTTGCTTGGTGCCGAAAGTTCGAAGGAGGGCGAGAATCCACCAGGAATGAACCTCATAAGGCAAGGCCAGCAACTGCTGTCCATGATGGCATCATCGCACGAACAAGGCTGATAAGGGACAACAGGCGGATTCATGTCCGACAATTGGTTTCAATACTGAACATCAGCACTGGCAGTGTGGAGACCATTCTCCACGATAAGCTGAAATTCAACAAGATCTGTGGCAGATGGGTCCCTAAGCAACTCTCCGAGGATCACAAAACCACCCGGGTGGAAATCTGTTCCATGCTGCTGTAGTGATAGAACAGGAAAGGTGACAGCTTCCTAAGGCGTGGATTCATCACCATACTCCTGAAAGCAAGCGTGCGAGCATGGAGTGGCGACACACTGACTCACAACGACCCAAGAAATTCAACATGACCAATCGCCAACGAAAGTGATGGCGACGGCATTCTGGGACATTAAGGGTATCATCATTCGTGCTGATTTTCTGGAAGAACGATCCCTAAATGCATCCTACTACTGTGATATTTTGTGGACACTAAGGAAAAAGCGACCAGGGGCGAGTTTTTGGACATGAGATCGCGGTTTAGTAAGCATCGCTCATACGTCAAATTACGTAATATTGCTCTGATCTTACGCAATTTTGACGTATGAGCGATGCTTAGTAAACCGCAGTCTCAAGTCCAAAAACTCGACCCAGGACTCCTTACCAGTGGTGTTTGTTTTCTGCAAAACAATGCCAGACCACACGCAGCCAAATTGACTATGGACACACTGACGGAACTCAAATGCGACATCTTACCATATCGCCCATACAACCCGGATCTCTCCCTTGCGACTATCACTTCTTTGGACCATTGAAAGAGTTCTTGGGAGGGCAGAGCTTCGGCTCCAATGAGGAACTGAAAAAGCCTGTCTTGACGTGGTTTCAACATCAGTCTGAAGATTTTTACAGAACCGGTATCCAGCTGCTCCCAGAACGCTGGAAAAGAGAAGCAAGGAGAGTTATTTGAGAAGTAACAGGTCTATATGTTTTTTTTTTATATTTCCCTGATTTTATAAAAAATAAAGTCCAGATCAAAGTTGAACGCCCCTCGTATTACCGAGCAACGCTTCCCTTCTGTCTATACAAGAGTTGTTTCTCTATAGAGAAAAGTTTCGAAAAACACCACCACTTCAGAATATTTCGCTTTTTTGTTTTCAACTGTTGGTTGTCGGTGAAATCATAAAGCATTTTTGCAACAGATGATGCAAGTTCATCTTTTGGAGATACGAGTACTAGAGTCATTCGCATTCATGCTATTGCTATGTCATTTGACAGTTCACAGTTCTAGCTTCTTTCTAAATAAAATTGAGCGATTTCATTGAGTTTTGGAGATCCGTTGGAGTTTTTAAGGGTGAAAGGGGATAGCGCGCCAAAAAGTAGAAAAAACGCGGTTCTAAAAGAATGTCGATGCCAACTTCGGTCCACGAGGCTGAAGAGACATTCATCAGAGGAAGATTATATTTTCATTGTGTGGTATTTTAAACCAAAATCGGAGGGAACCTCTTATCCACAAGGAGATTTGAAATACCGGATACGAGCCATCTTCAGCGATGAGAGATAAAATGCAACTAAATCAAAACTTTTATGCTAGATAAAGGTTTTTAAAGGTGTCGTCTTTTTCCAGCTCCTACCAAGGAACCCAACAATCCTTTAGAATATGGTGTACACGCGCCAAATCTACAGGGTGATTCAGTCAATTACGTACGATTCTAATGGTTTATTACTCAGGAACTAATAAATATAGGAATGTCCTTATAGATCTTACAACACACATTACACATTGGAATTTCACACCTTATGAACAACATGCCCGAAGTGTGCTCGAGTGTGCATCTGCGAGAGCGTGATGACGTCAGAAATCGCGTCTGCATGGCCGTAGCCTTAGGCTTTGTCGTGTTGTACAGTAGAATGGAGCACACATGGAACATCTTGTTCATGAGATGTGAAATTCCAATGTGTGATGTGTATTGTAAGATCGATATGACATTCCTATGTTTGTTAGCTTCTGAGTAATAAACCATTACAATCGTACGTAATTGACTGAATCACCATGTACATTTGAATGAATCCATCATCCAGAAAGGTCCGGAGCTCGTTAATCGCGAAGGAGTTGTGTTCCATCACGACAACGCCGGATCACCCATGAAAATTGGTGGAGCTTGGATGGGATATGTTGCCACGCCCACCCTAGTCGCCTGATCTTGCGCCATCAGTTTTCTACTTCATAAGACCTTGCCCGGTATAACATTCAATTCAACTGAGGCACCTTGTTGAATTTTTCGCTGATCAAGGTAGGTCCTTCTATGAACGTGGCGTTATCAAGCTCACTCAAAGATGACAAAAGGTTATTGAACAAAACGGGCATTGATCATTGTTTTTTATAGAAGTAAAAGATCTTTGAAAAACTGCCTTTTCCGACATTCCAGTATATCAAACTGCAATGGAGTCGTTTTCGATTCGTCTCAACATAGGTACACAAGAGGAAAGCAGAGTTAAAAGAAAATCAGTTGGCGGCTACACCAAGGCGTTTAGACCACTCGATTGAAAAATTTAAGAAAAAAAAAAGATAAGTTCGAAGGAATGCGTTTAAGTTAATAAAATTAAAGACACAAGCTCTATGCTTTATCGTTTTTTCCTCCCCAGTTGACTCTTCGCTCGATGGATTTGCAATGAACAAAAGTGAAACGCATCGTCTGAGAGAGAGAGAGCAAGACCTTCCCATTATCTCCTTGACTGAATTCAAGATTTTCATCATTCTGTTCAGCCCGACACTACTGCACCGATCGCTTGTCACGAGGAGTTATAGGCCGGGGTTAGGAATGGGAGGAGACTAACAACATAACAGGTTGGAAACAATGACACCATCTGTGACGAGCGTCAAAACCAATCCGAGTTCCTTTTCGTTCTTTGCTCTCCCCATCCCTGCCCCAGTTATTGTCATGGCGCCCGCTAAACGACCTATAAAAACAAATCGGTAAAAGCCTCAACGAATCACACTATTCATGCCTATTTAGAGCAGTTTTTAGGTGAATGAAATTCTTCGCTTTTGGCTCGAGTGGACAGGGCGACTGAAGTCATCAGCATGTAAATTCTATATCAACCTAAGATGGGTCCATGAGGTTTAATCATACGCCATACATCAGATGTTAAATTATTGATGAAAAATAGGAAAACAAAATTCCTTCGAACCTCATGGACCCATCTTAAGCTATTCTTTAATGAATGTTACGCCTTAGGAAAGAGAGTCCCAGGTAACTGCTCTAACCAAGCTCAAAGGAACGTAAATGGCGCAATTGGTTATCGTGTATAAACCTCACAAAAATTGAATATAAAGTTTAATATAAAATTGTAAATTACATCTTCACCCTCTGGATGCTCTCTTTAAATTATTTTCTCCGATTGAAACGTTTTCTAGATGATGTTCTTGTCTTTTGCCCTCTGGCCAATGAGGAATTCACGGTTTGGTCAATGATGATGATCTCAATGGGTGCAATTGTAATTTGGGAGAAGTTTCTTTTTAAATTAAGAAATTTGTATTTTAATTTAATTTTATTATAAAAATTAACGTCTTCGAGTCCTGTCAGATTTATAATCTAGACTCAACTTCAAAAATAGATGTTATGTTGGTTTGAAATTACGTTTTTGATTTAAAGTTTAAATAGCCGAGGTATTATTGAATTTTATTTTCATGTTCATCCATCGTTAAATCTAATTAATTTTATTAACGAGATGATTTTGTGGTCCATGCATTTGATACTTCTCGAGATGGTTTGCCAAATTTGCATTTTTTGATTTTACAAAAATTATTTCTTTCATTAATCATTTTTGCCATTTCTTTTTGCTTTTGTTATTTCTTTACAAAAAATTTTAATGTTTTTCCAGTTTGGGGTTGCGTTTTCTTTCATTGCTAAAGTGAAACTCCACCTAACCTCTCTCTCTATGAATAGATTGTTACTCGGTTTCCTGTACAATCCACAACATACGGCGAGGTCAAAAATACTAACACCGAGTTGAGTTAGTGAAGAAAATCATTGTTACTACGATAGTCAACAACACGTTAACAATCGTAGCAATAGTCATCGTTTCACCTACTCAACTCGGTGTTTGCATTTTAGACTGTTAAAAAAAAATGCCTACAAAAATAAACTTTCAACGTTTTATGACGAACAGGATTAAAAACAATAATTTTGGAAGAAAAAAAAAACCCCTAAGTTTTCTCTTCTATCCCCCATGATGCACCAGCAATATCGTCAACCATTTTTTTTTGTGGCAAGCCTGATCTAATTGCAGTTCAGCATTTTAAAAGGTGGATTTTTGTTTTGATAAAAATAAAGTTTAACTATCTCATTATTGTGTTTTGTTAAATATGCATTTAGGGACCATTAAAAAAATTAAGTATTGAATTTCCTTATAAAGAAAACAAAGGTACTAATTGCTCATAGCCATGTCGCGTTGTGTTAATCTAGGGAGAGGATAGATGGAGATTGTTAATTTCATATTGTAGTCTAATTGCTCTTTCATGTTCATTAATTCTTATGCCTAACGTTTCTTGTCTGTCCAGTGTATTTTATTCCAATATTAACAGGAAATTTTTAGTTTTTTTTCCGTAGGTACTGTAGATTTCTTTGAATTAGTTATTTCTTCCTTTTTGATAATTTTTTATTTTGACCGTAATCTACAATTTTGTTTATTATTGTTTTGCAAATATTACTTTTAATTTTTGGGATTATATTGTGTTTTCCAGACTAGAAAATATTACAGAATTCGGTAACGTTAAAATGATTTCTACTTTTCAATTTAATTAGACTAAAATATGTTACTTAAAACTGTCAACGATCTAACATCAGAAAAAAATTTCTCTCAATTAGCCATTGACATCATTATCATTGAGCAATCTGTGAATTCATCAATACAATGCAAGTTTCAAAGTTTTTTCATTGACCAGAGTGCAAAAGACAAGAACATCTATAAAACGTTTCCGTTACATCCAGAAAGTGAAGATGTGATTTACAATTGTATTTTAAATCAATTTCAACTTTTTGTTTCTGTATTTTAAATTTTAAACTTATAAACTCATAATTGGAAAATGGTGTTAGGAGGATTTTTTTTCACGCCATTGCCTCCGATATTTATGAGTAAACAGAGAAACAATAGTAAAGAAAATTCCACGGCCTGGACTCGAACCAGGGGTCTTCGGGTTACCGTCCCGACGAATCCTGCTTTAATCTGCGGTACAATGATGGCTGCATTCGTGTTAGGCGCTATGCCGGTGAACGCTGCCTTCCGGAGTGCATTATCGAACGTCATAGTGGACGAACACCCGCAATTATGGTCTGGGGTGCGATTGCGTATCGTGGACGATCTCAGCTGCTACGAATTGTGGGTAATAACAGCAATCGGTACATCTTTCTTTCGAAGCATTCCTAGAGCGATCTTTCAACAGGATAATGCCCGCCCACATATTGCAAGGAATGTTCATGACTTCTTTTCAGCAGAAAACATGCAGCTTCTTCCTTGGCATGCTTATTCGCGGGAATATGTCGCCTATTGAACCTGTGTGGTAGGCATCTCGCTCGTGATCATCGTCCTACAGGTTCTACAGATGAACTTTGGGCACGCATACAAATAATGTGGAATGCTCTTCCCCAAGCACTCATTCAAAATCTGTTTGACTCCATGCCACAGCAGCACTTATTGCAGGGCTAAACCAAATATTCATTTCGGACACTTAAGATTGTTTGTGTTTTTTTTATGCTTTGAAACTCTAATCATTTATTTGTACCAATACAAGTCTTTTTTTGGTTTAAATTTCATTTAATTCTCACGATTCCTTCATGGTGTTGCAATTTTCACAAACACGAGTTTATAAACTTTCATTTATTCTTTGCCTTTTTCTTGATTGTTCAATTTTAAATCATCTGAGAGGAAAATGAAGCATTTGATTCTTTGGAAGATCAGTAAAAAAGTAGAAACGTCTGTTTCCTCACATGATACAAAAAGGTTGAAAACAGTAAGAGAAATAAACTTAAAAGCGCAAGCACCGTTGGATCTAAAAGCGAATAACTGTGGCCCAAAGACAATCAATCATGAGCGCGACCAGAACGGAGAAACGGGCCATCCACTGTGTAACCATTGACAAATAATTTTAATCGAGACAATTTCGGACCCATATCTGGTAGAATCATTCCCCGCGAATTGAAGTGAGGAACACCTAAACACCCTAAGCCCACGCTACGTATGAATCCGCAACCTTTATACGTGAACTTTCCCAAATTCGTCACCTGTAATGTCGCCACCGTATACAGTCTTCTGATGAAAAAGCTTTGAAAACAAACTGACAAGGAAGGACCCGCGTCACTTTAACTTCCCTCCCACTCTCTGCTTGAACAACGGATTTACTTCTGCTTTACCCACATAATACAGATCTAAATGGTTTTACAGAGAAAGAGTAGCGGGCAGGTTACACCGTATATTTCATTAACCGCTCCGGAGATGGTGTCTGCTTTTTTGGCAATGGATACACCAAAGCTCGATTGCATCGCAACATTGAAGGGAGAGGAGGAAGACTGATCCATTTCGGCCGCTTTCATGCTCAGGTTGCGGAGTTTCTATTAATTCCCGATGGCGGAAGAGATTTCAAAAGAGTAGGGGGGGGTCTCTTTTTTTCATCCATGGGGCTCGTCCATTCGGAGTTGATGATCAAGTGACAAATTGGCCCCCACGGCTCGGAGGGCGCTCGATGGCGTGCGTTTTCCCCTCCTCGCATCCCTACAATGGCCGGATTCGATCGCACGCCCGCTGCCCATCAATGAGCCGGTGAGAGCCTCCATCTGCCGCTGCGGTTCCATGAAACAAAGCTTGGCCAACAGAAAAGGACCCTCGAAAAACACAAGAGAGACAGACCCTCGTTCCCTTCTCCCCCCCCCCCCTCCCCACCCCCACCAACGCTTCCCCCGACACGATGGCTCCCTCCAGTGGACGTCAACGGCAACACGCAAAACGGGACGACATTTCTATTTGCCTCGAGAAGTATGTGTGCTTTAGGCACGGAAACCGCGTACGAACACGAGATAATGTACACAGATGTATATTTCGTAGGCATCCTTCAGTGCGAGAGTTAACGAAATAAACACCATTGTAGACATGTGGAGCGTCTCCCTATTCTTCTTGATTAACCTAACCAAACCCAAGAAAACCTAAGACAAACCAAACAGGTCTGTCTCAAAATGATAGGACAGACGATCATTTGACTTTTAAGATATGATATCAACTTCATTTATACAATTTGTCTGATACCTTCTAATGATAATTCCAGTATAAAACATTTATTACAATGTTGCAAAAAAAAAATAAATACAGGGCGTTTCTAAATTATTCTACAGGTTTATTACTCAAAAACTATTACAGATTTTAACGTGATTTTTTTTATTCACAAAGAAAAACTCAAAAACGCTTCTTAGCCTCGCGGTTAGCGCGTCGTACCATTGTTGGCGCGTTGTTCCATGTTTCGCGAGACGCAGTAAACAATGGCGAGTGCTCGAGAAAAAGCTCAATGCGTGGTATGGCTTGCGGAATTTAAGTCAATGATTACAGTTCAGAGAATGTTCAAAACCAACTTTAAAAAAGATCCTCCAAATCATAAGTCAATTAAGCTAGGGCATGAAAAATTTTTAAACACCGGCAGCCTGTTACACAGAAAGGGTGCTGCCAGACCTTCAGCGATACCACAGAGAGTAGAAAAGGTCAGGGAGACGTTCGATCGTAGTCCCCGTAAACACTTTGCCAAGCAGCTCGTCAACTGGATAGGCCAATGACATCCCCCGTACATAAAATAGTGAATCACCGCCTTCGTCTTACACCCTACAAAATGAACTGAAACCAGTTGACCGAACGAAGCGCAAGAAGTTTGCCGAGGATATGCTCCAAAAAATCGACAATGATCCCACCTTCCTCGAGGACATTTTATTTTCTGATGAGGCAACATTCCATACATTTGGAGTAGTAAACCGACACAACTGCCGCATTTGGGGCTCACAAAACCCCCATGTTCTAAGGGAGCATATACGCGACAGCCCAAAGGTTAATGTTTGGTGCGGTTTAATGCATGACCGAGTAATCGGACCTTTCTTCTGCTGCAACCAACTTAGATATGCTGGAGAACTACCTGGTTCCACAGGTGGAAAAACTGCAGCCCAACTTAGTCTACCAACAAGATGGAGCACCTCCTCACTGGGGCCTGCAAGTTAGGAAGTGCCTTGAGACGAACTTTCCAGGACGATGGATTGGAATGGATGGGCCAATCCCATGGCCCTCTCGCTCACTCGATGCGAACCCTCTGGATTGTTTTCTTCTGGGGATATGTGAAAGAGGGACAGAGTGTACAAGACCAATGTTGATGACATTGAAACTCTCAAGAACAAAATAATTGAAACAATCGCTGAAATCACCCGTGAAATGCGAGCTCCAACATGAAAGGAAATAGAGTTTCGCTTTGACGTCCTTCACGCCATAAATGGGGGAGGGCACATTGAAATTTATTAAGGCATGCTAACAAACTTTTTGAGTTTCTATTTGTTAATTAAAAAAATCACGTTGTGTAATAGTTTTAGAGTAATAAGCTTGAATGATACGGAAGATAATTTAGAAACACAATGTATGATCCGGAGCCAAAACAGACCAGCTGGAAGACCCTAAGTCCTCACAAGAAGAGCAAAAAATCTATTATACACCATGTTGTACAGTCAATTACGTATGATTCTAATGGTTTATTACTCAGGAACTAATAAACATAGGAATGTCATATAGATCTTACAATGCACATTACACATTGGAATTTCACACCTTATGAACAACATGCTCGACTTCTGCTCCATTCGTCTGTACAATACGACGAAGCCTGAGAATGAAGTTTTGCAGCACTGCACCTCGCATCTCATTGTCAGCCAGTGCACAAAATTCGGTGACTGCCTGATGGACCTCTTCCATGGTACGGGGCGTGTGCTGAACATCTCCTTAAGGAACCCCCACAGAATTGATCCATCAATTCAACAACAAGGTCATCTCCAACCGTTTCCCAAACCTCTTCAACGACGGATTCTTGACCAGTCCTGACCTTAACCCCTGTGACTTCTTTCTGTAGGGGTTCCTTAAGGAGAAGGTGTTCAGCACACGCCCCGCACCATGGAAGAGGTCCATCAGGCAGTCACCGAATTTTGTGCACTGGTTGACAATGAGATGCGAGGAGCAGTGCTGCAAAACTTCATCCTCAGGCTTCGTCGTATTGTACAGACGAATGGAGCAGAAGTCGAGCATGTTGTTCATGAGGTGTGAAATTCCCAAGTGTAATGTGTGTTGTAAGATCTATATGACATTCCTATATTTATTAGTTCCTGAGTAATAAACCATTAGAATCGTACGTAATTGTCTGAATAATTCTGAACGATCAATGCATCCCAGATTGAAAAAGAGAATGCTGTGGGCCCAACAGCACACGACGTGGAATAAAGACTGGGACAGAATTTAATCTTGATGTGCCAGATGGCTGAGAGGAGGAAAGACCAATCTTTTATTTATTTGGTACACTTTATGGAACCCTCGTGATTATTGTAGTTATTTGGTACACAGGAACTCCTGTGACGTTAATGCATTCATTAACCACATCAATAGTTTCTTCCCTTCTATCAAGTTTACTTGTGAAGTTGAAAAAAACAATAAATTACCGTTCTTGGATTTTTCCAGTAGGACATTGCTGCTTCAGTACCCTTTCTAAGGTGTGCGCAAAGAGTCGGGAGTTCAAAAGCGTTCAAGATGTGAAAGCAGCCATTGGATGCAATCGATACAACGGACATGTCAAAAGTAATTGATTCAATGCCTATTAAAATGTACAAACTGATCTCAAAACAAGGAAAATGTGTGTATATCTTTTTTGGGGACAGCCGCAGAGATGGTACATTGAAAAAAAATTTGTCCTATCATTTTCATTATCAGGACAGACCTTAATTTGGCCTCTCATGTAAACAGTACATGGGTGTGAAACAGAAAGCAGTGTCTATGAAACGCAGATTGCTAGAGAGAAGGTCGTCCAAGCATCATCGACATCTGCGATGAGGTCAGAGATCATTCGCTGCCGATGCTAAGTTTCGAACCCAATACTCTACTTTGCCTTAAAACTTAGAAAACACTTGTCCTTCTAAAACTGCCATCTCCGTGAACAAGGGCCTTCGATTGGCGCAACCTGAGGTCACCCGACCGGAGGGTTGATCTATGACTGTTCCTTATCCCGTCTACCGACAGTCTCCTCTCGTTTTGCTTTCTTTTTCAGTTTTCTTTCCAAAAAGATGGTGTTGGATGGAGGCAGGCTGAAGTGTAGAGGGAAGGAGCGCGCCTCTTTAGGAATGGTTCTCCCTGCCAATTAATCACAGCGATCGACCTCGTGACGTCACCCGGGCTCGACAGATGCCACGTGAAGAGCACCGGAAAGATTGATGAACTGGAGCCACGCGTTGACAGCACTCGTGTCACGTGCAGCACGGGATCCGCCTTCGATCTCCTCCACCACCTCTGCAACCGCCGTCCTCCCAAAATGGCGCCACGAAAACAAGGAGAGCGAGAGCACGTGACCCTCGTTTCCCGCCGTTCGAGGAGGGGGCGCACTTTCTACTTCGCCTTGTCATTTCCTTTTCCCCCGCGGTCTCTGCTCTCAATATGTCAACAAGCGCAAAGAAACGTGAAAGGCGTCGTCGTCTTGCCTAGGCGCCACCTCCACGAACGCTTCAATTTCTTTGGCGTTCACCGTGAGCGGGGGCCCCAATTTCGATTCACGTTTCGCTTTAAGGCGCGCCAAACAACAACGGGAACAAGCTCCGCCCGGGTGCGAAACAACCTCTTTTTTTAAAAAAAAAAAAGCTACACCTCGCTCCGTTAAACACCCACAAGCACCAACAAAGTTGGCCATTAAAAGAAACAAGAAAACGGAAAAGGAAACTCCCCACCCCGCCCTTGACGAGGTTGCGTTTTGTCGACAGCGGCAGATGGCACCTTGGCTCACGCCACGTTGCTAAGCGACGAGATCAGAGTCGACCGACGACGAGTGTCGTACACATGTCTGGGCGCATTCCTGATGTCGTCATCGCCGTCGGTAGGAGGAGCCCCCGAGACTCTGCAAGAACCGAGCGGCGACCGCCATTGGCTGGCAACGATCCCGCCGTTGGTGCGCGCCAGAATCACTCCACCGGAATAGAAGGATTGAAAACGAGGCGGCTGGGAATCGAACCAGCTGCTCCGCTCGCTCGCCTACCCCTACAAAATGCAAAATCTCCGTTTCGATCTTTTTCCCTGCCTCCCAATCTTCTCCCGCAGAAAACAGAAAAAAAGGAACGTGCTTTTCACACACGCACATACCCTCTCCTCATCCAAACGCGTTTTGTTTTGCACTTTCCATTCTGTTGTGGAGAGAGCACCAATATCTGCGCCTTCCTCGTTTCCACTTGACTCGGTGCCGTTTTGCTTTCGGATTTCACCGGCTCATCGAGTGCCAAAGACGACGACGGCGCCGACAATTTGCTAGAATCCCTTCACCAGATTAGAAATAAAATTCAAAAATTGTATGAAGCGAAAGCGCTCTTTTATGCGATTGATTAGCGCGACACACAAATCTCATCGCACATCTCGCCCCACCCTCTCTCTCAATGTTACACTAAATCAATGCCCACAAACACTCTACACAGAACCGGTCTACAAGCGCAATCGATGCTGCCATTTCAGTAGTGCGCTCTGCCATTCTGTTCCGCGAAGAGCGCATGTTCATCGTTCTCCTGACGACAGAAGGTTACGTCAATAGCCCTCTCGGGTGAAGAGGTTGGCATTGATAGAATAAACTAAAATACAGACCTCCATCACCGAGATGAGGATGACAGATGCAGATCGAGGCCAGGGCAGGACGAACGCGCTTCAACGCACGTCTAGGTTGCCAATGACACGGGGGCGCGGAAAAACGGGATGGAACACACACCGACCGAATTCCTCAAAATCGGACATGGAAAAGATTAAAAGATAAAGCTGATGGAACGTCGTTAAAGGCACAGTCTCCAAAATTGCCAATCCGAAAATTTGTTCTAAAATGCCGAGGGTGGCACCCTACTATTCCATTGTCTGTGTGAGAAATAGAGATCCCCGGGCTTCTTCTACAACTCCAGTGTAAAAAAAATAGAATAATGAACGTCTAACGTGATTTCCATGCTTATTTCACCACCAATCACACGAAAAGCAAAACGCAACATATGCAAGCACAAAACTAGAATAGGAATTGTTGAACACATATTAGCTGTTTGCTAATTGGCTGTTACAAAATATTAGAATAAGCTGCTCCCCATTGCAAAAAAAAAAAAAGAATAGTATCCAAGTTAATATTGTATATATTACAATTAGACATATAAAAGAACCTATCCCTGAAACACAGAGTGCTTTAGTGTTCCGAAAGTTGATCTTATAGGGTGCAAAAAAAACACATCACTGAAAATACTAAGGAGATCATGTGAATGCACATAAAACAGGAGTGACCCAGACCAGGATTGCAGAAATAGCTGGATGTTCTCAAGCAACTGTTTCAAGAATAGTCCGTACTCACCAGAACAGCAAGAATGTCCAAGACGTGGAAGAAAGCCTAAGATGGATGAGAGAGTACTCTTGAGGATTGCTAGGAAACATCGATTCAAGAGTCTGCGGCATCTTCTCTTCATATGGTAAACCAATCACGGAGTCAGAGCATCTAAATGGACTACGTGGAGAAAACTACGCTACAAAGAATACTTCTCAAGAATTCCGAAAATCAAGCCTCTGTTGACGAAAATTCAACGAAAAAACCGTCTGAGGTGGCCCAAACAGAGACAGTACTGGGGTGATGAAGAATGGAGCAAAATCTGGTTTAGTGATGGATCTGTGTTTTGCCTTGTGCATGGAGATCAAAGAATCAGGGTTTGGAGGAGGAAAGAAGAAGCGTTTCGACAAGATTGCCTCAAACGTTCTGTGAAATTTGCCACGTCGGTTTTGGTGTGGGATTGCACGTCCTCACATGGGGTTGGAAATCTATGTATTGTACGTAGAACAGTTTACATGGAAATTCTGGACTATTTCATGATTCCTTCAACAGAAGAACTGTATGAGGATGAAGAGTTTATCTTCCAACAGGATGGGGCATCGTCCCACACAACTAAATGCACAATAACGACTCAGAGATCGTGGTATAAATGTGCTTCCATGGCCTGCCAATTCACCAAATTTAAATCGGATTGAGAATCTGTGAGCCATAATGAAGAAAAAACTCTCCGAGCATGTTCCCAGCACTGGACAAGAACTTGTGTCTGCAATCCGACATATCTGGGCATCAATTTCAAGACAAACGTGTTTTCAGCTTGCTAACAATATACAACGTCGTATGCAAGCTGCGATAAGTGCAAAAGGCAACGCAACAACGTACTATCATTACTAATAATTGCAACGTGTGTTCATATCAACTAGTCGATTTTTTGCAATGGGGAGCAGCTTATTCTAATATTTTGCAACAGCCAATTAGCAAACAGCTAATATTCTTTCAACAATTATTCATATTCTAGCTTTGCTTTTCGTGTGATTTGGTGAAAATCACGTTCGAAGTTCATAATAAACATTATTCTATTATTTTGCAATGGAGTTGCAAGAGCCGCTGGGATTTATTAATTCGTTCTCAACATTACAGAAAACTTAATCTTAAAAGCAAAGCTGTACGCAGCCATGCACAACATAAGAAAAATAAGACCACCCTGAAAATAAAAATCAGTTAAATAATTTGTAATTTAGATGTCCACATCCTATTTATTCGAGTTGTTTGAAGAAAAAAATTAATTATTTGCAGTTTTTACAAAATTGGAATATTTAATCTTTATATATAAAAATTCAGGTTCAGGGTGTGTCTTTAAATGTTCTAAAAACTTTTGAACCACTTATCCAATTGAGCTCATATTCGCACCATATGTTCGTTAGGTTCAGAGTAAGGTTTTCATGTCCCCAAAGGGTGGGGGCGGGGGTAAATTTTTGGTTTATATCTTGGTTTATGTTTGTTTGTTTCCTCAAGAGATGGCGCCAGGGAAACGCCATAAAAATTTCATCACACAAACAAACCGAGCAACGCCGGGTATATCACCTAGAATTACTAAAACTGAATCTGCCAGGAAATCAAGCTAAGAATGCCCCTTGATATTTACATTTTTGCATGAAATGATACATAATCATTACAAACTAATTTGCATTATCCTAAACGGTTTCAAGCGGTAATCTATTAGAAATGGGCAAAAGAATTCTGACATCCATGGTGTGAAAAGAGTCCAGAACATCCACCAAAATTGTCACAGATAAACGAAGCAATCTGAGAATGACAACATCAACAGGTGTATCATCTGTAATGATTGCAACCTTGGATTTACCTATGATTTCTAGAACAATTGCAAGTGTTCTACATTCAAATGACATTTATACCAAAATGAATGCAAAACCAAGGCTGACTCCTAAGCATATGAAAGCCAGAATGAAGTTTGCAATGGCTATAGTGATTTATGGAACTAAAAGGCTCGTATTTTCGATCTATAATACAGTTGCTCGCGCCTATACACCGAGTGGCCAGATTTCTAATGACCACCTGAAGTTTGTAGGCAAATTAGCTATGACTTGGCGCTGACGTTGCTAGAGGGCCAGACCATTATAAATAGGGAAGCAGATTGTGTTTACTACCACTTCTGAAGATATGGATAAATGGCGCGATTTAACAGCCTTTGAACGCGGGTTGATTGTTGGCGCTCGGCGCCATGAAGCGAATATCAGCAAAACGGCTGCATTTGTTAAATGTTCAAGAGGAGGTGTTCTTAAAGTGTTTGAAGACTGGACTGTCAGCCGGAAAACTGGGTCTGAACGTGCGAGTTCTGTCCGTCAGCGACTAGTCAATGTTCGGGCAGAACGGAGAGTGGCAAGACATGAGAAGGGCAACAGTGGCTATTCAAAACAATTCTGTGCCCTTCTTGCAACAGGATAACATGTTTTTCCAGCAAGATAAAGCCCGTCCACAGACCTCTACTGAGACTTTATGTTAATTGAGCACGAATCTGGGCCAGCACGATCTCCAGACTTGTCGTTAAAGGAGCATGTGTGGGACATGATGGGACGTAACGTTCATCGTCGCTGCACATCAGCTGCAACAGTATCACAATTGTGTTTCAGGAGGCTAGTAACAACGAACCCCAAGACGATGTCCAGCATCTTTATGACCGTATGCATGTAAGAGTCAAGTTCTGCATCATGCTCGAGGCTGTTAAACGACGCATACACCGTTCTTCTAGATTGGAACGCGAGGTCCGGACTGTAAAGCGGGTGGTCAAGTTGTGCCCAACTAATCAGATCTTTTGTTTGAGAACAACTTGACTACCCACCTTACAGTCCAGTGGCTACCACCTGTTCCAGGATCTAAAAGAGATCATTGGCAGCCTGCATTTCAGCGACGATGAACAAGTGAAAACTGCGTGACTTTCTTCACCGGCGGCAGCTTTTATGAAGTAATCACGTGGAAGTACATTGAGCGCTATGACAACTTGGAAACTATGTGGAAAAATAGTTACAGGTACATAGAATCTGGTAAAGAAAAAAATTTTGAAAATACACAGTATATAGTAACGATGGAAAACTCGGAATTTGCATAAGAAATTATACTGAAAGTGTACAGTGCTAGTGTGTTAGCATTTCATTAAGTTTTATCTTTATTTTCCTTAAGTATTAACGAATTAGTATGAGCAGTGATATACTAAAATACACATAAACCGAAAATTGTGTATAAGTGAGTGGAACTTGCATATTTTAATTCGACCTTGCTTTTTGACGTTCAAGTTGCTCTACCAGCACATGATCTAAAGTAATTTTGTACAAACTTTTCCTCGAAATAAATGCATAAACATCGAAAGGTTGTTCCGAGGGGTTATTGTGAGCATTCGACTGATTTTCCATCTAACTTAACAGATGCGATGAGTTTTACGTCATTTTGGCTTGAATAAGAATCAGGATCTATTGTTAAACGTTTCCCAATTTGCGGAAAGTATGCACTGTGAATCAATTTTTGATAATTTTCTTGAACCAGATTTTTCAATTTGAATATTTTCGACCATTCTCTTGGACCCTATACCTAATGTTTTATCTTATAGGACGACCAGTGGTGATGATCGAAGGCGAAAGAGAATCCCCTTTAGTACTTAAGCAGCGTTGAATCAAGAATAGATAAGCACTTCTCATTTATTCCTGGTTGAATTATTTACATACGAGTCATTGCGAGTGCTCACTGAATAATTATCTGGACATTTTTTTCTCCCTGCTTCGAACGTTCTATTAGTGAGTTTCGAGCTAGTGTGGATGGTATTAAATGGGAGCGATTTCTTGCGTTTATTGTTCTACACGTGAATATTCTAACACACGGTGTCCAGAAGGTGGTCCACACATGGACTTTCCTCCCACGTTTTAAGAATTTTATGCTATTGTTTTCTTTAGTAGATTTCTACTAAATCGATGACACTCTAAATGGAACTTTTTCTCTATCATCGTTCAAAATTTAGTGTTCGTACCTTCTCAGCGCTTACACAAGGGGGTGTTGCAAATACTTTTATTTAATCGGGCACTTTCCAATAGATAGACCTGCACCAACACCTCCTAAAGAGAAGGCCTGCGGACAAAAGGTGTATACATTGTTAAATCATCATCAAGCCAACGCCTCCTATAAAGAAAGCCTCAGCACTGAAACGTCATACATTGTTACATCATCATACTTCGTCCTTTGTTAACCGCATTTCTACCAATAATAAGCTCTAAATTTGGTCGACCTATAATGATGTAACAATGTATGACGTTTCAGTGCTGAGGCTTTCTTTATAGGAGGCGTTGATCAAGCGGCCAAATTTAGGACTTAAAATTAGTTGAAATACGATCACAATAGCCGCTTGATTAAAAAAGCTGAAAATAATTTTTTTAACTCTCATGGAATTATATGGACTTTCTTTGCCAGTGGAATTTCAACAGAAAGTTATTAAAATAAATATAAATATAAGCCAACTAGAAAGAAAGTATGACGATGTAACAATGTATAACGTTTCCGCGCTCAGGCTTTGAGTAGAGGTGGAGTTGCCCGGCCTGTCTTTTTCGTCGCTACGATCAACACCACCTAGACAGAAGGAAGGCCTGCGCACAGAAACTGTATACAGTGTTACATCATAAAACGGCCAAATTTAGGGCTTATTACTGGTAGATATACAATTAACAATAGCAGCTTTTTTTCATGTGACTTTTTAGTGCCCCGGCCTGTCTTTTTCGTCGGCTACGTTGAACGTGCGTCCACGGAATTCATCGAGAAATATGTCTGGTGCTTATCATTTTCTTAGACACGTTTGAATAGCGAAGCGCTCACAGATGGGTCGATCCAGTCTTTATTGTAGTTGATGTCGTTGGGCTGAAGTTATTCGACTGTTTCGGAAATTTCCTCTGTTGTGGGTACTAATGTGCCTATAAAAACTTTGAATATAAAACCTTGGCATGTAAATTTTTAATAATAGGTGTTATCTATATTAGTTTCGGTTCAGAATTTTATTATCACTCCGTTAAGTGCCCTAATAAGTTTATTTCCAGGTTTCAAACATTAAATTTTTCAATTTTGTTCTTACTTATTTACTTACTTTTCAAACCCGCTTATCCGTTAGGGTCGCGGGGGCAGCAGCCCTATGGAGGGTCTCCAGCGATCGCGATCTTCCGCCATCAGGCGCATGTCCTTCCTGGTAATACCCAAGCGACTCGAACCCAGATTCTCCATGTAGCCACCTGATTCTAGGCCGACCCCTTGGTCTCTTACCCACCGGCTTGGAAAATAACAACTGCCTAGGAAGACCAGTTTACGGCATCCGTATCACGTGGCCATACCAGCGCAACTGAGATCTCTCAATGCGGAGAAGTAGCGGCTCAACACCTAAAGACTTCCTTATTGTGCTGCTGTGCACTCTATCTAGTAGGGTAACACCTGCCACACTCTCAGAAATCTCATTTCGGCCGCTTGTACCCGCGATCGCACTCTTTCGGTCATTACCCAAGCCTCATGACTATAGGTGAGAATGGGGGCAAAGATAGATTTGAAGACTGAGAGCTTGGCTTTGTTAACCAGCTCGCGTTTCGTTACCACGGATCGCCACGGATTTTGTAAAAATTAATAATATGTAAAAAATAAATTAATTTTTTTTTTTTTCTAATTTATTAATGTGTTTCTAATTTATTGTGTATCTGCGAGAAAATTGGGTGGCTTACAAAGGCAGTATACTGCTCATTACTCGATTTAATTTATACGCATCTGCGTTCATTAGAGAGTTTGTGATTTTTCGTACGAAAAGCAAAAAAATACGGAAAAAAAAATTGTGACAGTTAAAATTTTTTCGTTTAAAATGAAATCTTCGTTTTTGTCTAACCACTTTCGTAACAGAATTTTACAAGATTTTCGGAAGGAATTTCTTATGCAATTTTCATATGACGAAACGAGTGCATATTTATCCGCGCATCAGCTCGTTTGTGTTTTGAGTCATAATGGACGCCGAACTACTTAGCTCCGTCGAAGAACAACTTGAATGTACAGGTTGGTTGAAGATAACTACAGGGCAGTATAACGGGAAGCCTACCCGCTCGATTGCAGGGGCCGGCTCGACATCAAATGATAATTGGGTAATTTTATCAAAAACATGACAGTACTAACGTTCACCTTCCCCCTCCCCGATTGTGGAAACTGCTGGCTGCTGCAGGCCACCTTCATCTCCCTCCATTCTGCCAATCCACCGAGCCGGCCCCTGCAATCGAGCGGGCAGGCTTCCCGTTATATTGCCCTGTAGTTATCTGCAACACCCTGTACTATGCATTTCGACAGCACAATAACCCTATTAAATAAACGGGAATTACCACCTGCAGTATCTTAACCAAAATGTTGATAAAATGTCTATTCTAAACTGTCCATAACTAACTTTCGAAATGACTGGAAGAATCCATTCAAGGGAAGCAAATTTTCGTTTCGTAAAAATGAAAAGTCGGTTTCGTGCGCAGAGTGTAACTTGTTTGACGAAAACAAAAAATCATGAGCAAATACGAAATTGCCACTTAAATTATTTCGCTGTCGTAATTTTTTGATTTTCGTACGAAAAATCGCAAACTGCATATTATTTTCGGAGTTACGCTCTCCATACGAAACATGGCAGCTATTAAAGTGAAACGAGAAAGGGATGTTTCTTGACGGCGGCATAAACTAAGCGCTGCCTGACTAACCCCAGAAATCAATGATGAAAATCACTTTTCTGTAACACTTCACAGTTGTTCCCTAGAAGGCTCTGTAGGCAATCGCCTAAAGAGCGAACCTGTATGAAAAACTCTATATCGGAATGTTTTATTTCACCAACTAAGTAGCGAATGGTCAAAGTATCGAAATATCCAAAGGAAAATTATCAAATCTATCAGCCCAAAATGACAATGAACGAATGCAAGATCTCAGAAATCACAAAGGCACGTCGAGGACACTTGAAATTCTGCGCAGATTCACCAATTCTCTTAGCCAGCTTTCTATGCGTAACGAAACAGCGGTGTATGATCTCAGAATGAACACTGAGCAATAGCGAAATTTTTGTAGAAAAACTGAATTAGAGGTACATAAATCAACGACCTATGACTGAATATTTTGGTACATGTATTTTTTTGTTTGAATCTGAAGGCATTTTTTGTTTAAGTGCTGCCTACCCTTTCGGAGGATATGGCGTCAAGTTGTTGCTGTAAAAAGCCAAGATGGAAACAAAACAAAAAGAGGAATTGTGCATTGATAAAAATGAGCTAAATACATCCGGAGTTTTAATTTAAGGTGGTCGCCATTGCCCGCCAACGCGGACAAAAGCTAAAAATGCCAACCTGGCTTTTGTGACCTAACCTAACGCTCGAGCATGTCGTCATAACTGATGTAAATTCTAGTGTCAAAGGGCCCTCCTCCGATAGGATAACTCAACGGGAGTCGTCAAACGTGAAACGTAAGAACTCTATTCTATTTTTCCTCATTAGCTAAAATGAGATTACACTTAAGGTTCACCAAGAAAAATCTGGTATCTAACGTTGTCACAAGAAAATAGCATGCGCCTTAAGAAATTCAGAAACCCCCTTTTCTTTTTATCGTCCAGTAAATGGTCAACAATAATGGAACACTCCAGTGAAATTCTCTAATAGTGAATGGAAATTTTTCAAAAGTTGACTAATTTTCCTTAACGGAATTGTCTGCCCGATGATCTGAGAGGCTCTATGTAAGCGAGATCTTTGCAAAGCATTTATTTTAAGCTGAAAAAACCCCCACATAGATCAACTCAATTACAACCATAGTGATGCATATGATAGCTTAATATACGCTTATATCTGTTGTATTCATTTATACCCGTTTCTCCTATTTCCACTCCTTTGGAGTGCAGAAAACTATGCACTGCAAGCTACCAAACGGATATTTTCTGTTCATATTTTCCAATCCATTGAACCTCACGTTAGCATTAAGCATTTAGAAATAGGATTTGTAGTCGAGTACTTTTAGCTCTGTAACATGGTGGTTTCAGCTTTGGAAAATATCCTTCGGTAGAAAATTACTGATAAAGAATGTGTCGTAAAGTGCCCGTCGACATACGACCCATTCCTGGAGAACCATCGTATTAAGAAAAAAATCAGAAACCATCTAAAAAGATGAGACAGTTTTTCTGACAACGCTCAAGTGGATGTAAACATCTCAGTTCACGACAGTTCCAGCTATTTAAATGATTTAGTTTATTTGTCAGAATGGTACACGGAAAGACGCAATTCCCTTAACAGATCGAAGACCAACATTCTATGTGCCAAAGAGCAGCAAACAACTTATTCTTTGAAGATTCTTGGCATAACCTTCGTCACCAGTCTACGGTTTAACGAATTGATTGATCAACTTATTACGTCGTTGCACCGCAAATGTTATCTTGTTTAAACGTTTGCGTACCTTCTCCTCAGCTACTCAGTTACGTCAAGTGATTGCGGCTTCTATAGTCCCCAGCTTACCTTATGGAGCCCTATTCTGGTCTTCGACCACATTTGCTAACATTAAACGACTAATCACAGCTTATAATCGTATTATAAGGATAGCCTTTAGATTTGACAAGAGAGAATCGGTTTCTCAGATCTCCACCCATCATCTTCTTCCCACGATTACCACCATATGCTTTAATGTCTGCATTAGCCAGTGCTCTACGTTGCGAAGATCATCTGGCATCTTTTGTGAAAGCCTGGCTTTGTGAGCGAAGTACTTATCGCAAGACTTGTATTTGTTTGAGATTCCCCACCGTACATCAACTTTTGCACCAAAACATTTTCCTTATAGTGGGATACAACAATGGAATAAACTTCCTGCTGACTTACGTGACAAAGTGTATCAGAGTGCACACTCTTCGTGCATTTTTACAGACAATTGTTTTCATATTTTTTAGCGACTCAAGTTAAAGCCTTCACTGACGTGTTCTTGATTTTATCTATAGTGGTTTGAGCTGGTGCTCTTTTTACGATTGTCCATGTTATTAATTTACTCCATCTGGAGTGCTTACATTCTAATAATAATAATAATAATAATAATAATAATAATAATAATAATAAATCGGGATAATGAGAATGAGGAGGAAGATGGACTAAATCTTTTTTTCCTAAGTATTCTGTAAACTTCACTGCAACTGTAAGTTGGTAACTCAAAAACAAATTGTTAAAAATGGATACAAACGTCTCTCTTTGGTTAAAAGAACATGCGAATTAGGGATCACTTTTGGGCCTAATTTGGAACCCGGGATCCTAAAAAGATCCACGACTTGAATCTAATAATTTATTTATTTGTTTATTTATTTTTTACAGATGTTAGTTTAAACCAACGATAAGAACCAATGAGTAGATCGCTTATTTGGCCGCCATCTTTGGGGCAATTTGAAGGCGGCGAAAAGTGGAACTAATCTCCATTCTTCCATGTTATTACATTGCAGGCGCCATTACTATGGTTGATAGAACAACATCGCCAGCCAAAGCGCCATTACTGTATATCCGCTTTGTCGCCAGCTGAGAAAGCACCCCCCCCCCACCACCA
>JAHWFO010028035.1:1201095-1235974 GCA_023313115.1 Rhysida immarginata | reverse complement strand
AGAGAGAGAGAGAGAGAGAGAGAGAGAGAGAGAGAGAGAGAGAGAGAGTTCTCTGCTGGTGAGCAATTCCTCCTCCTCTTCCTCCCACCCTGCTCTTCTCTTCTCTTCCTCTCACCCCAACAACATACCCATCCTGACCATGAAATTGTATTTTTCAACAAGCTACTTGGATAATGATGAGATTCTCAAAGGGAGTTGTTGGCCAGACACCCTTCTTCGTCTACTGCGCCCACACGGCAACAACAAAGTCGCGCACACAAAAAAATAAAATGTCACGAGGAGGACGAGAAAAAGAAACTAAAATCAAAGAAAGTGTTCCACTTTCTTCAATAGCCAATGCCTGAAAAGTCCAAATCGAGAGCCTACCCTAACTTTTCTCGTTCCCTGCGCTAGCCTCACCCACGAGCAAAAACAAGATGGGCCGCCTTACGCGCACCTCCCAAGATTAAACGTCAATTTCTCAGCTAGTACTAAGAGTAATTGTTTGAAAATTGTGTGATATGTTTGTGGCATTCTGTATCATTTCGCAAATTGAGAAAATGGCCGCCAACACCATCGAAGAATACATCCGGACCGCCGAAAATCCGGAACGCGTGAGAAAAGCAATCCACGTGCGGTTAGGAGTTAAAGTTGGCCCGAACAACCACACTAAACCAACCTAGTAAACAAGTTCAGAACCACAAGTTCCGTTCTGGATGATCACTAGCACGAAGAAAGGCAGTTCACATAGAAACGCAAATGCACTCTGCCGCGTGCGTTCCCCAATGCCCGAAACGCACGCCTCGTGGGCTTTGTTGGGCCTCTTGCAAAGGTTTCTCGGACTTTGACAATGTTCTCTTTAGATGTGGAGACGGAATCTGTCGTCCTGAGTTTGTTCACTATAGTGCCCAGCATAAAAGAAAAAGAAAACGGACGCACACCTAATATAATGCTTATCGATTGTAGTTGTTTGCTTTATTCATAATAGCATCCACCTCGCTTATACCGGAAGGTTAAAATTCCTTGGACAAACAACACATACGTATATATAAATACATAAATCTAAGATAGGAATATCTACTAAACATGTGCCCAAATTCGAAGCAGTTTTGAGTAGGATCTCTTCTACATCGGAAGTGCAGACTATTCTTCCCCTACCAGCATCATGTTTTCTTACAATAAAAGTCCAGTATCTCTCAAACGTCGGTCTAAACTTGTAGACGTTTGCAGGTTTGGGGCATGTCTGTTGCTTCTCTTGCGTTTCCATTAGCAGCCAAGTGCACCAAGTGCAAGTCAGCCATCTCAGCACGTGTTAAACCCGCCTTTGTTACAAATAACATCAGCGTAACCACCGAGAGAGAAAGCCTCCGCAATGAAATGTAATAGTGTTACATCGTCATAGATAAGGTCGAGAGACAGGCCAGAGCACTCAAAGGTCACATGATCATCGGGGTCCAAGCAACAATCCATCCTTCATTGTTTCCAACAAACAAAAAACCACTGATTGTTAAAATCCAAGATGGAGACAATCCGCGTGTTGTTAAAATCATCGCTTTCGTTGACTGATGCAACGAATGTTGCAGCAACACCTCCTAAAGAGAAAGCCTCTGCACGGAAACGTCATATATTGTTACATCATCTAAGTAGGGCATTTTTATTCGTATTTCGACCAATAATACGCCTTGAATAGACACTACTATGGTGATGTAAAAATGTATGACAGTTTCCGTGCAGAGGCTTTCTCTTTAGGAGGTGTTGGTTGTAGTCAACGGTATTGCTATTTAACAGCACGACTGATGCCTAAACAGTCATCAGCAAAACAAACATGGCTGACGAATTATTTCAGTGCCATAGCTTAGTAAATTGGGCTCTGGGCAGATTGCACTCCCTAACTGTATTTTGTGCCCCGTTAATATGTTCTGTACAGCTCGGGGCCCTGAGCTAAGGCCCGGGTAGGCCCCTTTCCTCGGCACGGCTCTGAATTTTTACGAGAAGAACTTTAAATGGTAAAAAAGTAATAACGAAGATATTTTAACTGAGCATGGCCTATTGTTTCCAACAAACGAAAAAATACTGATTGTTAAAATCCAAGACGGAGACAATGAAAGATGGATTGTTGCTCGGACCCCGATAATCATGTGACTTTTGAGTGCCCTGGCCTGTCTCTCGTTGGCCTCGGTAATTACCCGAGGCTAACGAGAAATACAGGCTCCGGCACTGAAAAGTCACCTGATCAAGACAGGTCTATTAACAATCCAACCTTCATTTTTCCAACAAAGGAAAAAACAGATTGTTAAAATACAAGATGGAAACAATCAAAGTTACATTGTTAATAGACCTATCTTGGTCAGGTGACTTTTCAGTACCGGAGCCTGCCTTTATCGTTAGTAAGTGTAATTACCGAGGCCAACAAGAGAGACAACTCTGTAATAGCACTAACAAAGTTCCTACTTTAAAGCGAACTCCAATTTGGACACACGTTTATTAGCCATTCCTATCTTATATTTATGTATAGACTCTATATACTAAGTTTGTCTAACGAATTTTTAAACACCCTGTAAGTCTGTTTGTTCGAAGAAAACCATAAAAAGTTAAGCTAGAGCCAGAATTATAATGTTTTTAAATACAGTAAAACCTCGTTTTAACGTATTCCAAGGGAATTAGAATTTTGAACGTTAATCTGAAACATTAAATCTGTTTGTGTACGATACATATACAGTAGCAGATTTAGAATGATATGTATTTTAATTTAATCCCACTGTTGACTGGACACTATTCCAGGCACGTGAAAGCATTTCAATTGCATCTTTAATGTTTATTATTTCTCTGCAATATACCTTTACGGAATTTGTCGCACGTTTTTTATGATGCCTTGGTCCAGAGGTTGTAGTGTAGATGTGCAATTCAATAACAAAATGCGCTTAATATCTGTCTATCAACAAAATTATTTTTTTCGTACATAACTGAATCAAATTTCAGTAACCATTCCTGGAAAATTTCTTTCGTCATCCATGCCTTGATGTTGTTCTTATACACACTTGGTTAAGGAAACAACGCCTTTGAAACAATGAGGTTTACGGGTGTTGAACCACCAGAGCAAAATTTTTGATCTATGACTGTTGTAATGAGGGGGTGCCTTACCAGGGAACGTTAACTTAGAACGTTAATCTGAAATGCACGCTAAACTGAAACTTTTTAACATTTTTGCTGGGGATTTTAAATTTGAATTTTATTTTGGAATATACTTTAAAGTGGGATAGTAATTATACAATAATAAAACAGCAATACAATCGGATTCAACCTGTCGATTAATCGCGTGCCAGATTAATCGGTTTAGTTTTAACTCGATTTCACTATGTCCGGAATAAGTAATGCTCTCTTTCATGTACTTTTTTGACTGGTTGAACGATCTTTTTTTTTGATTTGTTTCATTTACGCATGTGCCAGTTTATTTTTTTCTTATAAAAAGTACAGTTAATCTATTGAATGAGTTATTTCACTGTAGACACAGATATTTAAAGTGCAGGCTCAAAATGTATATCGAAGATTTGAGGCTTCATATTTCAAAATGAATATCGGAGATTTGAGGCTTCGTAGTATTTACTACATTTAACTTAGTTACAAATAATACATCAAATGAAAGAGCAACTCAAATAATTTTTTCTACACGGCATACATCGAGTCGACAGAGGAGTTCTTCCCAAACTTTGATCAGTGTGTCGTGAGTAATTGTTACAACAACTGCTTCAGTCCTGTTTCTTAAGTCGGGTAGGTCAGCTGGTAGCGGAGGCACATACACATTATCCTCTATGAATCCCCAAAGGTAAAAATCGCACGGCGTCAGATCGGGGATCCTCTGTCATTCGGCCCCTTGCGGCTAATCCAGCGCTTGGGTACTGAGTTATGCCACAGATGAACCAACAAAACTGTTTCAGTTCTCTTTCATTTGATGTATTATTTATAACTGTAAGTTAAATGTAATAAATACTACGAAGCCTCAAAACTCCGATACGTATTCATTTTGAAACATCCTGTATAATGTCAACATGACTAAAAGATCGTGCACTGCTTGTGAAGTTGTCGTATCATAATCATTATGTCTTAATTTTGTCTTAGATTTACTTTAGTAATATATCTTGTATTGGATTTTCATTGTCTTGACACTTTTTATGTATCTTTCTTTATTCAATTATGTCTATAACCTTTATTATTTGTTATCCAATACATCCAATTAGTGCAATTCTATCTTTTGTTGTACCCAACCTCTTTTCTTCTTTCACTGTATTCTTTTCCAATGCTGTTTATTTTGCTTCTCCCTTTATCTAGTTATTGCGCTTTAACATATTACTCATCGCCTTTGTCCTGCCATTTATTGTATTTTATTCAATCAAATTACTCAATTATCCCATTGTACCATATTTCTGTTTATAGGAGCAAGAAGCTTCTTGTGTGGTGTATAACCTTGACAGAGCCGGGAATAAATGGTGAAACTAGTCCGAAAATCTGTTCTCCTTTTTTTGTAAAGTCTCTACCAATTTCATTGATAGAAACAATACTATGAACTCTCAATTTATTGATCTTAACTGTTTTGTTTTGAAAATTCAGAGTTTTAAAGAACTTAAAAAAGGGTCGAATGACTGCAAACGGTTTAAGAAGAATATTTTAAGAGACGTGTCCTTTGAGGGTCAAACCTGAAACTAATGGACAATGAAACAGTAGAGAATATATCCACGGCATTACAAGACGACTCCCATGTCCAATGCTAGGGGAAGCAGTATGTTCAAGAGGGATTGCTCGTTCATTACCAGACTGTTCACAAAGTTTTAAAAATGCACTAAAGCGCCAAGTACGTTACCTATGTGCAAGTATGAAAACTAATTAAAATTAATGATTTTTCTTTTGCCAAAACAAATTCTATAGCCTCAAACAGACACCATGCAAATTTTCAGCTCATTCTGATCAATACAGACTCCTCAGCTTTCTGAAATGTGAACTTTAATTACGAACACTGTAAATAAAGTCTTGAATTACAATTCGATGTCCTGTTTGTCGTCAGAAGTGGGAGCGCAACATGCGTTACTTCTGGCGCTTGTTGTCAGTTGCGCAGGATGCGTTCAGTTCGGGGGTGGGAGCTAGGCTAGGGCGGGTTTCACTGCTTTGCTTCCTGGCCAGCGGCGTCTCTCTCCAGGTGAAGGAAGAAGCTCTGCAGGTGCGCACGGAAATGGGTGTCAGGTGACTTTTCTTTTCCTTCTCTTTTTTTTTTTGGGGCGCTTCTCTCTCTCTCTCAAGCGGATTTACAAGGATTCCACTCGCACCGTCAACTGACGCATGCTCTCTACGCTCCTTTCCATTTCTCTCTTTTTAAAAACAAAATCGAAGTAAGCGAAGAGAGGAGAAAAAAAAATCCCAGCAACATTTCCATCGGCATTACCAATCCATTTTACATTAAGAAAAAATCGAATCGCCCAAAACAGTCTCTATTTCCGAGTGAACAAAATAAAGAACTGCCGATTCAGCGCTATCGATCGCTTAATTTGCACTTGTACAAACAAAAGCCAATTCACGAGACAACCGTTGACAAATATTGTGGAAAATAAACCTTCTAAGGAAAAAAATAATAATTGGAAAATGGGCCTAGAAGGATTTTTCATGCCACACCGCCGGATGTTAACAAAAAGAAAATTCAATAATTAATTTTAAAAAAAATTAACTTTTAGGGTACCGTAAACTAGGGATACTTTGCTTCAAAAAATTAAAAACTTTAAGTGACGTCAGCCTGCAATTTTAATGCTAACAATTGTTATTGGTTCCTGATTAGATAAACTTAACATTTAAACGTGAACAAAATCTTAACTGTGGAAGGTTACTATAAGTAGAAATTAATAATACGCCGCAACCCCACAAAAGTAATTTATTTATATGCATGTTACATGTATGCACATTTCAGTAGCCACGCTACCTTCTTCAGCATGTGATAGTTTACAAAGATCCCAGCCGTTTATATTTTAGCTCTGACCAATCAAAGGGTGGATTACAGCTCAAACCAATCAGAAAAGATCAACTTCCCACCAGTTTTAAATTCCAATTACAGCAAATAAAGCACAAATCAAATGCAAAAATACAGTAGAATCTCGATAAATCGAATTTCAAGGGAAGAGGAAAATGATTCGATTTCGAATTATCAAGGTTTCGATTTAACGAGGTTAAATAAAATCAAATTCGAATTATTGAGGTTTTGTGTGAGATTTCAGTAATCATATAGAACACTGATATTTTTCAGGAAGTATACACAGATTCAATAAACAGGTACAGTACTTAAAAATGCTTTATTTGTTCATAAAATTAGCTTTGGATGATTTAATTTTAAAACCTTTCGTTTTAAAATATTTTAGAGGATTTCAGTGAAAAATATCAGTGTTTCATGATTACGTATCAGCTTTTGTATTGTTGGAATCCATATCACACGAACTTGCACACCACAGCAATCACTGTAATTAATGACACTTGACCAGCTCTAAGCACTTCACTGAAACAAATGGAGGGAAGAAAAGAAAATTTCAAGTTTAGTCACGCGTCATTATCACGTTTAGACATATCTCAAGCACATGTGTGAACTGTTGACGATTCGATTTATAGAGGTCCGGATTGAGAAAATTCGATTTATGGAGATTCGCTGATCTTTAACTTCGATTTCCATTTGAATTACAGTGGCTAAGTTTCCATTTGATATCTTCAAGAAAAATTCGATTTATCCATTGTTTTTACTTCGAATTATCGAGGGTTTTGTCTCTGAGCGGAAAGGAGTAGACAAAAATTTCGAATTATAAAGGTTTTCGATTTATCGAGGTTCTACTGTATAAGCTTAAAACTATACCCACAGGAAAAATGCTATACTACTGCTGTTATGATTTATAATAAGGGGGAAAAAAAATAGAAAAATTATCAAAAATTAAAAGCAGAAGGGGAGGGAGAGAGTTTAAGAAAAAAACATGTGGCAGAAAGAGGGAAAGAAGGTAAGTTAAGAGAGGGGGCATAAACAGGAAGAACCATGCGGGGGAGGATGGAGGGGCTATGTATATCGAGGGTCGTAAACCCGAAAAGTAGAAATTAAGAAGTCGACCCAATTGAGGAAGAATGAACTTTAAAAAAGTACAATAAATCGCATGGAAAGTAAATTTAAATTACTAATATCATTGAAAACTCCTAAAATAAAACAACACCAAAATAACAAATAACCAGCCAAAAATTTATAAAAAAAAAACAAACTCAAAACCAATTGTGTGAACATAACCAAATAGCTTTAACCCCTTAAAAAAATAAGTAATAAATAAATAAATAAATAAATAAATAAATAAATAAATAAATAATAGTAAATAAATATATATATAAATTAATGAATTAATAAAACCTATCAATCAATTAAATAAAATACAATAGTAATTAGAAAAATATACAAAATAACGACATAAACCAGATCATCAAAGAAAAATAAAACTAAAATTCCACCAAGATAACATAATGGTTAAACTAAACACTAAATTCATTAACTTAATTTTATAACTTAACATTATTAAACTTTTTGTGTTCAAAAAAAGTTTTTTGGTTTTCTTTCTTTTCAGCAGGCTATCAAAGCCATTTTCAAAATTTGCTTACATTCTCAGGAAAAAAAAAAAAAGAGGGAGAGGGAGAGAGAGAGAGAGAGAGAGAGAGAGAGAAATGAAGCATAAATCAATGTTTAAAGTTTAATTTGAGCAATGATTAAATAAAAAATACCTTACTAAATACACTATATTGCCAAAAATGACCGGACAGTTTCGATTTTAGACGTTTTGTCGAATACATGACAAATTATCCTGAAATTTCAGGGGTATAAAGAGCATGTTACACATATACTTCAGCGAAGGTTTTGTCCCTAAGGGGTTAAGGCGGGCCAGCAACAAATTGAACAAAAAATAATGTTTGAGATCTCCCTGTAAAAAATAATGCTTGAAATGCGTTGAAGCTGTAGCATATGATTAGGAGGCCTCTTTTACTTATCTGTGTCCATTTGTATAAAAATAGCACGTATAATCATGGAGTTATAAAGGTTTCTTTAAAAAATTGAAACGTTATCGTAAGTTTTTTTGTGTATGACATGCAGGGTGTTCAACCCAATGCAATGCCATTTTCAGGAAACTTCAAAAACAACAGTAGAGACAAAACCCTGCAATCAGAAAATAAAAATATTAAATATTTGATGAAATATGCGCATTTTTACTAAATAATGTTTAACTACGCATGCGCAAGCATTACCAAATCGTGTTTTGCATAATTTATTAGCCAAATGTATAGCGCCACTCTTATAAAAAGTCCAAGCAAATAGCTTGAAAATTCAGCAAGATATCGCCGATAAAACGAGCTGTATTTCAGTTGCTCTCAAAGATAAACAAAACGATAAGGGGTTCTCTCCAAATTTTTATTTTTGGACCGGACACCCGTATTAACTTCTCCCTACGATGATATGAAGGCATACTGACTTCATAATGGCTTCATATCAGCTTAAGGAGAAGAAGTTGATACTGGTGTCCGAACCAGAATTACAAATTTGGAGAGAACCCCTTATCGTTTTGTTTATTTTTGAGAGCAACTGAAATTCCGATCATTTTATCGGAGATATCTTGCTGAATTTTCAAGCTATTTGCTTGGGCTTTTTATAGGAGTGGCGCTATTCATTTGGCTAATAAATTATGCAAAACACAATCAGGTAACGCTTGCGCATGCGCAGTTAAACATTATTTAGTAAAAATGCTCATATTTCATCAAATATTTAATGTTTTTATATTATGATTGCAGGTTGTTGTCTTTACTGTAGATTGTCAAGTTTCCTGAAAATGGCATTGCATTGAGTTGAAAACGCTGCATGTCATAAACAAAAAACTTACGAAAACATTTCGATTTTTTTAAAGAAACCTTTATAACTCCATAAATATACGTGCTATTGTTATACAAATGGACACATAAGTAAAAGAGGCCTCCTAATCATATGCTACAGCTTCAACGCATTTCAAGCATTATTTTTTACAGGGAGATCTCAAACATTATTTTTTGTTCAATTTGTTGCTGGCCCGCCTTAACCCCTTCGGGCCAAACCTTCGCTGAAGTATATGTGTTACATGCTCTTTATACCCCTGAAATTTCAGGATAATTTGTCATGTATTCGACAAAACGTCTAAAATCGAAACTGTCCGGTCATTTTTGGCAATATAGTATATTTCTAGCATTGAAGATGAAAAAAAAATTTTTTTTTCCCTTGAGATACAAATCTTTAAAAATGTGAGTTAAGGCAAAAATGCCTGTCCCTTTCCAGTTTTTTTGATATTCAACTTTTTGTTTTCATTTAATTTAATTTTTTAAAATAAAATGTTTCGTTTTTTTTAAAATTTGAACTATTAGTGTGTTATATTAGTGAAAAAAAATAAATTACAGGATTTTTTTTTTTTCTTAGGCAAATTCAATAAAAATATTTTGTCTCCCACTTTGTGTTAAGTCCGTTATCCTCTGATTATTTTAGCCAAAAAATTCTTATATAAATTTCTAAGTGATCAAAATTTAATTTAAGCGTTATTGATAAAGATCATGTTTTAAACTTCAGAGACCTAAGTTACTTCAAATTTAAGTTGATTTTAGAAACTTTAATAAAACCTTAAGGTGAGAATTTTGATTAATTTTGTATGGTAACGGACTTGATAATTTTTGTGCAGTTTGACATTGGCCGTTAGAGATTTATATCTCATTGTTAGAAATATATAGTAAGGTCTTTTTTTATGTAATACATTGCTCAAATTAAACTTTAAAACATTGATTTATGCTTCATTTTTCTCTTTTTCCTCTGGAATGAAGCAAACTTGGAAGATGTAATCAAACGTTATTTAAGAAATGCCAATAGTTTTTTTGAAAGTGGTGTAAAGTCTTCAGATCCCCTAGGAGACTTTGCTTCAATTTTTAGGAATAAGATAACAATTTTATGCCGATTACTGCATAGTCAGCTTTTAAAAGCCTTGAATAAATAATTAAAATATTTACGGATTTCAAGTCCTTGAATTTGGTTATCTGTTCAGAAAACAACGTTTTTCCAAAAAAAGCGCCCAAAATTGGAGCAAAATATTCCTAGATTACGCTATTTAATTCTATATTCGAACTAGTGTGTTATTACGACTTCTGCAGGTCGATCTAAGCGCGGGGAGGGGGAGGGGACTAATTCTCCTATTGTTTTTTATGGGCAATTCATTTAATGGCCCATTACCCTGTGCTTGTATAATGGCCGAACAAAGGTTAGCCATCGATCTATAAATTCATGGGCGACGGGTAGAGTGAAGACAGGGCGCTTCGTCGTTACCACCCACCCACTTCGCCAATGAAAATAAAAAGAAAAAAAAAAACCGGTGATTTAATTCTTGTGGTGTCGGCGGGGTTCAACCGGTGGGCGGGACCAAATTCAATTAAACGCCAAACCCCTGCCGGAAAAGGAAAAAAAAAATGGGAGAGAGCGAGAGCGCTGCCACAATAGAATGGACACTATTGCCTCCCTTCCTCTGGAAAAAGCAACAACAAGAAACAAAAACAGAGTAGCCCTTGTAAAATTTAAAAAAGGAGAGAAGTCGGAACGGATGGAGGAAGTGTCTATGGTGGAAGCAGGGCCGGCGCTGAGCTAGACGGCGCCCGCCTGCAAAGCCGAATGGGGCCCCAAACAGATGTGAAAACTGAAATATAGAGTGTCTTAAATTGATATATACACTCTTTGAAACGTTCTAACTGAGCAACGAAATTAGATAGAAATATAAGGTTTGTTGTATGTAATTCCTTAAACTTCCTTAAGCCCGTACATGTTCAAAATGTCCACCTTATGCCACAGTATACTCCCAACACCGATGTCGAACAGAGCGACATACCGACTGGATTTTAGCTAATGGAATATCACTGATGGAATGTTCAATCTGATCTCTTAATTCCGTCAGTGTTTGTGGGTTTGTTGGCGGTGGTGTATCAAACAGGGCCGTAGTCAGGACTTTATCTTTGGGGGGGGGGGGGGGTCGATTTTCAAAAATTCCGGACCTTTTTTCAAAAATTCCACTGAGTCGGATCTTTTTCCATATTTGGGAGGCGAATCGTTTTCCATAATGGGGTGGTCATCGACCCTCCTCCCCACCCCCTGGCTACGGGCCTGCCAAATTCAACCCTCCAACGTCGTTGAACCTCAACAACTTTCTCCATTTTCCAATAACATTTCTGTATCCACTTACGTTCATCGAATGAAAGTCTCGCCGCCATTTTAGTCTAATAAACAAATGAAAACAATGAACGTGTTGCTATTAGGGTGTCTGGATAAGTGCGGAGAAGGGTGCTGAAAACTCCTACTTCCGTCCGCCATTTTGAATCCGGAAGCACTCAGCCACGCATAGGAGAACGCATGTTTTTTACTGTTTTTTTGCTCAAATACTCGTACGATACCAACAGTCACTCTTGGTAATGTCAGAATTCTCTTTATTTGATCTATTTTTCTGAACTTTTAATCGTTCAACCTTTTAAAATAAGTTACTAACATCGAATTTTAAAGAGCAAAAATACACCTTTTAGTTGATATGCTTTTCCAACGCCGTCTGGATCATACAAAACAAACCTTAGATTTCTATCTCATTTCGTTGCTCAGCTATAACGTTTCAAAGATTATATACATCGATTTGGGACACTATAGATGTTGATCAAAATTTTACACGCGGGCGTGAGAAATAAGGCTTCCTGCACCGTATCCCTTTTGGAGGACATGTTAATCGAGCGCAGATATGCCCTTCACACACCAAGCACACGACTGCAATAAAAGGACGAGGCCGTGAAAGTGTACAACAGTATAGGGGAAAATATCTTCGCATTGAATGATGGGTACAGCTGCCATTTTTTGAGGGCAAGAGGAAGGCAATCCTATGCTGCTACTCATCTAAGTGCGCCGTTTTTGCCCGACTTGTTATTGTATAACGATGGTAACGAGTTGTTGCGTGCTTGGATGTATTGTATAACAATGGGATAAGTTCAGCGCCATGGAAGCCATGGGTCTCGATGCCCTCAAAAGATGGCGGATATTCAATGTTTATGTTTTGACATTTCTCCCTATTTTCTAAATTTTCGGTAGCGATCATGCCTTAATTCTCCCTTCTATTATTACTAGGGCAAAACGATGCCTCCGTTGACATCATCAAGATGGACGCCACGCTATTGGAAAATGCATTCGGAATTTTGTTTTTCATCCATATTGGGTTTCAAATTAAAAGAAAATTTAAACATGCCATCATGTTATTAATGCGCTAATCTTTTGATTTAAATAAAGTTGTATGTGGCCGTAGAGTTGTCCTTTAAAATAAGCGCTCACTCTCGTTCAGGTCTTGATTATGCCGATTTCTTAATGAGACTGCTGAAACGTAAAAAAAAGTCGCCGTTTTCTTTTTCTTCTTTTTAAAGGCGATTCGCTCCAGTGATTGGCTGAAAATTCCCATCAACCATTTTGAAGTAAAAATGAGCGAGAATGGACGGAATTTAACAATGCGCCTCTACAGACGGTCATCTTTTTCCATCATTGGCTGCCCAATATTTGTCATCAAGGCGCGTTTGTGACCAATTTTTTGTTAACCCGTTAATGTGTTAATAATTATCTTACTAATCTAAGTATCAGGGTTGCTCAGAATAGTCCACATCCTTTTGCTCAGCCAATAATAGGCTTGGCAAAATCTGAAATTTCTCGTATATCTATGCGGAATGGTACGTAGCCACTGGTCATTTAAACGACTCGCATCACAAATAAATCGAGTTCCTGGTTGCGGAGAAAGAGTTGCATTCTGGATAAACGTTCATAAACTATATACAAGTCGACAGGAGTAACGTCATCGCTGCACTCTGACTTACCTGTTATTTCACAAGGAATTATGTGAAGAAAAAAAAATAGCATGTGAAAAAAATGTTCTTTCATATTGTGACTATTTGCCATATATGTTTGTGAGAAGGAAAAAAAAAAAAAATAGAGAGAAAAACGCACGAGACATTTCGTCCCGAGCCCCAGTTCCTAACAAATCAGCAACAATTTTGTTTCGCAATGGAAATGAGTTGGCGAAATTCATTCACTTTCCTTGGACGGCACTCGCTTCGTTTCCTTTCTTTCTCTGGCGCCAACAACGAAACCTGTCACATTTGCAGATCCATCAAAAGCACAAACCAAAGAGCTCCCGTGTTGGCAACAATACTACAAATTTCTTTATTTTTTTTAACTTCTTTCTATGCGTCCCCCTCCCCCCCATCATCAAAAATCCGGTTCTTCGGGTTCATGATGAACGAGTGTCAATGACGCAGGCGCAATGCTGGCGTTCAACATCGTTGACAAGTCGAAGGAGCGATGTCGGGTGCTGAGTGAATCAACTGCTAAAAAAAAAAAAATAATAAAATAAAAAAATGAAAAAAGCAAATTTTTTTGTTGTTTTCTCATCTCGCAAGATTGAAACATTCGACCAAACATCTCCCTTCTTCGCTTTTCTTCTGGGCACCGTGTCATTATCACTTAGCCAGTGGATTGTGGTGCGAGGAGCAGCACGGAATGATTGCAATGGATCCACTGTCGATTAGACATACAAAGAGATCTAGGCGTGAAGAGATATTGGATCCACTATGGAAAATATACCCAGGGTGGTTTTTATGTTATTTCCTATTAGTGCGTATCTCCGAATTTAACGCGCATAAAAACTAAACCGATTAACGAGCTATACAATTTCCATGCGGATAGCTGTCACACAAGCCAATATCTGCGCCTAAGTACAACACTTAACATCCAACATTATTGTAGTAACTATGTCATCCCCAGAATATCCAAGACACATGCCTGTACATATACCATGAATGACATATCCCCAGATGTCCATTAGACAAAAAGAAACCGCACACCTGGGAATCCCTGGACATTTTTAGACGATTAATCTTGCAACATGTTGGCTTTAGTACAGCATTTCTTAAAAGATTAATGGAGGCCTTACAGAAACCATGAAGTAGTCGGCTTAATAGTTTCGGCATTTTATTTCTGAGGAAGGCGGACAAAAATGCGTATCTAGTCGACTTCTTGATGGTTATACTGAAGGATCTTCATTAATTTTGATCTATACTATGGGAAATTTTTCAATACAACTCAAAATATTGGTTTAATCATCCAAATTTATTTTGTCGCCTTCAAACGAGGCCCCATTTGATGTGAACACTGATGCCAACGAATGATCCAAAGGACACTTCTTAGAAGGACTTTCTGTATTGTAAATGTTATTTTATGGCCATCTCAGAAGGTCTTCCAAAAAGTGGTCATTTGATTTTGGAACAGGAAAAAGTCACACGGAGCTTGGTCGAGGACATTTGTTGAAGCTTATGGTCAAAAATTCCCTACAAAGGCCTATGTGTGAGACGGCGCATTATCGTGGTGCAAAATCCAAGAATTGTTCTTGTACAATTCCAGCCTTTTCTAACGCTTTATTTATTTATTTATTTATTTATTTATTTAGCAAGTACCCCATCTCGAGGATATGAGGGTAAAAAAGGGAGATTAAAAACGCATGCCAATAGGCAGACGTCTAAAAAGGAGGCCAGGAACGACAAGTAAGGTATTAACCAAAAATAAGAAAAGGAAAAGCCCAAGGAAGGCCTAAAGCAGGACCGTAAGGATCAAACATAATTCGATGATTGAATACTGAGGTATTGGTTAAGGCGTCTTTTTAAGTGGACACATGACATGGTGCATTGGGCAGAAACGCATAGGTATACCGTCGACCAAATGTTAAGAGGCAAGTCATTCCACAAGGATATTGCGTTATACGGAAAGCTTTTAGACTAACGGTTGACACTATGCTAGGAATCTCAAAAAGGTATCTCCGCGTTTGTCGGACCTTGGTAGTAGACCTAAACCACTGCCCGACAAACATGGCAGGGTGTTGGTCATTACGGAGAGCTTCAGCCATCTCCGATGTCAACGTCACAGATTCTGTTTTTACCAATTTAAAAGTTGTTCGAATTAACGTATTGTAAGCAGCGGAAAGTCTCTTTAAATTGATAGAAGTGGAGGACCAGAATACGGCTCCGTAAGTGAGCTGAGGCACAATCACTGTTAATATAAATTGGCACATCTGTCGGATAGTCAGGAGGGGTCTTAGCCTTTTGACCTTATAAAATTTGCGGTGTATAGTAAATATTAATTGATCTCTATATTCATTAAACTTTATACTGGTGTCAAAAGTTACACCTAATATCTTGATGGTGGAACAATAGCTCTCATGTTTAGGTAATCTTATATACTAAAACTCTTGCGTGTATTTATTTATTTATTTATCTGTAATTCTATCTCCTCCTAGACGGTTTGAGCTAGCGACTTGAAATTTTCAGGGCAGGCTTATCAATAAAGGACCGGCTCTATCGCCAAAAATCAGCCCCCTACGACCCCCCACCTCCCTTCCCCACTTTCTGGGGTTTTCATTTAAAATTATCTGCTTTTGCTTTGTAATCCCCCTCAACAGATGGCGCGGGCGGGCGAAGCCGCGGGTAACAACTAGTATTATAATACATTGCTTTGCAATGAAATTGTCCCACCCACAAGGAGTTATCCGAATGAGCCAAAAATAGGTATACAGCAAGAGATACATCTGAACACACCTTTATTATTACGTTATAGAGCCAAGACGTGCACTCGTTTGTACAGGGTGTCCCAACGGAAAGCGGCATCAGTAGGTTGTGGCACCACCTCTAGCGGCGATGCATTGTTCCAGCCGCATGTGGAGATGATCATACAGGTGGCGAATGTTATGTTGGGGTACGTCTGCCCAGGCCTGGTGAACCTGCTGTGTCAGTTCATGGAGATTGCGGGGTGGTCGTAAACGACGTCCCACCATGTCCCACACCTGCTCAATTGGCGATAGGTCTGGAGACCTCGCGGGCCATGGCAGGCAGTTGACATCATGCAGACATGCCATGCTCATGTTTGCCGTGTGCAGTCTGACGTTATCCTGCTGAAAGGGCAGTATTACGGGCTGCAGAATCTCTGTGACGTACCGTGCTGCTGTCAGGGTGCCTTGGATGGTGACTAAAGGCGTTCTGGTATCGTAGCCTATGGCACCCCAGACCATGATCCCGGGTGTTGGTCCACGATGGCGATACCGGATGCGTTGTTCATTGGCACGTTCCAATCGTCTCCGCCACACCCGTCCGCGCCACATGGACAGCAATCCGTCTGGTTGACCATCCAGCCTCGGAGAGGCCAATAATCCGACTTCGTTCAAAGTCCGTTAATTGCGTGAACGGTTGTCGTTGTCGTCGTCGCGGCATTGAGACTGTTGTGGGGATTACAGTACTGTACGTTCACGAGGCAGTTGCTTCCTCCGTACTGCATGGAACGTCTCGCACAGGTGTCAGCTGATGAGCCTATAGAGGCACGCGGACACCCTGTATCAACCCAAATAGTCATGTCCCGTGAGTCTTTGTTCGCTACCTTTATCCATTTCTAAAATCGCAGAGCATACTTTTGGTCGACTAACAAAACCAACAGATGTAGACAAACTGATTAACAAAGTTGTTGTCTTTTCCCATAATCTTCACGCGTGCATTTTAAATGAAAAGTTTCCGGTATTTATGTGACTGAATGTACGTATCCAATTTCACTGAGTCATCATTTTCTTCAAAACCTTTTCGTTTCATGCAACGATAAAGAACGATTACAAGTTGATAATTTCTTTTTCGACACTACACTGTCAAGGAGAGAAAGAGCGAGAGAGAAGGAATGGAATGGCAGCAGTTAAGCATAATTTAAGAGTCCCGATATAAAATACTTTACCGAATTAAACGGCAATAAGAACAACGGCTTACTGAGGGGGTAGTAGCGAGAGGGAAGTGCAACCACAGCACCAATCACTCGCGGCTCCTACCTTGTTGGCTGTTATGATCGGAGGTGGAGATGTTGCCGCGTGCTTTCCTGTCAAACCCCCGCTGCAAAAGACTCACCTCCATATGTCGCCTACGAGATTCCAACCATAACATCGCTTTTAACGCACGTGAATACAACGCCTAATTAAACCAGATGAGATAAGAATCGACTTTCCAGAACAGAGGGAGGGAGGGGGCAAGAAATGTACAAGAAAGAAAAAGTGAGAGGGAAAGGAAAAGAGAAAAAGAAAAAGCAAAGGAGATGATGACGAGTGAGTGGAAGAAGAAGAAGAAAAAAAAGGCAGAAAATTCCGTTCTTCTTCTTTGAAGGAGACAGGAGGAGGAGGAGGAGACGTCTTCAAGAGCGGAGATTCCTTCACCCCTCAGCTGATAAATTAAACATGAATGGCCATTAGTGTCAGTACAGGTGACAATTGACCTTTCCTCTACATTCTCCTCATCCCCTTCCCTCTGATGACTCACAACGTGCAGACACACGCACTTACATACACACGCAGGCAGTCACCTGGACCAACATCTCCCAACACCGTCGTCACCCGACTCGAACTTCTTCCACTCAACCGTCAGAAAAGGCGTGAAAGGTAATAAAGAAAATAAAAAATAAAAAAAATATAAAAACCGTCACAAACCCCCAAAAGTGAAACACGTTAACAACAACAACTCCGAAATGGAGCGACACGTGTGTCTTGGTGCAATATTGGTGATGTGGTCAGTAAGCCTTAGGCTCGAAAAGCTGCTCTCTCGGGGGAAAGAAGCTCGTCGCCACCCATCTGCCCATCGGCAAAGAGAAGGAAAAAAATACAAAGACGCTTTCAATTCAAATACATTTCTGAGATCAAATTTATTTCGTGACGAGACCTAAAACTCTCTAGTAGCACCGGACGATTCGTCGCTTTTAAGGAACCCAAAGTACGACGACGAACGATCAAAAACTAGCCCAATTTCGTCTGAACAAGGCCAATCCCCCCCCCCCCCCCTTACATTAAAAACGATTTTCTTTAACCAATATTGAAAATTACAAAATAAATAATAAATTGTCGATTAATCTTAAAAACAAATTTTCATCAATCTTGGGAGGGCAGAGAATGATCTGAAGTCTTGAGGAAAATAAAAGTTGAGGACTTATAATTGAGGAAACACCAAATGAAAAGTATAGGGTTTTGAAGAGATAGAAGAGAAATAATCCTGAATGTCTAGAAGAACTATTTACGTTGAAGTGTAGAATTTAGTTGATGTCGAAAACTATGAGTGGAAACTATGTATTCATGTAACTTGACTGTGCGAGTTTTTTATTGGAAATCTCTTGAAATGAAGTCGAATTTTTAATGTCATACTTTTATTTTGAACAAATTAACATAAAAATCTTCAATCGTCATCGTCTCCCATTTTCAACTTTGCTTCAAAAGAAATATTTCACCTAAACAACTCATATTGCCAAATTTCATCATTACATCGTTTCCAGCACAGTTTTGCAATCCTCCAGAGACATCAACTACAGGGGGTGGACAGAATAATGTGGACAACACATTTCGATTTAGACGTTTTGTCGAATATCTAGAAAAATACTTGAGGCATTATCCTGAAACTTCGGGAGTATGTTACACCTAATATATTTCAGCGAAGGTTTTGTCCCAAGGACAAATAGGGGACCAGCAACAAATTGAACAAAAAAATAATGTTTGAAATGCGTTGTAGCTGTAGAATAGGATTAAGAGGCATCTTTTACATATCTGTGTTCATTTGTATGAGAATAGCACATATATTCATGGAGATATTTATTAATTTTAAATGTTAAATTTTATAAAAAAACAGAAATTTTTTGTAAGTTTTTTTTCCTCCTAATATGCAGGGTTTTCAACCCAATGCAATGTCATTTTCAGGAAACTTGACAAACTACAGTAAAGACAACACCCACCCTGCAATTAGAATATTAAAGTATTAAATATTTGCTGAAATATGAGCATTGTTAACTAAATATTTAACTGCGCATGCGCAAGCGTTACCAAACTGTCTTTTGCATAATTTATTAGCCAAATGTATAGAGCTACTCTTAGCGTGAAAAGCCCAAGCAAATAGCGTGAAAATTCAGAAAAATATCGCCGATAGAATGAGTTGAATTTCAATTGCTCTCAAAAATAAACAAAACCATAAGGGGCTTTCTCCAAATTTTTATTTTTGGACCGGACACCGGTATCAACAACATCTCCTTATATTGATCTCATATTGAATTCATATCAGCTTAAGGAGAAGCTGATGCCGGTGTCCGATTCAAAAATAAAAATTTTGAGAAAGCTTCTTATCGTTTTGTTTAATTTGAGAGCAACAGCAAGTCAACTCATTCTATCGGCGATATCTTTCCGAATTTTCACGCTATTTGCTTGTGCTTTTTATAAAAGTAGCTCTATACATTTGGCTAATAAATTATGCAAAAAAATTTTTGGCAACGCATGCGCAGTTAAACGTTATTTAGTAAAACTGTTCATATTTCATCAAATATTAATATTTTATTATTCTGATTGCAGGGTGTTGTCTCTACTGTAGTTTGTCAAGTTTCCTGAAAATGACATTGCATTGGGTTGAAAACCCTCATGGTACAGGGTGATTCAGTCAATTTCTGACCATTTCAGTACTATGATTTATTGACCCATTAATGTTTCCAAACTTAGCATTTCAGTATGATATTTTAGGCAGTTCGGAGTTTTTATTCCCGTGGAAAAGTCTTGATGATATGCTCAATGTGGCCACCACGAACGTTTTGAACTGCTCGCAGCCGAATGGTGAAGTTGTTCATAACTCTATCCACAAGGGTGCAGCAGTCGACGATGCTTTGCCGCAGCTGGTCTAGGGTTCTTGGTGCTGTAGTGAACACACTGTCTTTAAGGAACCCCCAGAGATGGGTTTAGGTCAGGACTCGTAGGAGGCCAAAGAAAGCCACTCCCGAATCTATCTGGAAACCTATTTGAAATTCTGATTGAGAAAGTCTAGCACTTCATTAGTGGTGTGAGGCCTCGCCCCATCCTGTTGAAACCATTGATGTCGAAGCGGTATACGCCTCCTTCGCAGCTCGGGGATGAAGAAGGTTTCCAACATGTTAAGGTAAGCCTGTGACGTTACGATGCCCTCAAAAAAGAACGGACCAATGATGCCTCTTTTGGAAATCGCGCACCAAGCCATAACCTTTCGTGAATGAAGAGGTGACTTATGGATCTCATGAGGGTGCTGGGAACCCCAAAAACGAACGTTGTGTTTATTAACGCCACCTGGCAGATGGAAGAAGGCCTTATCTGACACCCACAGGTTGTCCACAATGTCCTGGTTGGCCTCCATTTCTGCTCCAAACTCCATCGCAAATTGTTGTCGCTTCTGTCTTCCAGTGTCTGTTAACTCCTGATAAACATGGACCTTATACGGGAACAGGTGTAAATCCTTTCTCGTGGTATACGACAGCCCTGCCTTCTTCAATGGATAGGCGGCGAACAGATTTTTTGGTAGGGGAATCGACCAATCTTGTGCGAACATTTTCGACAACTTCGGCCGTTCGAACACGAGCTTTGCTCTCGCCTTTTTTCTTGCCTTTAACTCATCCAGTGGCACGAAATTGCTTGACAAAATCCATGATTGCTTGCCTGCCTGGTGCGTCTGACACTTATACTCCTTCCGGAACTTTCTTTGCACGGTTCCAGGTGATTTTGTCTCGAAATACCATTCGACAACCTTGCATTTCTGCTCTGTTGATAAAGCGGGCGCCATTTTTCAACAATACGATTTTCATGCAGCGCCGTTGCAAACAATACAAACTCCAACTATTTAGAAATTCGATATGGCGCTCATATTCTTTCAATTGTTTATCCCTAATGCACGTCATTCGAGTGAAATGGTCAGAAATTGACTGAATCACCCTGTATAAACAAAAAACTTATAAAAATATTTCTATTTTTTTTAAAGAAACCTTTTTATCTCCATGAATATACGTACTATTCTCATCCGAATGAACACAGATAAGTAAAAAAGGCCTCTTAATCATATGGTGAGGCTATAATGCATTTCAACCATTATTTTTTACAGGATAATCCCAAATATTTTTTTTGTTAAATTTGTTAATGGTCCCTATTTGCCTTTGGGATAAATCTTTCGCTGAAATATACGATGTGTAACATGCTCTTTACACCCCTGAAGTTTCAGGATTATTCGACAAGTATTTTTCTAGATAATCGACAAAACGTCTAAATCGAAAGGTGTTCCTATTATTCTGTCCACCCTCTGTATATTCTACACTTCATTATATTCTACTCTTAATTTTGCCTCCCCGCAACGTCTCAAATTTTCACAGTCTTCCGCTAGTTAGCCTTTAAAATGGAATCCGCGAGTGATGTATGATACACACAAAACAGCAGTAAAGCGTCGTTCCCACTGGCAGAAAGCAAGAGAGCAGAAACCAGGGCGTATTTTTTTCTGCCTTTTTACTTTCTGCTCCTGCAGGTGTCCCACATGGCAGAAACTCAAAAGGATAAGATATCAGAAGTTTTGTCCAACACAAATGCATTGCACCGAAGCCGTCGATCGATCTAAACGGTCGGCTTCGACTGCACACAGTTCGTTCATTCCTCATCAATCATCATATCGAATTTTTGCATTCAATTATTGTTTATTCAATTTAATTTGATTAATTAATTAATAAATATATATTTCGCACCTCTTCTATTAGCGCTTCTACATCAATTTTCTTTCTCGACCTCTTCACCTTTGTGAGCTGAGTGTCCGACATTTTTATTTTGTGTGTGTGTGTGAGAGAGAGAGAGAGAGAGAGAGAGAGAGAGAGAGAGAGAGAGAAAGAGAGAGAGAGAGAGAGAGAGAGAGAGAGACGTCACTGCAGAGATCGTTTTCTATTGGCTGAGCATTAGTTTCTGCCTTGCTTGTGCCACAAAAGTTGAACTCAACCCAACTCTAAAAAGCAGAATTTTTCAGTCGGGCAGAAGAGAAGAAAACAAGAAGTGGCATCATAAAATTTTTCTGCTTTGTGGTTTCTGCCGTTGTTTTTACGCAAGTGGGAACCACGCTTAACTCAATTTCTTTCGGCGGAAAACAAGATCACGACAGCATTCACAATCGCTTAAAAATTTTCTATGGAATGGATAATAAAATCACTGTGGAATCGAAAAAAAGTCGAGACAGAGACCGATCGTGTATGTGAAAAAAAATGCTTGTGAAGCTAAAGAATTGGGGAATAAATAGAAAAATAGCCGAAACTGTGGATAAATAAAGGAAAAAACAGAAAACACTACTCCACATAGAAAAAATTTTACTGACTCAGATGTACATTTCGGAGTCAGTAAAATTTTTTCTATGTGGAGTAGTGTTTTCTGTTTTTTCCTTTATTTAATTGGGGAATAATGTAGTGCTTTCAAGAACTCAATAACACTCCTCGTTATGTTATTAGCTAATTTGCCTAAACTTGCGTCACGTCTTCACGGTTCGTTATTTTGCATAGCAACCATTTGAGAAAGGTTTTTTCCCGTTCTGGTTCTACAGTATACAGGGTGGATATAAAAAATGAGCCTTCCCTTTTATTTTCGTAACCGAAGCAGATATGTCAATTTTGATGAATCCAATGAATAGGTGCATTTTTCATCATCCCAAAAATGCTAATTAGGACACGTTCAAATCATATCTTAAAAAAAGTAACAGATACACGAAAAATTCCAATGATACACGAAGACTTGTTCAGCATGGAATTCCGAACAAAACAAGACAAAAAAATTTCCAAAATCCGATGAACAGATCACCAACAATCACTTGTTGAATTTATTAATTACCTCCCCTATGCACTTCAAAGATGAAAAATAAAAATAAAAATTCTGCGACCTGGTTTCGAAGCAGGGACCAAAGGATCTAGCTCCTCTTCGAACTTCGAAGGTTGAAAGCAGTACACTTTAAGGTAAATTGAAGACGAGGATAGAACAAGGAGCTATTAGAAAATCGATTGCTTGTATTTGTAAAAGTTAGGCTATTCCTATTTCAACATCCCCCCCAAGGAGAGGACATTCTAGAAACGATGGCTTTTAATCATATCCATCAAATGATTTCATAATAACTAATCGTTAAATCGTCCTCCTCTTTTTATGCTCTCGACAACTTTCAATCCAAAACCGGCAAACTGGACGCTAAGGACCAAAAGCAAAGGGACAGAGCTCAAAGCCGTCGACCGTATCAGAATACGCAATACCAATGAATGGCAGACCATTTCCGGAAGAGTTGACACACACACACTTTTAATATCAAATAGACACATATGTGCGCACATTCGTCTGTAGTCTCACGATCATTTCTAATTAGACATCAACAGACCGGCATCTCTTCCCGCTCCTTCCTTTTCCTACTTCCTCGAACTACAACGCTAACGACCCCATTAATAATAAAAAGGAATCAGAAACAGAGGGGAATAGCTCAAAAATCACATGACCAAGAGCCATTTTTGGCGAACTCTAAAAATAAAAATATGATCGCCATGATTTCTGTTCAGTTTATTTCAAAACGAATTTTCCCGCTTTTTAATCTGTTTCTTTGAAAATTAAGTTACAATTCTTCGTCGTCGTCTATTAAATTTTTTTGTACGATAGAGTGGAGGCAGCCTTGTTCGCATACAAAAAACAATATGAAAGTCCCGTTTAATGCGACAAAAGTCCAAACGATAATCCAATTCTTGACGTACGCGCGACTGCATATCAGCGTCTATTTGACATATTGGAGTAATATGAAGTGATTGTCCATGTACTTCCCCTACCGAAATATCTGGCAGAAACGCAAAGATCATGAAGGAAAACTTACCAACTGGTGAGAAATCAAGATTGGTGCGAAAACGTTTTTAGTTTACTTATTCCTTGCCATCTTCAGGAACCATCTACGCAAGTGTTCCAGTTCTGCATTATCTACTCTTAAGTTCCGGTTTCATCAGTGTTCCATAAATTAAATCAGTGTCTAAGAAAATCCTTCAGCTTAATATGATGCATCCAACAAGGTTATGACCCTCAACAATACTAAAACACGTACTCCAAATAAATTTCTCAGGATAATAATGAAACCTTTACATTGCAAACTACAGTATTTTAGGGCTTACCTTCGACTCTTGAGAATTTCCGAGAACATAGCGGAAACCTTTTGTTCCAGCTTAGCAACTGACTCGATCAAAACAGAACTTATCACAATAATTAAATCAAAAAACATTCCTAAGATAGAATCTGCTCTCATCATCATTTGGGCCTCTGAATTACAAAGTATTCATTTTTCATTGGGAACATTTCACTGTATCTCTAGCTTTTGCACTCGGAAGAACATTCCAACTTGAATGTCTATTATTCTCAAAGCCTAAAGGAACTTTATAAAGCTATGGTCGACGTAAACGAAACAGCAAATACTGTATTACAAGACCTTCACTCGCGTGAGTACGACTTCCAAGACTGGTTAATACAAAATAGTTCCACCTAAGATGTTCTTCCCTAATGAAATACCAGCTCCCAAATAATGCTATTTCAATTTAAAATTATATGACATTCAATCTTGATATGCACTTCACCTAAATGTATTAATCATACACTGCATGAAATTCAATTCATCTCTATTTTTGTTTTCTAACAGAAGATTATTAGACCAGTATATGAACAAACTATAAGGAAACCACAAATTTACATGGAAATATTTTTAAATGACTCAAATCTACATTTCGGGGGCTAAAGCTTCCATCACCACTCGTTGATGAAAGAGGCTTAGCCTCCAAAATGTACATTCGAATGATTAAAAATATTTCTATGAGGATTTGTGGTTTTTAAATATTTCGTTCACATTCTGGTCAATTTGGCTTCTGTCGTTTCCTATATAGCCGATTGTTAGTACAAACTTTAAATATCCCAAGTGATTGCTCACTTTTAAATAATAATAATAATAATACCACAAATTATATTGTGACTGCGCTATAATTACTGACAAAACTAACTCTCATAGTACACACAATACAAAGATAAGCAAAACAAAGTGATCAACATAATTGATAGTTCTATCCCAAAACACGATCTATAAAAATACATTTACAGACAATATCACTAATTCACAGATTTGCAATATACCTCACAGATTCACACCAAATTGAAATATGTTACTCATCTAAAGCTACTTATTTTTGTTTCTTTCAAATAAACCAAGAAAAGGAAAAAAAAAAATGAGCACATACGAAGACTCATTGTTAAAGCGGTGTTTATGTGTATTACTGCGCTCTCAACCAACTTCTTTCTTCCACTATTCAACAATAGGCACGGATCCACTTCTCCTGAAAGCAACGCTATCGCTTCCAAGGTATACTTGAACGCAAAAAAAATGCGTCGTACATCTAACCCAGTCTCAAACCTCTAACCATCCAGAAATCTCTTCATGAGACTAAAGAGGTGGGCGTTCGAGGGCGCTACTTCTGGACTGTAGGCTGGGTAGTCCAAAACCTTCCAACAGAAACGGCCCAGTTTTGCTTTGACGGCATTGGCCTTATGCGGGCGGGCGTTGTCATAAAGAAGACGAACATAGTTTCCTGTTTCGGGTCACTTATCCCGAATAGCCCGCCGCAGTTTAGTCAACGTTTCACAATAGTAGGGCGGTGACGGTTGATCCACGAGGCAGGAACTCTCCGAGTAGGATGCCTTGCCTATCCCAAAAAACTGTAAGCAAAATTTTCAGAGCTATTCGCAAAATTCAAAGCAGAAACTTTGAATTTACGAACCGAAGAATTTGGATATTTCCACACCATGCTTACAGTTTTAAGCTCAGATGTTAAGTAAGAGACCCAGGACTCATGTCCTGTGAAAATGTAATTCAGAAACGCATTTTCTATCTAGTTGTACCCCTGAATATTGCAGACTACACGCCATTCTGTTGTCGGTCTCTTCTGGTGTCAGACTTTTTGGAATCTAACAGACTTTGCGGTATGCGACCTTTTCAGGCACCCTATCCCATGCAGATCCATAGGATATGTGAAACCGTTCCTTATTCTTTCAAAGAAATGCAACGGTTTTCTGCGATTGTGTTGTTCATGTCCTCGATAATGGCTGGTGTTGCCGCTGTTGCAGATCGCCCAGAACGCTATTTGTCGGTAAGGCTAACTCATCCTTCCCGAAACATTTTCCAGCATTTGCACATTGGATAGTACAGACAATCGGTACCGTAAACTTTAACATTTCGCCATCAATTTCAGCGGGTGTCTTACCTTTGGCGTAAAGAAATTTATAAGAGTTCCCTGTAGACGAAGTGATAGCGGCGGCCATTTTTTAAACGACTGGTAGCAGGCAGTGCGCGTGCGCAAGAACAATTCTTGTAATGCATGTATTCAGCCTTGTTTTTGGCTCTGTTAACTTTTACACAGCGACTGTATTTCTTCCGTTATAAAGTAAATGGCATTACTTTCTGATATCTCCTCGTATATTCACGATGTTGACAATTACAGACTAACAAAAAAAATAACGATTCAGTGTTTCCTATCACCCACAGACTTCTTGTTTTAAACGAAACATTTTAAATTATTCAGAGTTTTGGACCTGATAAATTTCCTTGTGGCCCAAAAAATATGGATACTTTAACATTGCAGTCGCTTCTCTTCACACCTTTTACTATAACATAGCAGTTTCTATGTGCATAGCTTGGAAACGTGACGAGATAGAAAAAAATTTAAAAGCAGATTCGCATTCAGTACATTATGGGCGCTAATAGGTTAATTTCTTTTCAAATAGAAATAATCTAGTTCTGTTATTTTAGCTTTAAATCTTTATAAACAGCTTATTATCTGAAGTTTCATTTTATGCCATTATTCATTATAGGAGATAAAAGCGAATCTTATAAATAAAAGTATTCCGGCATTCCTACAGAAAAGACTTCGGTTTCTTGTAGCTATCCACAAACGGGTTCAAAACGCGATTCGTAAGAGATAGCCCGTGAGCAACATCTTTCGGCGAAGCCTTCTTTGTTTTCCATTTTTCTTAAAAGTTGATTAAACACACAATCCCCGTCATCAGAATTCCGAACTCGGTCTCGGAGGCGAATATCGAGTGACAGAAATCCTCTTCGAGGTCGTGACGTGTGGCTTTTGTCACCGACATTCGTCATTTTAGCTCGACTCCCCCTCCCCCCATCTTCTAAGGCTTTCTTCCACCGAGAATAAAAAAAGCAGAAAAAAAAGACGAATTAAAGCCTAAGCGACGATTCAATGCATTTCATGCCTGAGGAATGACAAATACAACAGGGTATAAAAAAAAAACAGACCGGTGATAATAATATATATATGTATGTATATAAAAAAAAGAAGAAATCTATTATTTTCCCATCTTATTCAGCAGTTATAAAATACCGGCTCATTACGGTGCAATTCGTCACCACCGGCAAAGGGGGAGAAAAGCAACGGCAACGTCCAGATTCTCGTGCTAACGAGACTTTGTTCGAGAACCATAAATCCAAAGACCTTGCGTGTGCGTGTGCTTGTGTGTCTGTGTGTGAGGTGTTTGCTCTGCCTTCCTCGCCTACCTTCGTGCTGATTACATTTTATGGGGTCGCCGAGGGAGGGACAAAGTCGACCCCAACAGAGAAAAACAGCCGATTATTATGTCGACGTATATCTCATATCCCCTCCCCTCACCTCTCTCATCATATCCCCCTCCCCCACACCTACTACTCTCACCTAACATCGATCGAATTAATTAATTAGAAAAAAAAAACAAACCCAAAAAACAAATAACATTAAAGGTGCACAACAAATAATAAAAAGATTTTCTCATAGAATAAAGTCAAGTCTATATAAGAAATGAAATGAAATGGCCTACAAAGTATCTATTTTTTAATTTTTACTAATTTTTTTTTTTTTTTTTTTGTAAAAACCTAAGACATTTCAAAACAGTTGGAAATAACAGCTAACTGTTTTGTTTTTAATTAGTCATAGGTATTTTCATGTATGAAGCTTATTGTCTGTATATGAAAGAAAAAAATATTCGACGATGTGCAGATGCCTGAGTATGCCCTATGTCTGCGTGTATATTCGCGATAATCTCTACAACCGCGAAACCAACGGACCTCGAATTTTTAATACAGTCCCGGAATAGTTTTTTACTACTTTGCCATGGATTTCCGCGGGTTGTACGGATTTTACGAGTGAAAAACCACCCAATTTTCATGCAACATCTAATACTATAGTCTGTATGTCCGAATCGTCCGTCTGAGGCCAACAAAGAAAGTTACAACAATCCGTCCGAAGCCAGGGATTGTTGTGGTAAGACAATACTCAGTCATTGTTATTAATTAAAATAAATAAATAGAAAAAAATAATTCTCTTGGTCTGTCCCACAGATTTACTATATATAAATTAACTATATATCTGTGGTCTGTCCAAAGTCAGGATTGTAAAATAAATTTTTGAAAAAATCCTAAAAAATATCGCACAACCTATTTCATATTTCAAAAAATGATGGACCAATATAAAATCATCAACTTAAAACTCCATCCAAAGCCTTTGTTATATTGTGGTAAGATAATACTCAGTCATTGTTGTGAATTAAATAAATAAACCGAAAAATGTTCAGTGTTGATTTTTTTATATGCAGATGAACAGTATATTGTTGCAGAATATTAAGTTTCCACTTTCATTTCTTTACCCTTCAACCTGTACGGTTGACACCCGTCATGTGGCAGGTGGAATTCTAATATACCGGGTGATCCAAAAGTGTGTTACATTCCTGACATTGTTAACGACATTTTCAGTATTTGTTTTCCAGCAATTCAATGCTTTCATAAGAATCAAGAGGCACGCGCAAACACTGAAAATGTCGTTAACAATGTAAAAAATGTAATACACGTTTGGATCACCTGATATATAAATTTCTAAATTCAACAATGATACTACCTACAACAATACGACAAGCCAACAATAACCAACAATCGACTCTGAACATTATTAAAATTAAAAAAAAAACACCACCATTTTCCTCCTAATACGGAAAGGAGACTACCCTCCTCACTGGCTATGCAAAAATTCTAACTTAGTGTTGATTCCTCGCATTCCATTTCCTTTTAAGCGTATTCAGTTTGCTATGAAGATCAACAAAGCACAAGGACAATCATTAAAATTAGCGGGAGTCAATTTGGAGTCCTTGCTTTTCATCATTGGGTGGTTAAACACCTTTTCATTTAAGCTCCTGGTGGTTAAACAAAAAATTGTTGTCTACAAAAATCCTCGAAGATATTACTGCATATAAGCTTTTCAAGTGTATATCGATAATACATTCACATTTTGTATTTTCAAAAATTAACCCTAATGCAAAAAAAAACAAAAAAAACTTTAATTTAGTTATTCAAAAATTTACCTAAAACAAATTTACCTCCTATTCAAACAACCCGAGCTAAATAAATTACCATAAACGGTTGAATAGTGGGTTTTAGTGGGTTTTAATGAGTTGGAGCGCATTGCGCGGATTGTACGAGTGAAAAACCACACATTTTTCATGCAACAGTTCTTTTTTTCCTTGGAATAACCCTCGAGAAATCACGAGTGGTCCTTGTTAAATTAAACCCTATACAGTTTGTCAAATTTGGCAAAAAAAAAAATTAATTTAGTTATTGAAAAATTTACCCTAAAAAACCTGAATACAGGGTGGTGCAAGACGACTCATAGGTATTTTACTATAGAATTTTTATTTTATTTTTAATTAATAGTTATTAATAAAAATACAAAATGAATAAAAAATAAGATAAAATAAACAAAAATAATTAATCAAATATCAAAATAAAAAGCTGACGTTTCGGATAGACTATCCTTTATCAAAGCAAAAAGGATAATTCTCTAAAAGCAAATAGAATATTAGAGAATTATCCTGAAGTTATGAAAGTTGTACTCGACAATCTACAATCGAACAGTGTAGTGTATCGGTATTAGTGTGGAACTTGAAGCATAGCTTCCATAATCTCACCCTTCATAATCACCGAAAGTTGTACTAACGGACGGGTTTATATATAGTTTGCATAGGGAATAGTAATACGGTATTGGCTGGAAAACAAGAAGAGAACAAATGAAATTAATTAAAAGAACTGTTGGGATAGGACAGGACGGAGGACAAATAGGAAATAGTAAGAGGGCGGCGAGAAAAATGCAATAGGATAACACATATGAAGTTAAAATTATAAAAAAGGTTAGGAATAATAGGGTGCCTAGCAAAAAGATTTCTTAAAATTCCCTGAATTTTGCTAGGCACCCTATTAGTCCTAATCTTTTTTATAATTTTAACTTCATATGACAATCGACAATCGAACAGTGTAGTGTATCGGTATTCGAGTGGAACTTGAAGCTTAGCTTCCATAATCTCACCCTTCATAATCATATTCCAAGGGAAATACACTGAGCTAGAAAAGAAGCCTGATGTACCCACAAGGGTCATCCAAAGTATGAAAGAAAATTGCCTCCTCTTGGTGTTAACTTCATATGTGTTATCCTATTGCATTTATCTCGCCGCCCTCTTCTATTTCCTATTTGTCCTCCGTCCTGTCCTATCCCAACAGTTCTTCTAATTAATCTCATTTGTTCTCTTCTTGTTTTCCAGCCAATACCGTATTACTATTCCCTATGCAAACTATATATAAACCCATCCGTTAGTACAACTTTCATAACTTCAGGATAATTCTCTAATATTCTATTTGCTTTTAGAGAATTATCCTGTTTGCTTTGATAAAAGGATAGTCTAGCCGAAACGTCAGCATTTTATTTTGATTTTTGATTAATTATTTTTGTTTATTTTATCTTATTTTTATTCATTTTGTATTTTTATTAATAACTATTAATTATTGTATTCCAGCGTTCTTGTGTCTCGTCCTTCTCTAAATATATATATATATCCGTTCTTTATTTTATTTTTAACAATTTTGATCATTTAAGTATTATTTATATATATTTTTTTATTATTTTTCAGATTGTTAATCATGGCAGAAAAGCTAACAATTTCGGAAAGAGTAGAACTTGTGCTTTTGTAAGCGAAGGGCGGCGCCAGCTGGCGTTCGGTTGCTGATATTTTTAATGCTAAGTATCCAGATAGGCAACCAATTATACAATGAACGGTCAGCAAAACTTATTGCAAGCTGTAAATTATTATATAGTAATTAATTATATTAGTAAATTGAATAATTAAAAAAAAATTATAATAAACTGCCTAAGAGTCCAGGCACCACCCTGTATATTCAACCAACCCTAGCTAAGCTGGGTATTTACTCTAATACACAATAATCAGCATAAAAATATCATTTTATTATGGTGTAAGGGAAGCCCTTGCTCTTTGTTATGTTGCTACTGAGACTGGCAAATGACAAATTATTTTTTTAAATTTCACCCATACAATACAACAATATGCAAAGGAATAACTACTACAACTCATAACTGAAGATTCGCCCGAAAACAAACAAGTAGCGATAAAGAAATTCCAAAACACGGCCTTTTATACTTCCAGTTAATACTATTGTTGAAGGATAACAAAACTGTCCCTCAATAAAATAATTAACCTATCCGCATATACCCATCTTGGCAAACACCATTGCCATTCAACTTTCTTTATATTATGTACATTACTACAGCCAGGTTTCATAACATTCAGATAGGAGCAGTGAAGGTCTCTTTAGTGTAACTCACGCCCCACAGATAAACCTCTTCCCTTCCATTACTGCATGCTGGAATGCTATAATGTTCAAAATAAAATCTTGTAAACATTTCAAGGAGCTTTACCTGCTATTTTAAATTTGAGAATATTGCTCAACGTTCACGTTAAAATACAAAGCAATTCCAATGGTACTGGCAGAATAATGTATCAAGAGCAATTGAGTAATCGTGCCTCGACAAAGCTCACATAACTCCTATTTTTTAATACACCCAAACTTGTTACCGGCGGGATTCGAACACGCGACCCGACGGATTCGAGAACATCAGAGCTAAAGCCAGTTCTCTCGGCTATCGATATCATCATCCGACATTTAACAAAATTATATTTTAATGGGCCAGTGTATTTAAATTTCACCCATTACTCTTAAAGGCGAACCACAATAATTTTTATTGCAAATGCGAAGATTTAAGAGGAACAAGAACGATGATGATTATATTTTGATTGGTGGAATCCAGAGAGAGCCTCATGCACATACAGGAGTTGGACAAAATAATATGAACACCTTTGATTTTAGACAAATAATATGATACAAGACATTTCTGTTACGCTTATGCATGTTAAACATTATTTAGTAAAAATGCTCTTATTTCATCAAATATTTAATATTTTTATATTCTGATTGCAGGGCTTTGTCTCTACTGTAGCTTGTCAAGTTTTCTGAAAATGGCATTGCATTGGGTTGAAAACCCTGCATGTTATAAACAAAAAACTTACGAAAAAATTTCCGTTTTTTTAAAGGAACCTCTATATCTCCACGAATATACGTGCAATTCTCATACAAATGAAGGAAAGTAAAAGAAGCATCATAAGCATATGCTAGAGTTACGACGCATTTCAAGCATTATTCTTTACGTGGTGATCCCAAACATTATTTTATTATTGATGAAAATTCACCTAATTATTTTATTTCTTAAATTTGTTGCTGGACCCCTATTTGCCTTCGGGAAAAAACTTTCGCTGAAATATTTGGGGAGGACCATGCTGTTTATACTCCTGAAGTTTCAGGATAATTCGTCAAGTATTTTTCTAGATATTCGACAAAACGTTTTAAAATCAAAGGTGATCATATTATTTTGTCCAACCCTTGTACACACCAACACGTCTAGGATGTGACGGGAAAGATTACTCAACTACAATACTTCTTTGTGGAACTTATGCCCAAACTTTAGAAAAGAGCGCCCGATTTCTGGATGGACAAAAAGTATATAAAGCGCGACTGTTTCCTTCCACTTTTGTCAACTTCAGGAACGAACGGAACGCTAAACCTCCAATTTCTTTCAATTTCCAAGGAGGTGCCACCCACTCTCGTTTAGCAATTCCGGTGCTCTTCAATCAGCCCTCCGACTCTAGTGAACATCTCTCTCTTTCTCTCTCCTCCTATTGGATTCTGGTTAACTTGTACATAATCGTCGCATAGAGAGAGAAAGAGAGAGAGAGAGGGGATACACGATAGCGAGAGAGGGCCAACAAAGGTGGAAGAGCCAAAGATCGGAACCAGGCACAGAACGCCATTCTTCATCGATGAACTACCACAATACAATGGAAGCGCGCTACATCTCTGTCAGTGCACTGAACCGTACGAGACATGGAATTTTCCAAACAATTTCCAAAGCCCGACCGATTTCACTGTCTCTTGTCCGGGCGTTATCCACTGACCCCAAACCCCATTCCCCTCCCGACCACACAGGTGTCAATGGAAGCAAAGGGAAGGAGGAATGCAAAGTGCAACAGGCGGGGAAGGAGAAAGAGAGAGAGAGACTCCCTCTCGTTCCAAGAGCCATTTAAGAGCAAAAACCATTCCTTAAACACTCGTCATCATCACCGAGAAGTGAAGGCCGCGAAAGAGAAACGAATAAAATGTGTCCCCAGTCCCTCCACCACGCTGCTTCTTCTTCAAATAAAAAAAAAGAATGAGGAACGCCACCAAACAACAAGGGCAACAACCGCGCAGAGTGCCACACTTCCTAACATCGTGGCTAGACTAGACGTGTTAGGCAAAGTAACCGCAGGAATCTTAACTGGACAAACTGAAAACTGTGACAAAAAAGCACTCGTCACTCCCAATGAAAGAAAGCTTAAGTTAGACAGGAAAAAGAGACTGTTACATGTATATATCGCTCATCGAGAGCGGGGGGGAGGGGTAAAGAAGAAGGGGGTCATAAACATCAAACTCCAACTTACGCCTTCTCCTGAGTATCCAAGTGCTGGACGAGTTCGTCGCGTTTGTTGACGATCTGGACGAGTTCATCCAAGAGCAGCTTCTCCCGCTCCTTCTGCGCCTCCGTCTTCTGCCAATCTGAAAGAATTCAAAAGGACACAACATGGTCAACATAAACAATGTATCAAACAAATAAATAAAGAAAGCAAAACCGCGCACGACAAACTAAGCTTCGTGCAACAATCTCAATTCTTACCTAGAAACGCCAACTTCTAATGCGCAAACGCAACGGATGGAAACTTCAAAATGCGCCTCTAATCTAAGCGAACAATGTACACATCTCTTCTTAACACCATTTATTTGTAGAGATACTGTAGAGAAATGCCAGTGGGCAGAAGCAGAATTTACAAGCCGTGTAATGCGTAACCTCGACTAAAACGCAGCATTCTGCATTAAGCGATTACCGAGAATTTTGCTTCAACATTTAACATACACACATCAACAGGTTCTTCAACAGCTGCATTACTTTCAATATTGCTTCAGATAGTAAGGATAAACATTGAAGACGCGATGTTCACGGGCAAACTACCAGGTAAGAATACAATCCTAAATTTTAAGATGTACGGTCATATCACTAATAACTTTCTCACCGAGTCTTCCTTTAGCAATAATCTATTAATATTGCTGAAATAAGAACACTTGGTTATATCAATTTCAGTTCAATATTGCTAAAGAAAGACTGGGCGTGTCCAATTAGATTTTTATTTTCAAATCCTAGATATTGTTGCAAATCAAAATTAACAATGTGTCTACCAATTGAAATTTAATTGCCATCTTTCGTGGGACACAGTATAGTGATACGTCGTAACTACCAAGAGTTCTCTAAAATAAAACGTAACAGGCCTCTACAATAAAACGTAATACATTGTTACATCATATATAGGGCATTGTTATTCGTATTTCTACCTAGCCCTAAATTTGCCGTAGCCCACGAGAAAGACAGGCAGGGACACTAAAAAGTCACATGACCAAAGTAGATCGAGCAACA
>JAHWFO010028035.1:1164128-1200695 GCA_023313115.1 Rhysida immarginata | reverse complement strand
TGTTGCTCGATCTACTTTGGTCATGTGACTTTTTAGTGTCCCTGCCTATCTTTCTAATTGGCTTTGTAAATTTGCCCTATGATGTAACAATGTATTAAGTTTCACTGCGGAGGCCTTCCATCTCTGTGGTTATGGATACGCCATGAATTTTCCTTTATCAATTGTTGTAATTAAGTGTTCCTTATCTCAATATCAGTCTATAATTGTTAAAGGAAGGCTCAGTCGAGAAAATTTAAGTGATATCGCATATACTGGGTGACGAAAAACAAATGGTAGATAATGATACACATAATAGACCATGGTATAGTGATGCATTTTGTCCCTCTGAACATGGATCCGAATTTGAACGATAACTGAGATATGAACAGAAATAAAAATGCCGCCACCACGATCAACATGTTAATAACATCTAGGATGATGAAATTTGGAGGAATAATAGGGTACATAAAACTGTATACCGTTAAAATTTGTTCGAATTCCAACGAGTAGTTTCCGAGTATCGTACTCAACATCGTAACACGTGCAGGTTAGTACTCGCATGTTAGCACTGTTACGATTTTGAATGCGTAACTCGGAAACTACTCGTTGGAATATGATCAAATTTTAACGTTTTATGTACCCTATTATTCCTCCAAAATTCATTATCCTAGGCCTTGCAGAGCCTGAGTTATTAACTTGTTGATCTTGGTGGCGGCATTTTTATTTGTTCTTATCTCAGCGTTAAAATTCGGACCCATGTTCATAGGGACAAAATGAATCACTATACCCTGATTTATTATATGTATCAGTATCTACCATTTGCTTTTCGTCACCCTGTATAACTCCAATATCACGATAGTCTGGAGAAAGTTGGACTGGGAGAATAATTAATTTTCCATTTCAAATCAAGAAGGAGTATTTATTGTTGAATTTATATTTTGGTGTTCTCATTTTTAATGAGAAATCAACTCAACAAAAATTATTAAAGAATAAATAAATAAATAAATAAATAATAAATAAATCACCAATATTGAAAAGAGTCTTATAATGAAGAAAGTCTTGATGATGAAACTTGAAAAATACAGTCGGTTATGTATTATGAAGAGAGTCAATTTGAAAAGAGATGGAGTAGCCAGATGGAGTCTTATACGTAATTATAAAATAAGATTAAGAAAAATCTAGCCGAAGCATCAATAGAAATAAACAACAAATGGACACTATCTTTTAGCAATAAACAAACAACAACAAGTACCCTAGCAAACAATCAACTTATCCAACAATCATAACCAAGATAAAGTTTAACATTGCTGTAATTTATTTTAACTGTTAATGTAATCAAAAATTTCAATCTGAAGATGAGAATACGATTCTCGAAAACGTTTATTGCTATTTTATCATTTTCTATCCCAAGACACTCTTCATAATACATAACCGAATATTTTCTTCAAGTTTCATCCTCAAGACTTTCTTCAAGACATTCTTCATAATAAGGCTCTTTTCAATATTGATGGTTTATTTATTATTTACTTATTTATTCTTTATTAATTTTTATTTATTTCTCATTAAAAAGGAGAACACCAAAATATTAATTTCTATTTCAATTTTTAGACCTTTTTTTGGTGTTAAGAGGAGAAGGAAACATTTCGCGACCTGGAATGAATCGGGGACCACGACTACCGCTGTCGCCGCTCTTGCCGCAGACACGAAGTTTCTTTATGACCTTCCATAAAATTACTAGATAGCCCAAATGGCAGGGCACGCCCAGATTGTCGTAGTCCCTGGTTCGAGTCCAAGTTGCGGAATTTTTCCTTTCCTTTTTAACACCACAATTATCTAATTATTGAAATGTTATCTTCAGTTTAATCATTTATTTATTAATAATTAATTATTTATTGCTAATTTTATTTTGCAACAATGTCTAATAATTGAAATCGGAAGTTTAACTGGACACGCTCAGCGAAGAAATTGATACAGATACGGCCCTTAAAATTTAAAATACAACCGGAGGAAATGTCATCAAGTCGCAAAAGATTCTCATTTTGTTACATCATTAACAATGTCTAATAGCTTGTCATTGTCAAAACCAATGATGTGAGTAAAATAACTGGAATGTCTGCAGCTTCATCTTTATAATAACAAGCAACTTGAATAATCTTGAGATTTGAAAGGATCATAAAATTTTTTTTAACTTATACGAAACCTTAAATATTTAAAAGAAGACCCAGAGAGGCTGTAAAAAATTAATTCAGCTTTGAATAATGACGTTCTTATTAAACAATGAGCAGCTGACGAAATAGAAGAACCACGGCACGGAAAAGTCACCTCACCATAGTAGGCCGAGCAACAATGTAATCTTCATCGTTTCATTGGCTGCAACTTGGATTTTAACAATCAGTATTATTTCGTTTTGTTAGAAACAACGTAGGTTGGATTGTTACTCAGACCACTATGTTGCTCAGGTGACTTTTCAGTGCCGCGAAATTGTTAATGATGTTAAGAATGCTTTGTCACCTAATAATATTTTCTCCCGTTGTATTTTAAATCTTAAAATTTAAGACTATATTCTTACCAGGTAGAGAAATTATTCAATTCCCCGAAGATGGCATTTTAACCGATCTACCCTATTATATTGCTAATTCCAGATCTTGTCTATCCTTACATCAACAGATAACGTTAAACTAGTTTCTTCCATTATAACGGTGACAAGAATTAAAGAGAGAAAGAAGACTGGAGGGCAAATTTATTTCCTACATAATACAGACATCACAAAGCAACAGCAAACAAACAAACAAGCACAAAAACGGACACGAGACAGCACTGGGAAAAATCCCTTCCTACAAAACGGACCCTTTGTTTCCAGGGCGAAATAATAATTTACCTCGTACAAAACGGAATCAATAGCTGACTTCGGCGATCGATTCCCATTTTTGACGGCTTCACCAAAAGGGAATTAAATCAACGATTCTCATCCACCCCCCCCACATCAGATGTCACATCAACAAGGAGTGGCGGTGACACGGCCGACTGCGGCGCACAATCCCAACTGCAACATCAATAAGAGCAGTCATAGTAACAACAACATCATCATCATCCATTTCTCCGACTTTTGTATCTGGGTAGTTCCTCGACTTCTCCATTTTCCCACAGCGGAGATTCGTTCGTTCGTTTGCCGCCGCCGCCGCCGAAGCCGCCGTTTGCCTCTTGAGCAGCCTCTTCCTTCTCCTTCTTTGGCAATCGCCTTTCCCGCTCCGGCCGAGCGACGCTCCTCCTTTTATAGAACGAGGCGAGACCCTAATTTCCGCTAAGACTACAACAATCCTGATTTATCGTTCGGAGATACTTTAATAAAATAAGCAGTTTAGGTGGGAGTCGGATCAGAGGAGATCCGGAGGCAAACCTTCTTGTGTAAGATTACAAACTTCTTACGCTTAATACTATTTCCAACGGGAAAGCACCCTTAAGTAGCAGCAGCAGGAGCAGCAATAGTAGAAGAAGAGAGAAAGAAGCAAAAGGAGAACGAACGAGGAGCGGATAAAAACGACTCAACTAGAAAACAGAAAAGGCTCAAGAAAAAAAAAAAACAGTTTAAAAAAAGAAAGAAAGAGAAAACGGAAAGGGCTTTTGGAGAAACAAGAAGGGCATGCACCTTGATTGGTTGAGGGGAAAAAAAAATCCTCACACACGCCACAACTCATATTTAGAAAGAATCGAACACGCCATGCCTTCTCCTATTTCCCAGATAGTCATTTCCTCTTTCAGGTCTCTTTTCTGCAAGTCAATGGGTGCGTTCGGGAAACAGCCGCTTTTTCACTGGTGAATTTCTCGTGAATCGAGTAGAATTGGTGTGAATACACCAGAAGCGAGAGCATATTGAGTTATTACGGAATCAATAATGGCGATTGGCATGAAGACATGAAGCAGCAAACGACTGACGAATTAAGTAGAAAAATGAAAAAATACTGGAAAACACTGAAGAAAGCGAAGAAGATAAAGTAAAACGGAGTAGAATCATGCTAAACAGAAATGAAAAAGAAAATCATTTAATAAAAATCATAAATTATGAACGTTCCTTGTAAACCAGAAATAAATTTGTATTAAATTTTTTTTTTATTTTTAAAAAGTCTATATTTTAATAATTCACTTATTTTGTAAACTTTTTCAGCAATTAGCGGTATATTGTTCTCACTTGCAAATTTTATTATAACTCGATCTAGTTTTAGTTTTACTCTGAATTTGATTGGTCGTCATCGTCTTAAAGTCATTTTCACTGGCTTTTGGTGATTGAGAAAAGTAGAAGGAAGCTGGAGGGGGGAAAAAAAATTCTCCAACGCTATGGCCTCTTACGCACTGGCGACTGGTTGCCAGCAACCTCGAGACATAAGTAGAATAGTTATCGTTTACACACTTGGTTGCAGCAACTCGTCAGTTGCCGGAGGCCAGTAAATCAAGAGCAACTCTTGCGGCCAGCCATCATTGGAAAGTTGGGGTGGCTTGTTTCTATTCACGTCTACGCACTGTGCGAGCAACCACCCATTCTCGATCGTGTTTTTTGCTTATATCTGTGAAATAGACAATGATGGCCGGCCCGTGGATGAGGCTAACGGTATGGCTTCATAAGGTCCCGCGCTTCTGAAGTCCACATGCCTTGATTTTCACGTTACAAATGTTTATGAAAATAGGCCCGCAAGAGCATTTAGCATTATATACCAGCCTCCAAATAGCATTCTGCACGAGGCCTCGCTAATTCTTGGACCTTGTCATTATCCCCCTTGTGTCATTTCATTTTAATTTATTGTCACGTTTTCGCAAGACCTCGGAAAAAATTTGGAACCTGCCTTTATTTCCACGTTCTTGTAACAGGAGATCACCTTATATTTTTTTTTCCTGTCTTTTTTTTAACTGCATACTATATCCATCATGTCCATCCTGAGAGGTAGCCGCCGGGATACTGAACATCTATAGGAAGGCGAGAACGATACGAACGGTAGTGGCTATTTGTTTACCTATTCGGTCTCCCTTCTTCGGTTTCCTATTGTTTCTGGTTGTTCGCAACCACAGTTGCCGGTAATTAGTCGCCAGTGCGTAAGAGGCCTATGAATTCACGGGTGGTAGTTTCTCAACGACTAAGTGGAAATAATGGTAAAAGTGGCTGCTTCCCGAACGCGCCGTGTGTCTGTATCTGAGATGAAGCCAGTCTCTAAAAAGGCTTCATGATAAACGCCCCAAGCTAAAAAGGGGCGTAGTTAAACGAGATAAAGAGGCAACAAAAGATGTTAAGGGGACCCCTTCCTACTTAAGATGCATGATCTCTTCTAAAAAGCAACCTCCCTTTTCTGGAAGATAGCAAAAAAAAAAAAAAAAAAAAAAAAAAAAAAAAAAAAAAAAAAAAGGTTTCTTATATGTATATATAAAAAAAAAAAAGTCAAAAACTACACAGCCCATCATCCCGCAAAACGAGAGTGGGTGTTGAATTTACAAGTGGAGAGCAGGTCTCCACGACCCCCCCCCCCTCACCATCATCAGGTTACCAATCCGATTTATACGCAGTTTGCGATTCCAAAAATTAATTCAAAGGTTTCGAAAATCGAACGCCAAGGCGAATCGATCGCCGCCTTTCTTTCAAGCCTTAAAAGTGGATGTCGAGTACGATAGGATTACAGAAGACAACAAAACAACGGACGAAGGGCGGGGGGGGGGGGGGGGGGGGGGAGGGGAGAGTGGGAAATCCAACTGAACGAGGCGTGCCAAAGCCATTTCGAAACATCGCCACCTTTTTATTTGTACATTTTTGTTCATTTACTTCTTTTTCGCTCCCACTTCTTATACCCTCCACCTCTTCACTCTTGGATAAACAGATGAAAAAAAAAGTAAATTCTAGTCATGAATCGATGATATGCTTGCAATTCGTCATAGCGTTTAACGCAACTGGCCCAGGAAAATTTCCTGCTCGTCAAGGTCCTCCAATTCCAATGATATGAGAACTCGAGTAGCACAGGAAAACATTTGATTCCATGTGTGGCTCGTGCTCGTGGAGGTTTCACAAGATTCTCACTTTTTACATATATAAGTATGGAATATTATTGTATTGGTCTGAAACTGTAATCACTTATGTATGTTATTATTTTCTTGTCATAATGTGACAATTTACAGAAATATTAGCCATAGATTTGTCACCTACCCTGCAGTGAGTGACATTTCCAGGTGTCCGTTTTTGTCAGCCATTTTCAAAATTCATACTATTATAAATCTGTCCGTACAATCGTACAATTACATCAAAATTCATACATTGTACGGAAAAGTCGTACAAGTTGGCAGGTATGCTCTTCCCTATTCTTTTTAACAATTAAAACGGTCTAAATTTTACTTGTTGGTTAATTAAAATACACGAAAAGAGCCCTTATCTTGGCAACCGATGGCCCCATTTGAACCACACTCCCGATTTTTTTTTCTGTTTGTTTTTACATTTTTTGGTTTTAAAAGTGCTTGACCATAGTTTCATCCTATTTCTGTATAATTCTTGGTCTTTTTCAATTCTTGTCACAGGCATAGCTTCCGAAATGTACATTCGAGTCTTTAAAAATATCTCTATGTGCATTTGTCATTTCTTTATACTTCATTCACATTCTCAGGGTTTCTTATTAATTTAAGCAATGATCGCCGGAGTCCTCTCCTGCCGTTTTTTGGCTTTTGCCATTGAGCAGTTTCCGCTTCTAATGGACCATTTTCTGAAAATCTCATTCGAGAAAGAGTAGAAATCAATTTAAAACTCCGTCCTTGTTCTCGGCTAATACACTCCCCGTGGGTTTCAAAATCTCGTTAAAATACACCAAACTAAGCTAAGTGAATGACAGGCGCTAATTAGGCAGACAAAAGCCCTTTTCTGCCTACCACAGGCCCCAAAAATAATTTCCTCATCATAAGAGCATTTTATTGCTCTTCTCTACAGAAGAATCTATACACTCTATTTTAGTGTAACCTTTATTCAATAAATTGTTAGTTAAAAAGCATTATTATGAAATTAGGCAGTTTGCTGCTGGCACTATTTTCATTCAATGCACCATAATGATTTTTCCATTTGAAGTTAATCAATAAACAGCATTAATCGATTCATTGTGCGCGCGGATTTTATTAAAGTCCATTTTGAAACACTGTGCGCCATATTAAAAATTTCATCTTCTCATTTTCATGGAGCATAAATGCGAGGGGGGGGGGGGGTTTTTTATTTTTCTTTGTTTGAAAATCACTGAGATCGATATTATTCAACAGCCATCTTTTCCAGTTTGTAATATGAGCTCTTGTGATGCTCCAAAAAGTTACGTCAATCGGCTGATAAGCAAAAGATGGCTCTTATCCACCTTCTTTCATGTCTAAACCGATTTCAAACTTATCTAATAATGATTTTGTTCCATTCAAAGAAAAACCAACCCCTTCCTTAGACTTTCTAGAAAGAATGTGTTGCCTACGATGTTGGTGTTGAGATTCCGATGATGCGCTTCGATACAGAACAACTTCGATTCAATCGTCTTCGACTGAAAAAAATGTCCCAACTTGCCGATTGAAACTAGCTGTGATTATTGTGGTTGTTTTTCTTATTTATTTTCACAATCAGTACATGGAGGAAGCTGGTGGATTTTGCCAATGTCTTGGAAAACTTCCTGCGCGATCCTTCTGGAACTGTCACCCCATATCAAGGAGTAGAGACATAGAAGGTAGGAGGAGGCTTTGTTTATTCACCCCAAAAGAGATTTACTTTGCCTCCTACCTTCTATTCATTAAGCATCCACCAGCTCCTTTGTTTTATCTATTAAAGAGTATAGAGTCGCGCTCGGAAGATGCAATTCTTAAAGTTGTGAGCATGAATTTGTATAAAAACCCTTGGAAAGAAGCGGCATAGGAAAAATAATAATACACGCACACACACACATGCGCGTGCTTAATGGGGAAAGCATTAAAAGAGCGTTAGCCTTTAATTTCTCAAATTGTCGAATGTCACTTCTGTAACGTACTCGTCGTGTTCATCTCAACGCGGCATTTGGAAACGAGCAAACATCAAAGGTATTCACGTGGCCTCAATCAAAAATGAAACGGACAAAGGGTGGCGGGAACGTCCACTTCAAAACGGAATCGCCTGGTGAAGAGCGAACCAATCGAATTCGATTTGACAGGATTTAAATGAAGGGATGAGGTAGGGCGGGTAGGTTTGTTTTAACTCGATGCCGCTACATTGCCAATGACTTTTAGACCGAAAAGTTTGTGCATTCAAACTATGACATCAGCGCCGGCGGCACTCTGTAGATTAGTGTTTGCAAAGCGAGGCCAACAACGCCATTGCCAAAATCCACCTGTAAACAGCCATCACTAAAAACTGCCTGACACTGCTAAAAAACAAAAAACAAAACAAGCGTCTTGAAAGTTGGACAAGTGAACCTTTTGCATGGACAGCTCCGCAGGAAGACTGATAATAAAATCAACTACATAAACCGGCATTGGCTTCAGAAGGGTATCATCAAGATAGAAAGTGAAGGCCTAATCTTTGCAGCTCAAAAACAAGATTTACAAACAAATGTTATAAGAGCAAAGACTCGTTTGTTTGGTACTAACGTCCTTTTCAACTACTATGGTCATTTCAGGACGGCGTTATAGGAGCCAACGGCTCCCTCAAGGGTTCTTTAACGTGCAGCCGGCAAACGACTACACGGGGCCAACGGCTTTACTTCCCTTCCGAAAGAAGTGCGTGATCTCAGGATTTTCCCCCTGAAAAAAAACTCGTCGTCCTCGGCTGGGGTCGAATCCGCGTCCTCCGGAATCAGAGGCGATCACGCAACCACTGTATGGAAGGAAAGATGAAACTGTAGGATGCACAAAAACTGCCCAAACTGATTACAAGCAAAGGCATGAGCGAACGGCACAGTTGATCCATAGTAATTTATGCAAGAAATATGGTAATAAATAATTACGAGGGTTGTTCCGAAAGTATGTTTCGTCATTTTTCCTCCATACGGAAACTTTACTGCCAAAAAAAAAATACAGCATGGCATCATGAACTATACACCTTGCACTGGTTTTCGACATAGTCACCACCGACATGTGAGACATTTGTCGTAGCGTGCAATCAGTTTGAAGAAAGAGTAGCAGCAGACGGGCGTGCCCGAAGGTATTCGATTACCAATGACCTTCAAGAGTAGCAGCAGACGTGTAGTGACAACGTGGTCGCATCCCAGTTCACCAGTGAGGAAAAAATTCAAAGTGTCACGATTATGACAACAGTGTTCTGGTACGCGAAAAGTTGTGATTCTCATTGATTTCCTCCATCAAGGGACCATCAATGCGGCACGCTACTGCGACACCCTCACCAAACTCGGGTCCGCCATTCGACGAAAAAGACCAGAACTCTCGAGTGAAGGTGTTGTGCTCTTGGACGACAACGTAAAACCACACGCAGCAAGGCTCACGCAAGATCAGATAGCCTCGGGCACGCCTGTCTGCTGCTACTCTTTCTTCAAACTGATTGCACGCTACGACAAATGTCTCAATGTCGGTGACGACCATGTCGAATAATTGTGCAAGGTGTATAGTTCATGATGCCATGGTGTAATTGTTTTTTCTTTGGCAATAAAGTTTCCGTATGAAAAAAAATGACGAAACTTACTTTTGGAACGACCCTCGTACTTTGACCTCCTAACAGAAAAAGTTTTTGAAATTTTTGGTTCGTAGACGTTGCCATTCCAAGTGACCAAAATACTAAAAACAAAGAAATGGAAAAAATAAAATAAGTGATCTGATAATTGAAATCAACAGACTGTGGCAAAACTTTCCCAATTGTTATAGCGCCCTGGATCCATCCTAAAGAATTTAATAAGCACTTAAAATCACTTGATATCAGTGAAATTTCAACCACTGATCTACTAAAACCGCTTGTGATTGGATGATTCTTAAGCTTTATTGTGTTGACTGTGTGTACTTTAATGCTAATAATAATAATAATAATAATAATAATAACAACAACAGAAAGTAGAGGAAGCGAAAAGGTTCGTTTGTGACGGAGTCCTTGTAAAGCAGTGGGTCTGCTTGAAAGAGGAACGACAGGCGATTGGTCGGTGGCTCCAGAGCCATCCACTTTACCTCTACCACCACCGCCACCACGATTCCTCATCCATCCGTCCAAATGACAACGGAAATGCATTCCGCCTTCAATTAGTGCTCTCTCTCCGGAAGGGAGAGCTGTCAATTTATCGATAAAGCCCCGGATGACAAGCGAAAAGAGCTCGCGTGGCTTGTTTATTCGGGTCCTTAATGATGACCAACCAACGATTATTTAAATCGCACAAACATCGCCCGGCGACGCTTAAGAAAACGGTGGCGACCAAAAGCAACTGACAACAAAAGATAAAGAAAATAAAAACGCTGCCGCAAGAAGAAGTCCAAATAAGGGCCACGAGTCGGGGGGTTAGGGGGGCGGGCAGATGGGAGCTCAGGGTGAAGGTAGGGGGGGGGGGGGGGGGGGGGGGGGGGTGTGACGAAGCTCATTAGTCTGTAGCTTCTCTCAGGCTCTAGTGCCAGAAAAAAGTTGAAGTTAACAAGGCAACTAGAAAAGGGGAAAAGAAGAAAGAGAAGGTCTATAAGGCTCCCCGTTCCCTTTCTCCTGCTCCCCGTTTCTTCCTCCAATACAAAATCAATAGGTGAAAAAAATCCTAAAATAAAAGCCCTCTCTCAAAAATGGAAGACTGGAACACCAGTGCATTGGGTCTAACACAGTTAAATGAGAGAAAATGAAATTTCCACATTTGTTTGCAATGGAGACATGAAACCCTCGTTTGCTGAAGCATGATCGCTTGTACGGCAGCACTTTGATTTTAGGATTTTCCTCTTTCCACTCGACGAAAGTTGATTCTAACAATAGTCCTAGAAGAAAATAAATATTCTTTTTACAGATTATAATCTGCAGGCCTTGTTCTTGAGCCGACGAAATACTAGCTGATCCAAAAGTAAGAGGAAAACTGAGCACGCAACAGTAAATGGCAAAGTGTATACAGTAACTGATGCGGTTTTTATTATCATAATGAAGAAATTTACTACCGGAATAAGTTACTTTTCTACCACCAGATGGTACCAAAGGAGCTTGTCTAGTTTCTGTGGAGAGTTCAAATCGAAGAAGTGCTAACAAATGTGCACAAAGCTAATCCACATTCAAGAGTAGAGCCGTCACACTGGATAAGGCATATCGAATAGAGTCCTTCCACGTGGTCAATGAAGTTGGACGATCACTCTACTTCACCAAAATCAAAAATTTCAAGGTGTCAAGTTTTTGAAGTGTGGAGGCCTTAGAGGCCACTCATGCCGAAAGGAGCAGTAAGTTGCGGTGATGCACTATCTTGCAAGAATGTTAAAGGATGGAGTGCTTCCCTATCTTTCAAGTGACGTAGGTCAGCAGAAATGTACTTTTTAATTCTACATATATCCCACTTTTTCCTGTGCTAACCGCATCAGATTACAGTACATACTTTGCGATTATTGCATTTTCAAATTTTCGGTTACTTTAGGTCATCCTGGTAATACGAGGTCGGTTCCAAACGTTCCACGACAGTTTGAATTGCGCGGTGAGTCATTCGAAACCTTTATATCTTAAAGCTCTAGATTAGGAGCTTTATTATACGTATCTCCTGGATAGATTCTCGTTTTCGGTTTGTTGATATCTGTTTTAGTCCCCAGTTGCGAAAGTTTTGGCGTAAGGCGTCTTTTCACTCGTGGCGATTTTCCACAATGAACCACCTCGATAAACAGTGTTGTTGCATGAAATTCTGTTTCAAACTCGGTAAAAACGCGACGGAAACGTCTGAGATGTTAAAAACTGCTTTTGGCGATGATGTGATGAGTCATAGTCGGTGTTTTGAATGGTACTCCCGCTTCAAAAGTGGTCGGGACTCAATTGAAAATGATCGTCGAAGTGGAAGGCCATCAGGTAAGATCTCTTGTACGTGCAAACCGACGATTGACGGTTAGAGAACTAGCAGAGGAGTGTCGCATCTCTGTGGGTTCATGTCATGACATTTTGACCGAAAAGTTAGGGATGAGTCGCGTTTCTGCGAAATTTGTTCCTCGAATGATAATAGCAACCAAAAGGAACATCGCGTCACAGGCTGTTAAGATCTTCTTGAGCATGCCACTGGATGGGATGATTAATTATGATGAAAGTTGGGTCTACGACTACGATGCGGAGCGCAAACAGCAGTCTTCTCCGAGACCGAAAAAAGCCCGACAAGTTCGATCAAACGTGAAGATTATGTTGGCAGTTTTTTCCGACAGCCGAGCTGTGGTCCACTATGAATTTCTACCTGAAGGTCAGACTGTCAACCAGCACTTACCTGAAGCGACCTGAAATTTGGATGGAAAAATCGTGGTTCCTCCATCATGACAATGCCCCAGCGCATGCGGCCCGAAATTCGATGTCTGTTCTTCCCCAACCGCCTTATTCACCTTATATAGTCCCCTGCCGGCTTTTTCCTGTTCCTCAAACTGAAGAGACCACTCATAGGACCGAGATTTAAGATGATAGACGCCATAAAGGAAAATTCGACGCGGGAACTTTCAGCGATTCAAGAAAACGATTTTAAGCAGTGTTTCCTGCAGTGGAAACGACGCTGGAAAAAATGTATACAACAGGAGGGGGGGGGGGAGTACTTTGAAATAGATCACGTGGAATAAGTCGTAAGTGTTCGCAATAAATTTTTACAAAATCAGTCCTGGAACTTTTTGAACAGCCCTCGTCCAACAGCGACAGGAAAGATTCTCAGATGTCACCGCCCAACGCAATCAAAATAAATTTTCATCCTCAATCTGTTTTCCATGTTCGCCATTGTGGGAAAAAAATTTTAAAAAAGGATTAACTTGGTTTTGACAGGTAACTCGCTCTTGGCCGGGTACAGCATCGTCTTGCAAATGCTCCCGCATCTTTCCCGCCGTCACATAATGATCTTCCCAAATTCAGTTGGATTACACAGAAGAATGTCGTATCAAGCGTCTGTGCAAATTCTTGTCCTCATCAAGTCAGGTCAGCCAACCAGGCGTCTTTACGATTCGGTGATTTTAAAATGCCAAACCACTCTAACGGAGCAATGTATCCAAACAGACCACATCAGGGTTTTTTTTTGGGTTTTTTTTTAATTTCATTCATTTTTATTCTTTGCTCTCACAGGGTTCAATTAGGCCAATTCTACTCTTAAAACACTAGATCGGACTGATGTCGTCAATAGCTCATTAATGCAGAGGGGTAACTCTGTTGGTTTAATTACAGGAAAAAAAAGTGAGCATCAAAGGATTAGGAGAGCATACCGGATGCCACTGGGCGGCGGACGAGAACGTCCCTCAGACGCAAGCGCAAAGGATGGGGTGGTGGAGAGTGGGTAAAAACAATTTTTCCCTCTGATCTCCCCAGATTCGCTCCTCCCTTTTCCCCAATGGCCAGAGCCTATCTATTACATCCAGAGCGTGGAGGACCATTAGACTCTTAATCGGCTTATGAGAAAATGACTGACTGTCTCTATCTCTCTCTCCCTCCCTCCCCCCCCCCCTCTCCTCCTCAACTCGACCTTACCAAACTCAACCCAACCTAACCTAATCAACCCTTAACTCCACTATCTCCACCCTCCTCCTCTCAGGACAACCAAATTATGCCAAGAGATTTAGTACAGAGAGCGAAAATCATCATCGCCCTCTCACCGACTCATAAATATACATCAAAAGGAAACAAAAAAAGGTTCCTCGCTTCGCTTTTCACACGGTTTCCACCCCTTTTAGGCGACACCACTTGGTAACGTCCACCACCGATATTTTCTACTTAAAAATCGCTAAATTCACACACAGTCATCTTCTCCATTGACACAGTAATAACCTAATACGAAATAATGTAAAAATAAGTGGCAGGGATTAGGAAATGCGAAGTTCAAGACTGTCTAGTATTGTGCCGATTCTTTTCCGACAAACCGAAAGATAAGGACAACGAAGCCACCTCTCATGCCCCATTTGGCAGTTTGCCTTACACTACGATAAAACTCAGAGCGAAGGCTTATCCAGTTACACTAGTGCAGACGTAAATCTACCTCTTCTAATAGTGTGCGCCATTCAAGCGACATCAAAATGTGGATCCTCTTTCACCTCACATCAAACACCTTCAATCATCGGGTTAATGAACCCAGATGAACGTCCAAAGGAGAACCCAGGGAGAGAGCAAAAGACTCCTCTACTTTAACGTCGTCATTTTAAAGCTGTTTTAAATAGGAATACGAGACCTATCCAGAGATTTTTTAACTGCACCTTGATCGCCGAGCAAGAAGAAGAATGGGAAGACGATTATGAAAGAATCTTGTTGGGACAGACAAGAAAACTGAATGACCATGCAGCAACAAAGTTTTCCTAACCGTCGTAGGTCGAGCAACAATGTAACCTTCATTGTTTTCATCTTTGATTTTAAAAATCAGTATTGTATCGTTGGATTGTTGCTCAACCTACTGTGATTAGCCATGACCTCCATTATTACTTCAGACCCAACCTTAAAAGCTGATATCTATTGTTTAAACTGCATACAAAATTTATACATGTACTTGGTTTTCCCACACGAGCGCTTAAGCGTACCGTTGTCAGTTTAAATTAGTGAATGAAACTAACACGAATTATTTTATCTAGTTTTTAATTTAATCCTTGATTCTTTCAATAAAAATTTGGCCAGCGTGGAGACTTATTAGCCAATTGCTCTTTAAATTAACAACACCTTGTGCGTGGTTTTCTCACTAGGTGCGTCTTTTAACAATGAAGAGCATATACACAATTTAATACGCTAAGACTAGGTCTGGAATAATAGAGGAGGTTAGGGATTAAGTGACTTTTCAGTGTCAGGGCACCACCACATAGACAGAAGGCCTGATAACGGAAACGTCATACATTATTACATCATCATTAGTCGGCCACTGTTGATCCTATTTCTACCAATAATAAGCCCTAAATTTGGTCGACTAATGATGATGAAACAAAGTTGTCTTTCTCGTTGGCCTCGCTGAAACAATGTATGACGTTTCCGTTATCAAGCCTTCTGTCTAGCAGGTGTTGGTCAGGGACTGTCTTTTTCGTAGGCTACGCCACTGGTGTAAGCTTACATAGCCGTACGACTAAATTTCAATTTCCGCTTTAGGAGGATGAGTTAAAAAGTAAGTTACACAGGCACCATCTATGGTCGAAGAGCGCCGACTTCATTCATCGTTTTTAAGGATGTTGCTTGTAGGTCTATAATTGCATCGTGGCATGATCCCGCGTGTTGACGCGTTTGCTGCGTACGCAAGAGTATAGTTGTCATGGCGCAGCAATTGGTTGTACACTCCAAGTTGGAGAATCGCGGAACAATCAATTTTTTGTGAGCGAAAAGCTTAAATTGCTCTGAAATCCATAAGGAAATTTGCAGTATCTACAGGGATAATGTGATTTCTCATACTGCCAGTGAAGTGATGCCAGCAGTTCGAAAATGGGCGCTCAGATTCCACGTCCAACATTCCCGAGCACAATGCCCGCGTTACTGAGATGATTCTGGACAATCGACGAATCAGATTAAAGAAATCGCCAGAACGCTTAGCGTTTCTTATGGGAGTGTGCTGACATGGTTGAGAAAAGCCGAAGCGGATTTTTACCGCAGCGGCATGGAAAAGTTAATTTCACGTTCACTCAAGTGTTTACAATTGTTGGGTGATTATGTAGAAAAGTGAAATAAATGGTGCACGTTTCCTCAAAATGTGTGTATGGAATCTTAGCTTACACCTGTTTTTATTGTTTCAGAGTGTAACCTAAGTGGATCTTAACTTTTGATTCACCCTCGTACATTTCAAGTCATCCTTTGACAGATTCTAAATCGGTTTCTACTGCAACCGATTAATACCTCATATTCAGGCAGTCAATTTTGATATACGAAGTATTCCAATTAGATTTTTAAAAACACATTCATTTAGAACGAAAATTTCAAATTATTTTCAATAACATAGTAACCGCTAAACAGTTACAGCAAAAGATGGCAACACAGGATTCAGGCAGTCACTTCTTGAATTATCTGTCCAACGAAAGTTGGACTGGGTGTGTCCAATTAAACTTCCAACTTCAATTGTTCGACATGTTGCAAAATAAAATTAAGAATGTCCAACAAGGAATGGGAACTCACGATTTTGAGAAGTAAAAGGAAGATCACAACATCGACATAAAAACACAAGATATAAACTCTAAAGGATTCAATTGTAAAAGATCCACATTAAGGCTTCAGTAAAATAATATAATATCGGCAAGGAGAAAATAAAAACATTAATCGCCTGTGAAAATGCTAACATCAAACAAAACGTGACTTAATAGGAATGGATGCGATTGCTTTGTCCTCTTCGGTGCGTCTTAAAAACGTGAAAAATAGAAAATTTATTATAAATTGTTTATTCTTAATGTAAAAAAAATTACATAAAATGGCTGTATGATTCATAACAGTGGCGAATTAAAAATTGTTTTTCAATATATAAAACCAGTTTTATTTATATCTATACCTATAATGAAACTGTAGCCGGCCCGGTGTCTGTACATAGAAAATATTTAAGAAAATCTTATGTGACAGATCTTAATAACATCAGCAGAAGCCAAAACAATCATTTTTAGAATTTTTGTCTGTCTGTGTGTAAATTTGTTTGTTAACTCATCATGCATAAACTACTACACGAAAATTAACGCGGTTTACACAATTGCATTGTTTTAGGCGTAACTTAAAAAATGGTGTATGATTTATCGTGATACGCCGTCTAGAAGCAGATTCTAGGCTAAGGTAGCATGCGGTCAAGGTATACTTCAGTTCATAAAACAAACAACACATAGCGCTATAAGCAAATTAAAACTAGAATGCCTTTATAACGAAGCATTGCAAAAAGAAAACATGGACAACTGGTTGCAGGCATCCATTTTGATTCCTATTTCATACGATGATTAGCTCTTGTTTTGCAGCAAATTCAAACTTCAGAAGAACATTCCTCTCTAACTTTGTCAAAAAGGAACTGTTCAATCTGCAAGTATGAATTTACTGCAAAACAAGAAGCAGTCAACATAAGAAATAGGAATCCAAATGCCTCCCTGCGACTAGTTGTTCATACTTTATATAGTGCTTTAATTAACACGTACTATCGTTTGGTTATATTCAAGTACCTGTACGGTATATATATCTACACTTGGAAACTTCTTTTTAAACTATGTTCCGGTTTAGAATTTGTAACATCCACGCAGACGAACTCGCGGGCAACAGCTAGTTATAATAAAACACTAACTTTAAGAAGACCAGGCACAAAAAACTTTTTATATCACGTGCTTCCATCAGTCGCTACTGAATATGGGTCGGAAATTTTAGACAGTCTTATTCAGCCTTCACCCTTGCATAATAAGCATTCAGAGCTAGGGTTATAACAGACTTGTAAAAACACTTAGATATGCAGATGATTGGAGTTCCCGCTCAGAGCAGTAAGTAGACGATGGATTTTAGTAATAGAAAATATCCGGGAAAGAAAAGAGAAAATCAACAATTAAGCATACCATTTCATTACACTGTAATAATAATAATAAACTCGAGAAAATATAGCAATGTCTTTTTGATTTTGCTCGTTTTAAAAAGTCCCCTCTTTCATTGTCGTGAGAGTAAGAAGCGAAGGATGCGCACGGTTAGAGCCCGTCCTCCCAACGGACATAAAACGGACGGAACGCGGATCTCGGAGCATTTAAAGAGAACCCAAACAGACTCGACTGTCAAGCTGGGTTCCAGCCCATTAACCTCGATGATGTTGGTGGTGGCGAGAAATTCAATTAGCTCCCCACCGGAGGTAGCCAAAAGAGAGAAAAGGAATGCCTCTCCTTTAACCTGAGCTCAGGAGTTAAGTGTGCGGGTGAGTTTACCAACGATTAAGCAGGCGGGCAACTCAAACGAGACCAACGTGGCTTTCAAGGAGCGGAATGAAAACACCAGAAGAGGGAGGGACACCAACGAGCCAAAATGAGAACCAGCAATTAGTCGACATTTATATGTCCGTCCGTGTTTCTCAGAGCGCCCTCACATAGAAGAGGTGAACACCGCCATTAGGACCATTCCCGTTACCATTTTCATTAAAATAAAATAAAATTAAATAATCTCCTCGTCCCCCCCCCCCCCCAAATAAAAACTTTACATAATAATGACAACAACAACGTAAGAATATATCTCGTAAAGTCGATCCATGCCTATTTAGGACTCTAAGAGGACCATTTTCTAAAAATGAATCCCAACTGCTCAAGAAACCAAAACTCCAACAGATACCATTAGAATAAATGAAACTAACAATATAAAAAAACTTTTTAAGCATACACTTGAACTAAAATCTATAAAATAACTTTTGATGCTTCTTATTTAAATAGGAATTCAAAAAAATAAAAGAAAATGTTTGGCGATGCATAGTATTTTCATTTTTAAATTTAATACAAGCAGACCCGGCAATGCTTCGCTATTGTTATGTCTGAGCGTCTTCTAAAAATCAACTGATGAAGCGCCATCTTTTGGCTCTTCTAAGGTGAGCATACTCCAAGACATTAAATTAAGATATTTTTTTTCGTAAGCCTATATGTATCCGCAAGCTAACCTCAACTTACCTGTGAAAACCCCGTGAAAATTCGTCAAGTAGTTTTGGATTTTAGCGTGTTCAAACAGAGAGACAAAGTTTTTAAAAATGTTCTTATTGTATTCTGTTTCACTCCTCTATAATCACCGGCCCTTTAGCTGAGTGAATTTGACGCAGGGCCGGAGATGGAAGGTGAAGAATAATGTTCACTTTTTTTGTATATTCAAATTCAGAAATTGCAAAATTTCATCAACAAAGAGTCCGAGGAACGCCGAGTATATCAACTACTTCATAATAAATCGAAAAATAGTCATGGATACTTTAAATAAATTTTAAATCAAATAACAAAATCGATATTTTATGACCAATGTACAGTCATCAAAGGGAAATAATCCACACTTGAATTTTACTGTAAGTTTTACCGTTTCAATATTAATTTCTTTTTAATAATTTAATATTACATTTAGAGTTAACATTATTAAGATTATTAAATTTAAATAATTATAATTAAAAAAGCTATTAAAACATCACATTATCATGAAATGTAGTATTAAGTATTAAACTCGTGTGGATTATTTCCTTTGGTTGACTGTACAAACTAAGCTTTCAACATGCCAGTTTGTATGTTAATTTATGAAAACCAAAAAAATAATCCGGAAAAAATCTGGAAAATACCGGAAAATTGGATCAAGACAATTAAGAAATGAACCAAACAGACATTTGATCTCGTTAATTGCCATTGCCGTACCAAATATCATTATTCTAGACCTATTTTTACTCGCGAAATACTGTATTGGAGTTAGACGGCAAAAATATAAAACTGGGGGCCAATCTTTGGACTCTTCTGGCGCCCCTCACAATGCGGAAATATCCCCGAGAACCTTCCCTCCGAATTTCGTTGCTTTATCTTTATTCCCCGCGAAATTGCATCAAAATCTGTGTTTATTGGGGGCGGAGCCAAGCGACCGAACGTGCAATTCCTTTCTGCTCCCTTGCTCCGAATTTCGAGAAACCCGGCCTTAGCACGCCTCTAAGCTATCCGTCCTATTATCTCACCGAGTTTCGAGTTGGTGGCTTCACTAGATTTGCTGTGCGTTGATGAGTCAGTCAACCAGCTTCTTTATGTACTGTATTGGTCGCCACGAAAAGCCCTTTTAGATAATAAGATACATTGTATTCCCGCGCGAAAGACTTCCAGTTACTGTTGAAGCTGTTGCACGGAATAATCGCAAAAGCAAACAACGACGTCACAGTTTCTAACGCTATAAAAAATGCCATTCAGATAAAAACTAAAAGATACACTGCATTCCCGCGCGACAGACTTGCAGTCATTGTACGGAACAATCGCAAAATTCTTCATTAAACAAAGCAAACGTCACAATTTTTTAAAGCTGGCAAAAATCCCATTCAGCTCCAGGTAACAACAACTTATAAATAAAAAATTAATTAAAAAAACATTTTGTAGTGGGCCGAATTGTGAATCTAAACCATTCTCGAATCCACTTGAACACATACAAAAAATTTCATCAAAATCGGTCCAGCCGTTTAGGAGGAGTTCAGTCACATACACACGCACAGAAGAATTATATATATAAAGATTAAACGAGAGGCACCAAAACATTATTTTTACTTTTTACTACATTTTTTAAAGTAAAAGTGTACGCTTAAAAGGATTTTTTTTTTTAATTCTTTTTAGTCTTGCATTTGCAATCAAAAAAAATAATTTTTTTAACTCCCTTTTTATTATTTAAACGTTTTAAGCAACTTCAATTAAAAACAACCTTCAGTAACAAATGAAAATGCTTGTTAACAAACATTTCAAACATCCTTCACATCTGGGAGTTATCACTGTTAACAATTGGTCAAATAACATCACAAGCTTGTATGATAACCATTCAGTTGAAGGTTAATTGATACTTGACAGTCGACTTTAAACCTTTAAAATTCCAAAATTATAAAATATTGTATTATCACCACAAAGAGGCCGTTTGAACAATGAAAAGTGGGTGAAAAATTGATAGCAAGATTTGAACGAAACAGAAGTTGTGAGTTAAGTGTATAACAAATTAAAATGGTGGAATGGTCCCATTCGCCTAAGATCTGAAATTAATTCTTCAGTTGTGCAGTGTAATTTACTGGATTTTGTTCGCTAAGTATGAATGCTACAGCCTTTTCTTTATTTTTAGAAAACAAATTAATATCGCAAAGTATGTAGATTTCGTATAACTATTAAATAATTTCAATTGTATTTGGGGCCTCGGGACCTCCGGTGGGGCCCTAGAGGCTTATATCACTTTTCTTGTATATTGCTTTTATTTTTTTTGGAACCACACTGCAAAATTAAGAAATTTCAGGATTTTAGGCCTCTTTGTTTAAAAGATAAAAAAGGAACCATGAAATTCATACAAGTGGCCCCTGAGGGTTCGCTATATTTTTCGCACCGTCCTCTGTATAGGGTAAACGTGTGTACAAAATTTCATTCGTTTAGGTCAATCCTTTCAAAAGTTATGGCGTGTGACATACATACACACAGTGTATGCACATCTATACCGTCGTTAATGATTCTAAAACCATAAAAGATTCCCATACTTTTAACTTTCAAAAATGTACAGAGATTTCCTAATTGCTACAATAGCATTATTTGGTTTTAAATAGTTTCAAGTAATTTAAATATTCTCTAGGCCATTTTAAATAAATTTTTAATTTAATCCATTCCCCTGAAAATGGCGACAGGCGAAATGCATTGGGAAAAAGAATAAATTTAAGTATTACAGTTTGACAATGTAATACAAATTAATATCTCTTAAAAGGCTTAACCAATTCTCATAAAAGAAACGTGTCGGTACGTTTTAAGGAACCCTCGAAAGGTATACTCATTTATTTAGCTCTGCTATTTCCAGTTTCGGAGGAGTTAGTTGCACAAAACTGTTTACATGTGTACATACTGAATATTTTTTTGCAAAATTTAACCACAGCTTCTCGCGAATCATGAATTTTTATGTCAATTTCAGTGCAAAAAAATTTTTTTTTAATATTGTTCTGCCAAATACTGTCTTTACAACAGATACAGAGGACTGCCCTGTAAATACTGACGACGAATATACTTATCGTATAGGAACATGCGCACAGCACCATCTTTCAGTACCTAAATTGCTCATCGTTCAGAGGGTAGGGTCGCTCCTATGCGACAGCCTCTCTCTCTCTCTCGTGGAAAGGGGTAGGAATGAGGAGAGGAGAGGAGAGAGAGAGAGAGAGAGAGCATATTTCCTCTTTCACCATCTTCATGAATCATTCAGGGTCTTCCATTAACCGGCAAATGTGAATAAGGCGCATGCACTCTAATGCTCCGCTGCCATCCCATCCATCACTATCGATACTAAAGGAGCCGCGACTAGAGAAAATGGGAAGAGAATAGAAAAATGAAAATCCACCCCAGTTGGAAATTTATAGCTACGGAGAACTACTTCAATAACAGAGATAAATACAGCAAACGAAGGCAAATAGGGACAGATATAACATTCTGTGCCTCCTCACCGTCATTCCTATTTGTCCCTTTTCTTGACAAGGCGAAAAGGACCGTATTGAATCGCATGTCATTCGCTTTGTACAAATTCGTCAAGCATTTAGGGTACAATTATTACACTGTCAAGTTTTCGTTGAACAGAGTATAGTCAATTGTATAAATTTTTTCGGTGTTGAGTTGCGTTTTCTTCATAATGTTTATAACCGAGCTCTATTGTCCACGTGCGCTAACGCTAGATTAGCATTTCTCAACCTTTGAGTTTGATAGAAAAATTACGCAAATGGGTACCGGTTCCGTTACCCGGTTCCGTTCATTATAACGTTGTTATAATATTTGTGTCGCGGTACCGATAAAAACAAATTTCTTGGTTGCAGATAAAAAAGGTTGAGAAAGGTTGAGCTAGATGATAATGAACGAGTTCGTGACGTCAGAAAGGTTTCTCCCCCTTAAATGTGACATCATAAATTTGACATTATTTCATGTTTGAACCGGCCAATAATTAAGCCTGTTTGCCGATAACAATTTTTTGTTTATAATTTTAAAAAATTTGATTTCCGACCACCATTTCCATTAAAGACATGCCCTCCCTTTTCACAAATACAACTTCCAAAGAAAATAAAGAACTAACCTTATAACGCCGTGACATAATCAGAGATTGGAAGGAAATCAGAGCCGCTTAGTGGCATACATGTACACATTCGGGCGCTAAGTAGCCTTCATCAATATGGCCCAAATGCATACACATAAGCTTATTAAACTGTTATTTTGTGGAATAGTGGCTCTGGTTTCGTTCCATTATGCAAAGTTACGCTTCCATTATATCTATAATTGGGCTATTTACTTATTTATGCATGTATAAACGAATGAATGAATACGCGTCCGTGCTGCCAAGACACAGTTTCACCTAGTAAGAAACAGACAGATCAAACCACACAAATCTGGTCACAGTTTCAGAACATGGTAGAATGACAAAACTTACAAGTTCAAAGAGAGTGAAAAACGGTGAAACAAAAGTCAACAAGATAAATGGAAAACAAACAATAGGTAAAATATAAAAACATTTAACAACCAACTACAGCTATCAAAAACAAGACTTACCTTCAATGGCCAACATGGTTCGCAGCTCCCTATTGAGTAGTTCGAATCGCCTCTCCAAATCCTCCTCTTTCTCTCTGAGTGGAAAGAAAAACAAAATGTCAGAACAAAATAAAAAGAATTTATTTCAAGACTAACAAAAGACTTCTACATTATCCTAAACGTAAGAAAAGAATTTCATTTGGGTAGTAGAGTAAGTGAAAACGTGTAAGGTTCAATTTCAAACTGTTTATAGAGTTCTACAGTATCCGCCTCTTTTTCTGTGGATATTTTGCAGACGTTAATGTATTATTTCTAACTCCACAACGCTGTTAGTTCCCAAAAGGCTCCTGCCCAACGAAGGGATATAACGAAATTGGACAAACATGTACGTCTATGTTTCTAGTGGAATTCGAACCCAGACCCTGGCCCACGCCTCAGTGAGGCAGTTCCTTAATCCAGATACTTGTTTTTGTTTGTTCTTTTGTTAATATTCAATTTAGTTGTTATTGTTATTATTGTTGTTGTTTAAAAAATACCACCATTTCTTAAGACAGTCATACAAACACACAAAATCGTCTATTTTTCTTCGTCCAATTGCAGTATTTGCGACGGGAATAAGCGAATGGAGAAACGAAGAGACCTTTTCTTCCTTAAGGTCAAAGGTCAGGCCGCGCTCTTCCTCTCTAATCTGCGCTTACCTTCCACGCACATGCGCCCTACTGTAACCAATCATAAAAACCAATCCCAAGACTTCCGATCCACGACAAGGCGAAGCAGACCTTACAAGGAAAGAAAAAAAAAAGTTGGTGATGATGGAAAAAAAAAAAAAAAAGAGAGAGCGAGGGAGTTTTGTAAAGATATTTCAACCCAATCTCCGACCTCCCTACCACTATCTTTCAACTGGAGAAAGGCATGAGGACATGGAATTTTAGATAAAGGTCAAAAAAGCGATTTCCCAAAAGTTTTTGTGTCGCAAACACGTAGAGCGATAAAAGAATAATAATAATAATAATAAATATATCTCAGGAACGATCTTAGAGAACACCGCACATAAATTATATTTTGACAGTTATAATCACTGACAAAACTATCCCGCATAACTTACCACACATTACATTCGTGGATAAGCAAAACAAAGTGACTTACATAATTGATATCGCCATCACCAATACACGCTATTTATAAAAAACACGAAATAAACGCCTTTGGGGAGCGACCCGAGTACATACTGTTCCTAACGTCCTTTCTGCCGCTGGGGTAATTCCACACTCATTACATTAAAGCCTGTCAACACTGAATTTGCAACCACACTTATACAAAATCTTAGAGAAAGCCACAATCCTAAACACTTGTCAATAGTAACTAAGTATGATCGTTTGTAAGAAGGTTCTTGGAAGTTCCTGTTTCAACAGCCACCATTAAATAGTCTCCGATCATTAAAGTTCCATCGACCCTGGAATCTTCTTTCATCTACTTAACGTCGTGGTGGAAACATTACTCCGCGCTGGCTGCATCCAGATTTTCAGGGAGGAATTTCCACGTCAAAAAATGTACTTTCACACTCGGTGAACACCTTGCATTTCTTGAGCACATTTCCAACGATAATTACAGAATCGGAAAACAATGGAAACCCCTTTTCGGCTACTTAGTTAAAACAATTATTTCGTAAACTAAACTTCATAAAAGCCGGTACATTTTACGCCCTTTCAAGCGCCATTTTCGATTTGTGCATACAAAAGAACATTTTAAATATAATGGTTTCATTGCCAAAGAATAAAAATACAAATCGAGCCATTTAAGTGAATGGAATGTTCGAATACATGCACGCACATAGTTTAAAACAAATTTCCCTCACTTTCAAAATTTCTTTATTCCTTCTCAGAGAGGAATCTGTTTAAAGATACACACAAGGCATCGCACTTGGGTGCCAAAGGTATACTGAGGAGCCGAGTGCGCGCCACTTTTTATGAGCGGAAGCAAACAGCGCCGCGGCTCCCCAAACGAGCCAACTCGGGGGATTAACACGGAGAGCTAACAGTAAGGAATAGGCAGCAGCAAAAGATACAGTCAACGCGACGAAAAATTATTAAAGTGAGCCTTCTGCCAAATGTCCACGGTCGTTGATGCCATTGGAGAGTTAAACAGATGGAAACGGGAATGAGAATCAATCCCGAATGAATTCGAATTTTATTTAGAATGATAGCACCCCAAGAGGGGTATCAGCGACCAAGGGTACTTGAGACTAGAAGGAGACTACATAAGATACAATATATTGAAGTAATAAAAGACTAAGACTGACCCAATATCGTCTGATTTCCCGTTAACAATTTGAAAAAATACAACACATTCCTTTTACAAATGATATTTACATGGATCGTATAACTATACTCTGTTCAACGAAAGAAGTAGGCGTGTCCAGTTAAACTTCCGATTTCAATTATAAAGACATTGCTGCAAGCAAAATTAGAAATTTAATTGGACACGCTCACTCCAACTTTCATTGGACCAGCTATAGAAACAAATTGCAGCTACTTAGCCGAAATAGCGAAACTCCTCCTCCACAAAGTAATTCATAGATAGATGTTAAAAGGAGAAACATTTTTTCTGATTTGTGTAGAAGATATAGAGGGATTCTAATTTACGTATAAACCGAATGTTTCGGGTATTATTTTGCCCCAAAACCTAACATCCACTACAATCAAACAGCATAATATACTATAATGCTGTTTTCAATTGATATACCGGATGAATTAAAAAATTTACATATAACTTTTAGAATTAAATATTTTTATTGATTTATCATCAAACTGCAATTTATATTATAATCGCAAAATAACAATACCAATATCAGTTAAGAACAAGAAATAAGGGAAACCTAACAAAAAAAAAAAAAAGATGAAACCTAATACACATGCCAGCGAAAGTCGAAGGCATTGATACAATCGATGACGTCAAAACAATGAGCCATCCATTTCCACTACTAACAACTGATTGTCGCATCCGTGGCACAAGTAATCTGTGCACACACCCAAAAAAGTCCGAAATGTTAGGATCCTATAGCCACACTGATTATTTATCCATTAGGTAATATAATGGACTAGACGATTCAAGATATCGTGAAAAATATATGGTCAATTATTAAAAACAGCATTAAAATTCGTTAAAATGTTTCCTACGTTCTTTTCCTACTCAACTGTTTCAGAAAAAAAAATTATTTCAGACAAGTGAGAGTTTGATGCAGCTCAATAAATCGAATGTTGAGAACGTCTGGAAATTGCACGAGATCGTCTATACTCCGGCAAGGTCAACCCGAGACTGAAGAATCTGTTACTGCTATGAACTCTTGCGGAAAAAAAATAAATAAATAAAAATAAAAAATAGTCCATCTAAAATTTTTATAATTTGACGTTATAACTTAATAAGTCCGGAGGCGAATGCACTCTATAAAGCGATCCTCGCGTGTGCGTTTCTCACGTCAACAATGCTTAAAAAGCTATACAGAAAGTAACATTTTATTCATTGCTGACTCCTCATTATGAAGCGATTGTTATATCACACGCAATATTTTGATATTCATTGTTGACGGTCACTGCTAGAGCACTTGCAATTGACGTGAAGGGGTCACAAAAAGCCTGAAAGGTTGATTATAGCAGAGCTATGATGATATTGTCGAAAACAGAATTCGAAAAAGTTAATACGTTTTCAAGTTATCGTGTAAACGGCGGACGGATAAACGACAGACCAAGCGCTCATTCTTATAAAGTAGCTAAACCTAAATTCTGTCCTAATAAAACAGGAATTTCCGAATTACGTGTTGGGTCGGGGATTGTACAGGGCTCTGTGTAATTCCTTGATCTTAGTTGTATTATGCCGAAAGTTAATATCTTTACGTGTTGGATAACGGAAATAAAGCGGAGAATTGAAAATTGAGTTTCTCCTCAATACCCTTGGATTTTTGTCGATAAGAAACGCGATACACCGGGCACGGTTCAATTCGGAAATTACTAAAAACTCTAATTATAACCCTTTCTCTCTTATTTAAGATCTTTTGTAGGCATCTGACAAGATATCTAAATTGCATACCAAGACCCTTCATGCAGGGTTTAAAAGGTAACTTGCTATCAAAGAATAATCCTAGGATCTTCTGAGCATCAAGGAAGTGAAAAAGCAAAAGACAAGATTCGCTTGATTACAAAAAGTTGACATTTATTGACAGAGATATACATTACTACTACAAGATTGATCATGAATCCGTATGATGTTCAACATCACAATACTGACTGATGATCACTTGCGATCGAATACTTGTCAATTTTTTTTCTGGTCAACTGGATCTTGTGTCTCCTGTTTCTTCAAGCAGTAAGTAACCACAACCACACAGGTTTTTTTTCCCCAATTATTTATATCAAGGAAGAGTTTCTCCCTTGGATAATTTGGTACACGTCATCCCATTGTTTACGCAAGGAAAAAATTATGATGGATATATTCAGGGATTTCTTATGCACAGGATATTGTCGTCAAGTAAGCACAGATGTCACTTTTTCAGGAGTAGGTTTAACAAAGAGATGGTTGCCGTTGTTGTGCTTAACATGATGATCAACGTTAATCACGATTTATTTGCTTTTTTTAAATTAATAAAAAATGTTTTCCGTTTAATTTATTTTCTTAAGAAAGAAAATTTAAAAAATAAGTGCACCAGAATTGCATTCCTTTTTCAACAACCAAACCTACTGTGGATATGAACAATAAAAAGAAAGAGGAAAAACCCCTCTTGTCCACAAAACGTGTTATTCGCTGAAATATGACTATATTCGCTGAAATGCGCACTCGTTTCAAATAAACACTTGTTGGTGACAAGAGGTTCTTATCTTTCTTTTAAACAGTTCTTCTTGCTAGTCAAGAAATTCCAATGTTCGTCCCAAAGTCAACGGAAAATTTCAAACAGCTGATATTATCGGAGGAGCAAACAAACATTCATGAGATGGTAGCTTTAAAATTGGATTTTTTTTCCCATCCTTTACACGTTTCTTTCTATTAAGTATGTTTCGAAGTTTCAACGTGGTGTCTTTTGTTCGACGGCGTCATGAACTTTTCCCCTTCTTTATTTTGTGAAAGGAAAAGAGAATTACAGCAACAAGTGCCCGTCCCTTTCTCCTTCTGAAACATTAAATTCTGCGAGGAAAAAAAACTTGATCCATAGATGGGAGACAGGAAAGAAATAAAAAAAAAACCGCTGCCAACGTCTTACGGAACAAAACGTTGATTACCAAACAAGAGAAAGGAAGAGAAGTGGAAGAAATCATCGAAAAATCAAGAGTTTAAACAAACAAGAACGGAAAAGATTTTTGCCGTCACCTAAACGAACCTTTTTCTTAGTTTTTGTGCAAGTAGCGGACGACGAGAGAAATTTCTCCGACCTAAACAATGTCTCGAGTTCAAGCGAATCGGTGACAGTGGTTGGCGGCAATGACGCAGGCTCTTGTTACAAGAACAAGTGAGCCAATGTCTGGCGATGGCAGAAGTTGAATGATGGACAGATGGGATGAGGAGAGTGGGGTAGGTGAAAGGAGGGTAAGGAGAGCGCCGATTCCCTCACGTGCCTCTGTTTGCGGAGCAATTTCGGAAGCTGTTGCTCGAAACTGATGGGAAAATTGGCAAATTATGTCAGCCTCGGGCTACTGTTGATTCTGTAAACACTCGAGACAGACAGAGACGGGTGCGGGGAGGGTAAAGGAGGTGGGGGAGTTCGGGAGAGAAAATACAATGGCGGGTGGTGGAAAATGAGGCGGGAATAGCTGCTTCCACTGGCATAACACCAGGGTTGAGTAAATACTTCCAACAAACGGAGAAGCAAAAGGTTCGGCCCACGAACACGAAACGGCGACAGAACGTCTCCATCAGTCGGTTGTGTGGAGTAAGGAGCAAAAGAGCGAAATCCAAAGGGAACAACTCCTTCCCCTCTACATAGGCCTCGAATTCCAACACAGGTGAAAATAGTGCAACGGTAAAATTCGTAGAACGTTCAAGTATTCTAGATAGGGAGTAACATACCGCTTACAACTTCATCGATCCACATGATGTGTCCTCAGGTTCACTACACGTATCTTTTCAATCAATGCATAACTTAGAATTTTTAAGTTACAATCCTAAGAGGTACTGCGTCAAAAGGTATCCTTTTAACAGCTTTTGTAAAACGGGCTTTACCATTGTTCTTCATTAAGGCCACGTTTTATTTACCTTAAATCCATAAAGACTTTTTTTTTGCCACCTTTGTCTTACATTGCGTTGTCGCCGTAAAGGAAACTACACAAATTGAGTGGTCATTATCTATAACCTAACACCCAAGACAAGAATTGCGCTCTTGGCATTTTTTTTTTCAAACCGAAGAATTAAAATAAGAAATGCCAAAACGCTTTATGGCTCCTCAAAAACAGCCAAGGAATTATTCTCTTGTTGTGGTAGTTTCTCTAAAACAGATTGTTTATTTTTTTTTCGCTCATTGAGCTTAAGATACACAGGGTGTTCCAAATTACTCAGAGTCTTGTTTGTTTTTTAAAGGAGAGAATTGGCTTTTATGAAAAATCGAGGAATATTTCGATAACTAAACCAGTGATGTATACCTATGAAAACTATTTGCCAAATTATTAATTATTTTACAAAACAAGTGCAAAGAAAGACTCGATATGCATCTGCATGAGAGACTAACCACCTGTTTTGCATATTCGCAATCGGTATATAAAATACATACGATTTATTATTTATTTTTAGCAAATATAATACAAGCGGTTCTAGGCCTCAGAATATTAGCGATTTAATCAAATCTCAAAACCACTTTCATTAATGAAAGAGTCGGTTAAGTATGGGCTGTTTTAGAAAACTTAAAAAATTTATTTAACACGAAGTCAAAACACCCAGCTTTCTTACATAACTTTTGCAGATACGGCTTCAGTTTCGGAACTGATCATATAATTTTCCATTTAATGTAATGTAATTTCCCGATTAAGTATTTGTAGTTTCAAGAAAAAGATTATTCACGAGCTTTATTGTTTAAATTTATTTTCAGTTACATTGTTGTAATAAATTGTTGGAACAGAAAGTTTTGTCGCTTTATCCTATCCTATCCTATCCTAATAATAATAAACCGTTAAGGAATGACAACCAGTCGCGGAACCATATTTATCAATTGGCGAAAACAATAATTAATCATGCACGTCCCCACAGGGTTCAGACGTATCTTTGAACCAATTTGGATTGTTTATTTTACGTTATATTCATTCATGACACATCATTCCAAGTTGTTTGATATATAAAATGCCATTTCTTATCATTGAAAAATTTTGAGGGTGTCATTAGGGTACCATTAGAGCACGTGCCATTGTTAAAACTACAACCATTTTCAAAATTGTTCATTCGCGGAACCATATTTATCAATTGGCGAAAATAGTAATTAATAAGCGCTTCTGTCTCGTCATTACAATTTGTTTGATGTATTACTTACTGTATCTTCCCATAGAAAATTGCTAGGTGGGGTCCGTTTGTGCACGTGCTATTGAACATATTTAGATAATATTTGTGATTGGTTCGTGCCATGAACCATATTCATCGACTGACAAAAACAGATTTTAAAAATCTTTCATAGCCTTGGAGGAGTTAGAGTTACGGACGGACAGACAGACAGACAAACACGTTTCCCAACACTGACAGCATAAAGCACCTTTCGGTACTTAATACTTTCGAATGTCCCGTAACCATCAAAGAAGAGAAATAAGATAGTGCACGCCATGACACCTGAGCACTGAGCGATTTCGGATGCAGACATCGAGGCGAAATGAACAACTGCGATTTGGGGACGGATGAGACGGATTTAATTGTTGATACTGTCTGCATCATTCAGGGTGAATCTGAAACCCTGTCACAAACTTTGCATGCGTACTTCCCATGCCCAAATAAGAAACAAATGTCCTATCAACATGGGTCTGAAACTCAACCGTTAACGAGAAAAATGGCGTCCAAATGTGATCACTCCGGCACATTTCAGCGTGGTTGCACGTCAGTTTCTGAATGACCATTTTCTCGCAAGATGGATTGGACGTGCGGGGACAGTGGCATGGCCTCCTCGTTCTCCCGTTGTCTTGATTTCTATTTGTGGGGGCATGTTAAGGATAACGTGTATGCAACACCCGTCCAGGATGCGAATGAGCTATGGGACCGCATTGCTGCCGAATTTAATACCATTAGGAACCGCACAGGAGTGATAGAACGTGTTCGCCGTTCGTTTCATCGCATGACATCATTTGGAACAATACCTCATGGAATAAAACAAACCTCACAGGGGCACACACATTTGGACGCCATTTTTCTCGTTAACGGTCGAGTTTCAGACCCATGTTGATAAGACATTTGTTTCTTATTTGGCCATGGCAATACGCATGCGCAGTTTGTGACAGGGTTTCAGATATACTACATGGATTTCCAACCATCTTCTATATAATTAAGTTCCAAGGGTGATTCTTTCGACAGTTCGTTGGAGAAAACTACTTCATCTCTAAACTTAATTTTGGTCATAAATAAAAGATCTTAGTCTGGAGATTTGTCAAAGTTAGTTTTCGTGTCCATAATTACTAATAATTAGCGCTAATTTACAATTCAAACTTGCTTTAAGCGCATGCTTAGTGATATGATAAAAACTGTCTTTACGTACATCGGCAAAAATTAGCCTCTAGGTAGGCTTGCTAGAAACCTCTTCCTTTAACTGGCACGGAAGCGTGCAATATTCTCTGCTTTTAAGCTGCTCTATTATTCCATTTGTTGCTCTGACGATTTTTTATTTATTTGTTTTTTTAGTTAAAGGATGGCGATTAATAATAACTTGGACAGTTGTTTACAGTCAAATTTTGGTGGGTAAGAACTTTCAGTACCCTCCTCCTACTGCTGCTGAAGATTTCATAAGTTTATGACTAGCCAGCCAAAAGAAAGCAATCTATTAATAAAGAAGTATCCTCCATTTCTACGAGCTCCTCATGAGATACAAGTCCTGTAAAAAGAAAACCATACGCGGCATACGGTGTGCTTGGTTCTCAAAGCCAAACCAGGCCGTCAGAAATTATTCCACGCTTGCATAATTCACCTGTAAGTTGATATTTGCCATTGACCTTCAAAAAAATCCTCTACATATTATTTTGAGCTTTCTTCCAAATTTTTACGTATCCGAAAATTCCGCAACGGGTATAAACGGACGCAGAGAGGATTATCAGTTCTTTTATAGAGAGATGTTTCGGGTAATCGAATTCGCAATAAAAAAGGTACCTCGTTCCAATCAAAATAATTCCACTTCGGATTAGATTGCCCATATCCTGATCGCCACCAGAAAATGAAAATATCAAATTACAAATAAACTTTCTTTCAAAAGGATCTGTACGGACGGTTTGGGGAATACACACACAAACGCAGACCAACGAATAGGAGAACAACGGGGGTAATTTCCTAAGAGGATATTGCACAGCTCCCATCATCACCACCACAACCACCACCATCATCATCATGTCTGTGGATGAACGATAATATTTACGTTGGATTGCGGAGGACTAACCTTCACCCTGAAACGTTTTAAATCTCAACGGTTTGGGGCGACAAATCTCTACGTCAACAGATCACCCGATGAGCCCATCGTGAAATGATACGCGCAAAACATTCAAATACCTGCAAACCACCCCCCGTCGTCTCTGCAAACCCATCACACGTTATACAGACAAACAACCGAACAGTGAACAGTTTCATTTCATATCTCAATATCCTAATCCCCTCTTTATTTATTATAATGCTGTTATTCTTTCGGAGAGCGAATAACAAAGGAAATTAAGGAGCGTGATTTGCTGCTGCTCTTCTCTCTGTGTGTGTTAATTCTCCACTTCTGGCTATGGACGTAACCACCTCCCTCTCCCAGGACGTCGAAACGAGCAGTTACGAAAACACACCCAGCCCTAGACCCTGCCCTCCGCTCCCAATATAAACAAAAGGGCCGCTCGATTGGCACGCGTCACTTATTAAACCCCAATTGGCACATCATTCCCACGCGCCTCGCTCTCTCTCTACCCCCTCTTCGCGTACCCCTCCTCCTCTTCCTCCTGCGGACATTTTTCAACTCACCCGCTGGATCGAAACACTGCACACGCGTCTTACAGAAGAAGCGATACAGGCGGTCAGGTAAACACAGCAGTGACAGACCTACCTCCATTACCATGACGTTATTGAAGAAGTTTGCCAATGAAGATGTTGACGGCCGCCATTCCAGCTACCTCCAAAACCCATCCTGAGTTAGCATCTATTTCAACAGAAAAAAAGCGCCGAATATCGCAGATTGCATGCTTACCGTTTATGACTTTTTTATTATTATTTAGTTGTACAGGTGATTTGCAGGGCCCCTGGCAACCACCACCGTGCAATGAGAAGTCCTCACAGGGATGGACTATTATATTTGACTGGGACATGAGCGTTGGAGAGGATTTCAAGGACGGAAATGTCAAACAACACATCAAAATCGTTTCGCTGATGTAAGAGGAGGACTCCGGAGCTCCTATAAAACTTCGAAGATTTCTATTTTCATACAGATGTCGCCGCTGAATTTGCGAATTCTGTTGCCAATTTTTTTCGAATTTTTTTAAATTTTGATTTTAGATTCGGATAGTGCATCAAAACGTAAAGTTATATAGGCACACAAGTCCTAGCTAATCGGGAACATAGCTAAAATGGCAGTCAAAATTTGGTCAAATACTGATGAATGAAATGGCATCTCCGGACCCAATCTTGTCGGAAAAGTCATTTCATTGGCCGAAATAGGCATTACGTGGATTAGTGTGAAATACCATTTGATCATTTGATTGGCCAACATATACAGGATGTTCTCGAATAATGTGTACAAACTTGGGGGGGGGGGGGTTAGAGGGGGCTAAAATCTAATCAACATTTCCCTCTCATTTTTTTCTCTAAAGCATTGTTTTTGAGATAAAAAATGTTGGATGTTGCGTAGACGTAATATGCCACCCAACGCGTGCTTCTGGAGCACGTCAAATCATGTAATAAAAAGAGCAAAAACACATTCCGCATACAGTACAATAATGTGACTTGTTTTTTATGAAACATGCAAATGTTTTATAATAAGTGTTCAAATTGACTCCCTTTGGCATGAATGCATGCCTCACAACATCGCCGCATGGACTGATGTACACGTTCAAAAGTTCCTAGTTCTTCGCGAATTTGGCTAACAGCTATTCATCGCATCCCACTGGTGTCTCATAGTACCAGTGTCCTCACAGAAAGAAATCCACGCACGTTAGATCTGGAGACCTTGATGGTCAAGCAATAGGACCCCCTCTACCAATCCATCGCCGGGGAAAGATTTGGTTTAGGTGCTCTCTCACAGGCTGCGAGAAATGTGCTGGAGCACCATGATGTTGAAACCGAATGCTCAAAGGCGCATTTTCGAGCATTTCAACGTTTTTTATCTCAAAAAAATGCCCCGGAGAAAAAAAGAAAGAGGGAAATGTTGCTTAGATTTGATCCCTCTATCACCCCCTCCCCAAGTTTGTATACGTTATTCGAGAACACCCTGTATAATACCAAACAACTAAAGTTTTGACCAAACTTTGACCGAATAGGCAAGACATGTGTGTGCCTATTATAATTTTTACTTACTGGGCGATTTCTATTGACATTCCTATTCACATTGGGTAGCCTCTCAAATATTCTATTTAAATGAGTTCTAAATTTACTGCTTCTCATTTACTTCTCAAAAACTCAACTACGTCAATAAGGACAATTAATCGCTTGCTTAATAACGGCAGATGCAGTGCAAGCAGAGCCTTCTATGCTAATTCACGTACAGACAGATTCTGAATCCGTCAATGGCGATTTTTACCCATGGGAAAAAAGTAAAGAAATTGCCCATTAGAAACGCCTTTTCTAATGCCTGCGTTTTAGGTTCAGCTTTTTCGTTGAAGAGAAGTCAGCAGTTTCGCTTGACATGTCGAGAAGTTTACCACAGACGACAAAGGTACATGCCGCCGTCCAACATATGACCTCAAGTAACGCGGAGGCAGTCTTTATTATACACCCATGATTGAAATGAGCCCAGTAACGGCGGGTCCCTGTCAATCGTCAGTGAAAGAACCCGGGAAACCCTAAAAAGTAGGGGGGCGGGGGTCTGTTTCCTTTTTCTGTGATGGAGTGGTGACCGTTCAAAAATTGTGCAACGAGGCAGATCACACGTTGACGACCGTGACTGACAGATGTCGAAATGCAGGGAAGCTGTCGCACTCGCACTGGGCCCATACCAGTTAGTTCGCTGTTTGTTACAATTCGTACGCGGTATACAAAATATGGCATAGAGGATACTTAATCGATTGTTTAATTGATTGTTTATTTCCCGAGGCTCTTGTTTTACAAGTTCTCAAAAACCGATCCCAAAGACATTTTTTGTTACTTTCTCGTAATAGAGAAAGTATTTTAATCGTCAAAAAATCCGACTCGAAATTTTGTTAAATCTCGAAGTTTAGGCCTCTGTAAGCCCGAAAAACACATTTTTTGGAATTATGTTTGTGTGCCTGGATGTGTGTATGTGTGAATACGATAAATCAAAATCATATAACGAGCTAGATGGATGAAATTTGGTATCCGGCCCTTAAACCAAAATTGTAGATCTGTATTAATTTTTGGATTAAATCTGTCAACCGGAAGTGGCAAATGTACACCGAATTTGGTACATTTCTTCTTATAAATAGGATTTTAAATAAAAATAAACAAATAAAATTTAACACAGGCCTTTATACTGAAGAAAACCAATTAGATATCAAATTTCAGCCCAATCTCACAAGAAAAAGGGGTCTCAAAAGTCACCTGACCATCGCGGTTTGAGCAACGCTCCAACCTTCATTGTTTCCAAGAAACGAAAAAATACAGCTTATTAAAATCCAAGATGATTTTTGATTGTCCTGGCCTGTCTCTCGTTGGCCTCGAAGTAAAGCAAAGCCAGCTAGATAAGCAGGACCTGAGCAATGCCTCCTATAAAGAAAGCCTCGGCACTGAAACGTCATACATTGTTACATCATCATAAGTCGACCAACAAGGACTCAAGGCGCATTTCGGCAGCCAAGCTGCCTTCGTCAGCGTAACCAAGACTTGATCAGGACAGAGTGTTTTATCCAATTCTCTCTACAAGTCGACCAAATTTTGAACTTATTATTGGTAGAAATGCGGTTAACAAAGGACGACGTATGATGATGTAACAATGCATGATGTTTCAGTGCGGAGGCTTTCTTTATGGAGGCGTTGCCCTGTGGCGGAAAAATCATGAAG
>JAHWFO010028035.1:1127318-1159128 GCA_023313115.1 Rhysida immarginata | reverse complement strand
GGGTAAGGAAGATTATCCGCGTGCACGGGCGCTGCCCGCGGACAGAAATCTTGGACAGCCATGTAATAAACAAACGTTTCCATTCTTTTAACAATTAAAGCAGTGCTAATTGTTAGTTAATTAAAATGCTGTAAAGCGGCCATATCCAAAGCCACCTAAAGATAAGGCCTGAGCGCAAAAACGTCATACATTGTTACATCATCATCCGAAGATACGTTTAATCGCATTACTACCAATAATAAGCCCTGAAATACAATTAAACGTATCTTCGGATGATGATGTAACGATGTAAGAGGTTTTCGCGCTCAGGCACCACCACCTATACCGTGTCTCAGCTTCAGTGAAGCGGTTACAGTTCGCCCGCATGAAGAAATAGTTCAAATAATTTTCTGTATAAAAAGTTCAAAATTCTTTCTGGAATCATATTTTTCTCCTCGGTATAATAAAAAATCGGCGGATAGAAAAGCCATTTGACGAAATTAAAAAAATAAAATAAAATGAAGTCAGTCTGTAGTCGAGATTATTTGATTGTAAAATGGCGGCGTCTCTTATTCCTGCGTGAAAGAGATATGTCAGAAATGAAAGATGATCGAGTTTTCACGAAGAGGATTAAAATACTTTAAACATTAATTTAAAAAAATGATATCTGATAGACACCATTCGACTATTCTACTTTCGAGAAGCCACGTGATTAAAGGGTGGTGTAACGTAGCATACATAGCATTAGAATAACTTATTCTTTTAACGGCGGAAGGATACGATGTTGTGCACTATGTCTGATAAGGGACCTCATTCCGTGACGTCACTCTCAACTTAAGCTGAGACAGGGTATAGACAGAAGGCCTGCGCACAGAAACATCATACATTGTTACATCACACTAAAGCGGCTATTGTTAATCATAATAAACCATAAATTTGGCCGTTTGATGATGATGTAACAATACATACATTTTCTGTGCGCAAGCCTTCTCTCTAGGTGGTATTGGCTCAGGCCTTATCTTTAGGAGGCGTTGCCATATCTCGGCAACCCTTGGCCCGATTTGAACCAAACCCGATTTATTTTGCAAGTTAGCGCATTTCAGAGAGCTCTTATTTCAGCACTTTTTGCTCTATCGTGCGCAATTTGAATAAGAGAAAGTCTACGGAGAGTAAGTTTTAAAACATGAAGAAAAAGGGAAATTTTACTCTTAAAAAAAAGAAGGAAGTCCAGCCAGGCTTTTATGATGCCAGTCTCGTTCAAATCAAATTATTTTGCAGTGATGATGGTCAAATAGAATTTACAGCATTTCTGTTTATAAGGAAAACGAAAGCAGGAAGGGCAAAGGAGAAGGTTCTTCGAAGGATCGGACTAAAGCGTCTTGACGGACGGGCGGAAGAAGAAGAAAGTAGGGACCTTTAAAAGGGGGGGGGGGGAGGGAGAGAAAAGGAGGATTTAACGTCGTCGCACGGAAATTTTAACGTCTTTGAGCAGCAGCATCCAGTCAGAAGAAGGCGAGCCACACGATGACGACATCTGCTTCGAGGGACCTCCTCCAAAGACTCCTCCGGGTTTTAGAAATTCCGTTGAAAGGCTGCTCCGCTTCCTGTCCAGTCCCCTTCTTTAACGCTTATGGGCCCAGGAAAGAAGAATGGCCAGAGGGGAAGGAGAAAAAAAGAGAAAGAAATTCATCGGAGGATTAATATCCCATAGAGAGTCACGAGTTTCTCAGCTTCCCGTCTAAGAATTTTCAAATATGCACATACGAGAATCACAAACAACGTAAATCCTCTCCAACAACACCGCCACGACTCCCTTCACCTTCTCCTTCTCCTCCTCCTCCTCCTCCTCCTCCAGTCTTCCTGAAAAATAAGTTTCGGGGGCAGAGGAGCACAACAATGGCAACTTGGGAGTCCTCCAGGCAATGTCGTCAAAGATGAATGTCTTTTAAAATAAAAATTAAAAAAGAAAATTTTATCAAAATGTCTTTGAATCCCAAACGTGTTTAAAGAATAAACTCTTCTGCTTAGTTCACAGTTTCACTGCTTAGGCTATTTGGCGAGACCACTTTTGAGGAGGAGCTCCCTTCTAATTTTATTTTTCTATCTGTACATGACGCCTGCAAACCCATCTTGTCCCTCACACAAGACTCGACTCACTTACCAACGGCAGATCGAGTACTCGATTGATAATGTTTAAGACCGAAACCGAAATTATTACAAGTCTGTTGTCATCAACACCCGTAGCATTTCTAGATTCCGCATGTTGAGTGGCCATGTGATTCAAAATAAAAAACCACACGTGAATGAGCAAGCTATTATAACCAAACCAAACTTAAAAAGTTTAATTTACAATATGAAAAACTATGCATGGGTAAGATGTATTCGATAGCCTCTATGGGTGAGTGAATTAGATTTGATATAAGCATGTTTGAGTCAAATGTATAAGCGGATACGTACAGGGAATGAATAGCTAAACTGAAACATTGGCAATTACAGCACCCCCACAAAAAATTGGTTTAACTTGAGTGCAAATTATCAGTTATTCAAATGCTATGATGGGAGATATTATAAGAGTTTAAAAGAGGGCAAATTGTTGGAGCTCGTCTTGCCGGTGCAACAGTGACCGAGACAGCCAATATTTGGAGGCAAGAGGAAGCTGTCTGAAAGAGATGTCCGTGTACTAACGAGGGTTGTATCCAAAAAACGTAAAACCACAGTTGCTGCAGTGATCGCAGAATTAAATACACATCTCAGTTCACCTGTTTCCAACAAAACTGGTCGTCGTGAGCTTCACAGGGTCAATATTCATGGACGGGTCGCTATACGCAAGCCCTTGGTGAATCGCACAAATGCCAAACGTCGAACTGAATGGTGCCAGGAGCACAAATCCTGGACTATGGACGACCTGAAACGTGCAAGTGTTCTCTGCCGAGTCCACCTACACGGTTTTTCCCACATCCGGACGTGTGAATGTATGGAGACACCCCTCACAAGCCTACCAGCCGAGTGTTAATGCCCACAGTGAAGCATGGAGGTGGATCTGTAAGGTTTGGCGTGCAATTTCCTGGCATTCTCTAGGCCCACGGATTGTTCTTGAAGGACACATCACTGCCAAGGACGATCGGCATATTCTGGAGTATCAGGTGCACCCCATGTTCCAACATTTATTCCCTGACGGTGTCGGTGTTTATCAGGATGGCAATGCACCAGTACACATAGCAAGATTGGTGAAAGTGTGGTTTGATGAGTATGAAACAGGAGTTAAATATCTGCCATGGCCTGCACAGTCACCGGATCTGAATATTATTGTGTGGGGTATTTTGGAGCAGCAAGTCAGGAATCGTTTTCCTCCGTCAGCATCACGTACTGATCTAACCAAAGTTTTGCAAGAGGAATAGCTCAAAATCTCTCTTGCCACTGTACATACCTTGTATCTGTCCTTTCTAAGACGAGTTCATGCTCTATTGGCCGTCAAAGGAGGTACTACATTAATAAATAATTTTGCCATAAACCCAGGTATTTCAGTTTTGCTGTCCACCCTCGGTATGAGTGAAAGGGTGAATAGTGTAGAAGATATCGAGATGCGAGAGAATAAAAAGTGAAACCATAAAGACCGAATATTTATGTAGGAATTATATAAGCTAAAAATTCTAGGTAGGAAATCACATGCAAATAGCATTTAACCAATGAGATAGATATGTCCTATTTCATCTCAATGCTGCAGTATGGCTTTCATTTATACATTATATTGTTAAAATTAAACGAAGAATACTGTTCATATGATCCGATTGACAGGCTCTATCTTCGTAACAATTACTCCCATTTTGATAATTTTTTCAAATTTATGCTTATTAAAGAATCTACTCTATTGAATATATACGCCGCATCGGTATTGGCTATCCTATACTGATATATTGAATGTCCCTTATCGATAATTATGATTTTTCGATATTATTCGTCGGATTGTTGACCACCGGTCAATAGAAAAATTTATTGATTTTATGTCTACTATTAAACTGTTTTGGTTCCATTTTGCTGTGACTCACCATTTTTCGAGATAAGAGCACAGTCTACTTTTAGCCGAAATCTCTGTAACTATTGGTCCCATAGAAATTTGGACGCGATATTAGTCATCCGCGATAAAAGACGAATTCATTTCACATATCCCTTATCCCGCACTTTAGAAAGCAATGCGGACAGAGAGAAATATAAAATTCAGTTACTAAGTTGAGACAAAAAATTCACTTTTGGTCTGATGAAAATGTCAATTGAATCAACTGGGCAGGAGCATCGAACATTTTTCAATCAAATGAGTGAAAATGTGGAAATGAGAACAGATGAGTTATGACCATTAGGGTCATCTTACTCGAGCGAACTGAGAGACCCCGAGGGGAAAAGCAGTCGAACGAAATGCACTTGGGACCCCGAAAAGCCCACCGAACCGAAAAGCCACGGCAACCGGGACACAATCCGTAGACCTCCACAGCGTTGAAGCTCTTCTGCTCCTGACCTTCTCCCTTCGCCATTATCCCCGCTTTCACCCAACGCTTGTGTGGCATGCGTGGGAGGTCTGTTTCTCTCCTACCGTGAGTTGCACTTTTGCCACTGCACACAGGTAAGTGGCCGTTTAAAGACAGACGACAAAAGAGAAAGAGAAGGTGGCCGAGTTGAATGAAGACACCCACTCCCTCCGGCTTTCTTCTTGGCCAACGCAAATGGAACGATAGAATAATTCCATTCCATGCTTTTAAGGGGGTTCCATTCAACGAATTTTTTATCTACAGTATATTCCTCAAGCGCAAACACATCAAAATGCTCTAAGTCGCCTTCTCTGCCATCTAACGACCTTAGAACTCCCATTTACAAGAAAACGCATCGCATTCGAAGGCATTTCCTCCGTTTTCGGGTCCCACGAAACGAATGCCCTGCCAAAAGGAGTGACATATATTTTGACATCCAAACTTTAAAAAGGAGAAAAATCCACCCCGTTCCAATTACCCCCGCTGCTTTCGACCCCCATTCTCCAGTCCGAGTGCCGACAATGGCGCGTTGACGGGTTGTAAAGGGTTCGTCGAATGGCGAAGGGGTCTTCATTAGTTCTCCTCCAACAGTCATGTCAAAAGTCCCCCAGCGACACTAAGAACCGGTCGAACCCGAAAGATGGCTCGTCAGGCAAACGATATCCCTTCTATTTTTACTCCACAGTCCTATCAAGTTTCGGGTCGCAAATGAGTTTTATGGTTGTGTATAAAAATCTCGCAGTTTGTTTTTCACGAGCTCCATTATAAAAATGAAGCAAGTGCACGAACTTAGTCAAGGAATACAACGTGAGCACGAAGTCTGATAAAGACGTTTAATAAAACAATTTTTTGGATTATATTCTTCATCTCAAAGTTTGGTTTTTTTTTTCATATCCTTAATAGATCTCAATATGTGGCCCTTTCGTTGCTCGGAGAACGCTATTCAATTTCTCCTGGTCAAATACAACTTCTTGCCAAAAAACTAGAACGAAAATATCTCCTGCTGTGAATAAATTGGAGTGGAGAGTAATCAACGTTTAGACTTTCCTGGATGATGTACTTATGGCTTAGTCCAGGGATCGGCAACCTTTTTGTAAGAGTGGGCCACACTGATAAAAAGTGAAAGAGGTCTGGGCCGGATACAGAATTTAATAAAAGATAAATAGTACCATATATGACCATTGTTATTCAAAACTTCTTGCGTATTACATTTTCTATGGATTCTCTGCCTTTTTTGCCAGTGGGCCGGATAGAAATACAATGTGAGCCGTAGGTTGCCGACACTAAAACCTACATTCAATTCTTCAAAAACTAAAATATACATTAAAAAAATTGAAGGTGACAAAATATTAGAACAGACAAAAAGTAGACTAATGACAAAGGATAGACAAATCACTGTAATCGAAAACGTTTCATCAAATTAATACTTAATAGCATGTAATTCATTAATTACTACAACACTTAATATATTTGACATGTTACTGTTGATCAACACAGCACATTCTTCGAGACTTGTATTAGACCCTAAAATGAACTCCTCTTTAGTTTGCGGAGGAGTTTTGATCAAGTCTAGCTATCATCAACTTCTACAAATTTTCAATTGGATTAATATATGGTGAATGACTTGGCCATGGTGACAAGGAAATATTTTGTGGATTTAGCAGTAGGACTAGACGCACCATCCTGCTGGAACAGTAAGGTACCACAGAACAGATCTTCAGATAACGGGAGTATGAAATTTTCAAGTATTTCTTGATAGACTACAGCATTTATTACACCAGTTAGGATGCTTAACTTTCCTACTCCATCTGACGACATGTGCTACCAGTCAGATGGAGGAGTTCCTATTACAACCCCTGTGCAAAAGTATTAGACCACCTATAAATTTAGAGTACACATCAGAAACAGTAATTTATTTCAGAAATACGATGTAGTTTATCTACTGTAACAAGTAGGTTGCTAACATTTGATTTTCGGTATATAAATTATTCAAGAAGATGTAGCTGATCAAAAGTTTTAGACCAGTAAAAAAAAACTTGGCCAAAAGTATTAGACCAGTTCATTCAGTTCGGCTTTGATGACTGCCTAATTTTGGCAGGTATTTGTTCAAGAAGTCGTTGACAATCTTCTGGAGTGATTTCTTCCCCAACTTTTCTTAATTGCAGCAGTAAGTTCCTGTTTGGAGCGTGCTCGCTGCTTTGCAACTTTCTTTTTCAATACTGACCACAAATTTTCAATGGGGTTTAAAGCTGGACTGTTTGGAGGCCAGTTTAATCTTGGAATACCATGCTCATGCAACCATGCAGCCACCGTTTTCGACCTGTGGCAAGAAGCATTGTCTTCCTGAAAGACGCATCTTTCATCTCCATATCTATCTTCAATTGTCGGCAAAAAGAAAAGTATTGCAGAATTTCTTTGTAAACTTCTGAGTTTACAGCACCATGTACAATAGCCATTTTTCCAACTCCGTGAACAGTTATGGAACCCCAGATCGTTAATAATTGTAGAAATTTTACAGTAGACAATAAGCAGTCTGGTTGAAACTTTTCATCTGGTAGACTTTAGTTCCAACATTATCTCCGTACCCTATACAAATTCTGCTTTCATCAGTGAAAGTAACATTTGCCCAATCAGTTTGCGACCAATTTTCATGTTTTGCCCACTGGAGATGCACCCTGGCTTGTTTTGGAGTGATCATTGGTTTGGATTTTGCCTTACATGATACAAACCCCATTGAATGTAGTCGTCTCCGTAAGGTATTGTCTGAAACTTCAATTCCAGACTCTTTCCAAATCTGTTGGCCTTGCATATTGCTTTCAGTTTCCTGTTATCATGTGAGCTTGTACTTCTTGGCTTTCTTGTTCGTTTCACATTTTGAACAATTCCTGTTGTTTTGTTTTTTTAATGAGGCATACTGCATTGCTGTCTTGCTTATTAAATATTATTCATATTTTTAAATTCGTATAGGCATTTTTATTTTTAATTTGTAAATCACTGTTTCTGATGTATAGTCTGAACATTAAGGTGGTCTAATACTTTTGCACATGGGGGGTGTATAAGCTATTAGACGAAAGACACGGAGAACACGGATTCGTCACTCAATAGGACATGACTCCAGTCATCTTGCACCACTTTAGACGAGCTCGTCTTTGCCTTCAAAGTCTGCAGGTGCTTAATTTCGGAACTCTGGACTGAAACGCAAATTGATGTAGTCGTCTGTTGCCAGTTCGGCTTGACACGGTTGCTCCATACTTTTTCCAATTACAATGAATAAACTTAACACATATGAAACTGCGTTTCTTCACAATCTTCTTCGGTTCACGATACCATCCGCGCAACGCACAAATCGAAATCGAGGCGCAGCAGTGGCGACCGAGGTGGCGGTGGTGGCTCTCCTTTCGTCGCTTTTCTTTAAGCGCGTCGATGGGATTAATGTAAACCGTATCAAGTAATCCGAGGCAAAGCGCTGCCACGGGCTCCAAGGGGGAAAAAAGAAAGAAAGAAAAAGCCTCAAACCAAACACTGTCTCGGGATTAAAGCCCAGCTCATTTCACGCATCGGATATTACAATAAAATAAAAAAAATTAACAAATCATAACAATAATAACACTAACGCTTAAATGTATGTGAGAGAGAGAGAGAGAGAAATTTAGCAAGAAGATGATGAAGAAAACGCTAAAAGAGACTGACGAAGGGGAGGGCCAAGTTCGAAGCCTCATCAACAAACTGGCGGGACCTACAAGAAGATTAGCCGCCGCTGCTCTTTGATCACGACCCATTTGCATCCATTCCCTTTCGTCTTCATCGTCATTCTTCTTTTTTTTTTTTTTTATTCCAGATTACATCCATCTCTTTTATATCCATAAAAAGAGATTCCCGTTCAAAAAGAAGCCGAAATCAATTCCAACGAAACAGATCACTGGATGAACAGATTAAACGCACAACAACTTCATGATAATGACGAGCCTCATTTAGATACAAGGCCTATCATGTTCCGATTGGCTATTAAAAAAAAAAAAAAAAAAAATTATTTTTTTTTTTTTTTTTTATCAATTCTGCGGCAGAGCATTGTCATATCACAGATGGTAAGTTCTCCTTACTTAATTTGGCTAAGGGCATTTGTACCTGGTATCGACTAAAACTACGGCCATGTAGGAACTAAAAATAACTAATAAATAGTCACTAATCACGCCTTTGTTAGATCATATACGGCGTAGCTACATTTGATAACATTGTTAATTAAAGAGAGAAAAACAGTAAAGAAATTTCTACAAGCTGGACTCGAGCCAGGGACCTTCGGGTTATTGCCCCGATGCTATAACCACGAGTCCACTCTGTGGAATTTTCTTTACTATTTTTCTCTAATTATTAATATCGGAGGTGTGCACGGCCTTCTAGAAACTACCAGGCCTGAACATGACATTAATAATATATTGTTGAATCACTAAGATTGTGACGTTGAACTTACTTATGTAATACCACCACCCGAGGCTAACGAGAAAGACAGGCTCCGGCACTGCAAAGTCACCTGACCAAGATAGATCTATTAACAATGCAACTTTCATTGTTTCCATCTTGTGTTTTAACAATCAGTGTTTTTTCCTTTGTTGGAAACAATGAAAGTTACATTGTTAATAGACCTATCTTGGTCAGGTGACTTTTCAGTGCCGGAGCCTGTATTTCTCGTTAGCCTCGTACCACAACCAAAACGATGTAACAATGTTTTATCTTTAATCAGGTCTGCAGTTTCTAGAAGGCCGAGGTATGGCGTGAAAAAAATCCTCCAAACACCCTATTATTATTATTATTATTGTTGTTTCTCTTTTCTTTTTTTCTCTTTTTATATGTTTCACTCATCAACCCTGTTTGGGCTTTGGCCTGTTGGGGGCAACACGGGGCTTTTTCCCTCAGGTTTCATCTGAAGGGGTCTTCCCTGTTGTTGTTACATTATTATTAAAACTATTATTAGTATTACATTATTATTATAAAATTGATAATGTAACTCATGAAAAAGTCAGGCCCCGACACTAAAAAGTCACATGACCAAAGTAGATCTACTAACAATCCAATATTCATTGTTTCCATCTTGGATTTTAAGAGTAAGTGTTTTTTTCGTTTGTTGGAAACAATGAAGGTTGAATTGTTGCTATACTGCGAGCAACCAATACCTCCTAGAAATAAAGCCTGTGTCGAAGCAATACCACTTATAATAAAGGCCTGGGCGCTGAAACGTCATTCATTATCATCAGAAGTACAGCGTAGCCGACGAAAAAGACAGGCCCCGGCACTGAAAAGTCACCTGACCATAGTAGTCCGAGTAACAATCCAACCTTCATTGTTTCTAACAAACGAAAAAACACTGATTGTTAAAATCCAATGCGGAGACAATGAAAGTTGGATTGTTGCTCAGACCGCTATGGTCAGGTGACTTTTCAGTGCCGCGGCCTGTCTTTCTCGTCGGCTGCGAAGTACAGCTACTATACTCGTATTATACCGAGCTGACTGGGTCGCAATTACGTAGCCCGCTTGTAACAGTATTGCATGCCACTAGAGCGAGAATTTTTATCGTGCTGATTAAAATCTTTGTGAAAATAGCTAAAATTGGAAGAAATGGAGAAAGCAGCGCCAGATTAGTATATGCCTGTGCGATGGAAGCCTATTATTACCAATATATCGAAGAAATTTTAATATTTATATTTCGAAAGAGCACAATGTTGCCTCTTCTCGTCAAGACAGGGACATATAAATTTAGCTGGTTATATCGTTTGCCCCGGACTAATAATAAATGACGTAGGTCTAATAAACTAAAAAAAAAAATAAAATAGAAAGCTTTATTTATTTATTTATTTTACAAAATGCACATTCACTTTGTCAATTCACTCTTAACTGTTCCACTTTTTCCCTTAAGTTAATGGCGTAACTTATAATAATATGGTAGAATTTAAATAAGAACTAAAATTTCAATCACAATCGATATTAACATAAAAAGTGAAAAACCTGGAGAAAAAAGATTTATCGCTCAACATCAGATATCCGGGTTTTATCAGATCCCTATCTCTCGAGCTGGGTTTTCAATACTACTTCTGGTGCTTATTATACAGACATTTGAAAATTCTGTAATTTTGGCAAAATTTCCACACTTGAAGGCCGATATCTGAGAAAAGTATTAAATGTTAAGATTATTTTAGAAAGTGCAAAAAGACAAAACAAATGCCGCCTAAACCGTTGTGCTCTCACAACGAAGCCGGAGCTAGTTTAAATTAGGGGGCGTCTAAGAAGTCCGACCCAGTCACCAATGTTCTAACTATTCCAACCCAAGTCGTCCCGAAACTCTCAGATTCTCGACCGGGGCGCCACGATCGAGAATTAAGCCTCCCTTGCTCTTACTCGTTCCGCCACGGTCGAAGCTGATCAAACCATGGCGATGTGCACATTCGATGACACGAAAATCAACACAAAAACTTCATTGAGTAACACGCGTTTGTTTATTATACAGTAGAAAACGTACAGTAAAATCGAAAACACTGAAATTCTAAATTCATAAATTTTCATCGCCAACAACGCCAGCCTATAAACATGTTTGAATACTTTCACTTTAATAATTTCATTGAGTGGCTTTAGTTTAAAAGGCTATTTTCATTTAGTGAGGCGGTTTTAATTTTTAATGAGAATCGCAGAGAAGGGGGCGGGAAAGAACAAGAAGCATCACGTGACGCATCAACATTTAAAAAAAAAACAAAAAAAAAAAACATTTCTCCCATCTTCTGATTACATGATGTGGATGACGAGAGTGGGTCGTCGAAGAGATGGAATGGAATGAAGGGAGGAGGAAGGAAGGCAGTGGCGCTCACTCGCTCTCTTTCTCCTTTTCTCATGGACCGAGAGACAAATTTTTGTCCGAGACTGAATTTCTCTCTCTCCCTCTTGTAATCCTTCAACGGAAGAAAATGAATTCCGCTAATCCTCCAACAGACTCGAGAGAAGCCTCTCCTCCGACAATCAACCAACCTCGCTTCCCTTCCATCCCCCATCCACCATTACTCAATCTCTCTACAGCCCTGCACTCTCAACTTGGGAGCCTTTCCTTTCTCTTTTATAACACTTGACACCACAATTCGCTTTCGGCCTCCATAGAATTCGCCTTTTTCTTTCCTACTCACCAACAGACAACGTTTTTAATAGCAGGGTCACGTGCTCACCTCTGATTCGCTTTCTTCTGTGTTCTCGGTGCAAACAACGCCGCGCACCATTCACCACCACATGCCACAAAGAAGTCCAATCAGCCAAGCTTGGACCCGCATTCATTAAAACGACTAACACGAGCGAGGAAGAGCGCCAGCAATTCCATTGGAGGCCACAAACGTAAAAATAAAACCAAACAGGTGGACTGGGGGCTAAAGATTCCCGCGTGGCACCTCTTTGTCGTCTTTTCGCTCCACGTTTAACCTTCGCTCCTTGAACGGTTCTTCGAAACCCCACCACAACGTTCAAAAAAAAAAATCTCCGAGACCGGTAACTCATTTTCCATTTGATGTCCCACCTTTTTTTATATACATTTCACTAAAATTTGCATATCCACGGTATAAGAAAGCTACAGCTTACAACGAAAAGTGGACCTACCCCCTTCCACAGAATCGACCCCCAAATATTTCAAATGTCAGCCTCGGAAGATGAGCAGCACACTCTTAGAGAAGCAAAGGCTTAATAAACGCTACAAAATGCGAATTGGTTTTCAAATAAGGCAATTCTACTCGTGAAAAACTTCAAACTTGCATTTCGTACGAAATTACTGGCGAGTGACGGGACCTTACGATTACATAAAATGACGCATCTACCAGTGTTAACATAAAATAGGTTAAACAGAGTTCATAATCCGAAACACTTTTAAATAAGCTATCAAAGGGTATAACAAATTCTCTTTTAAAAACTTTAAACACAGTTTAAAATCCGCCTTTTAAAGGACTAAAAACCGATGGACTGTATATACACTAAGATATACACTCACTCACCAAAAGTCATGACACATCCCTCCAGTCAGGTTCCCTGTCCGTAATGAGACAGATCCCGTTGCTTCCATTCTCGGAATGCAGGTGCACAGGACTTCTTGTTATCACAAAATCCTTGTAAGCAAAACTAGCTGCAGAAATGGCAGTACGCCGAGAGCTATCCGCATTTGAACGGGAGATGATTGTTGGTGCCAGACGGATGGGTGCCTCAATATCAGATGTAGCCAACACCTTGCAATTTTCCCGCACAACTGTTGCAAGGGTCTATCAAGAGTACACCCAACGAGAGGTTACAACCCATGTCGGACAGGGAACGGGCCGCCCACGCCTAACTGATGCCAGACGTGTTCGCTGGGTCACCCGGCTTGCAACTGCTGACCGAAGGGCGACAGCGGGCCAAATCACCATGCGGCACAAATCACAACTGTGTCCGTGACGACAATTCCGCGAACCTTGGCAGCTGCAGGCTTTGGGAGCAGGAGGCCACGACGGGTGCTACTCTCAACAGTTGCACATCGTCGGCAACGCCTAGCCTGGGCCAACCGACATCGACATTGGACCGCTGAGGACTGGCGATGGGTTGCCTGGTCCGACGAGTCACGGTTTCAGCTGTAACAGGCCGATGGTCGTGTCCGTGTCTGGCGCAGGCCACACGAAGCCATGGCCCTCGCTTGTCGGGTGGGAACCACTCGGGCAGGTGGAGGCTCCATACTGGTCTGGGGTGTTTTCTCGTGGCATGTAATGGGTCCATTGGTGCATCTGACATCCACTCAGCGTGCTACTTCACGAACTATTTTTACCCCGCGGGCGACGTTATCTTCCAGCAAGATAAAGCGCCTCCACACAGGGCCCTCTTGACACGGCAGTGGCTGGAGGTACATGCTACCGACTTCACGACAATGATTTGGCCTCCACGTTCCCCAGATTGCAATCCCATTGAAAATGTGTGGGACGTCATCGAACGATCTGTTTGGACGTCACCATCACAACTGCAGCTTCGTTATGAAGTGCAGTGGAGGCCGCATGGCTTGCAGTGCCTGTGGATGTGTTCCGGGGACTGGTCGACTCTTCCACGACGGGTCGCCGCCGTTATCCGGACCAGAGGGGGCCCAACACGTTTTCAGGCAGGTGTGCCATGACTTTTGGTGAGTATATTGGCAGGCGTATGGGATGAAATGGATTATCGCCAAAGGTGAACACATTGAATATCTGTAGTATCTTAGGAAAACTGGAAGAGTTTTCCTCTATATCAGTTTATTAAAACATATTCGATGTAAGAAAGTAATTGATTTCGATTTACATCATCATCATCATCATCATCGGAGCCAGTTTGAACAAACTGAGGAAACAAATACAAACGTGTCAGCTTCTTTAATATCTATATTTTAATTATTGCTTAATCAACGAATCAATTCTTTCTTACAATGTACAGCAATGATGGACCCATATCAACGAGTTTATACATGTAATGAAATTGTTTAATGAAATTTCAACATTTTCATTTGTAATGAAATTTTGAAATGTTTCACGAACTTATGAATATTCCCCAACTAGAGGCATATCAATTTGTCTACGGGAAAAAAGAAGGGCAATGGAGTTGTAGTGGACAGGCGCTGCGGAGGAAATCATTGATTCCCAAAAGTAACTCCCCCCTCCCTAATTGCTAATTTCTTCTTCTTCTGCAAAGCAACTCGCTCAGCAGGGAAGCCACACGCTGAAATTCGGCTACGCTGCAATCCGTTTGCGCTGTGTAATGCAGCCAACAAGAACATCAAAAAATTTTGGAGTCCCCCTTATCAACAAATTAGATAACTAAAATTGACGGAAGGTGTTTTCGTTTGGCACCAGCAATCGCGTGTAACCAAACGAGTAACGTCATTCGGGAAGTTGTGACAAGGCCAGATTCTTCCTCCAAGGCAGTAAGGGTCGTTTGAAAGTTCCCATTTTGCGTTTCGAAAGGAGTAAATTACTTCACTGCAGAACGCCGGATAAAAATTACAATACAATCACCCTCAAAAACTTTAAGGAAAAAGAAAAAAATAGACTTTAAGAAGTCATTAATTTTAAACATTCTAGAAATTTATACTCCAAAATAGAAATTCGTGACCATGACCAAGGTACGAGCCAGGAACCACGAATATTCAGGCTCATTGCTCTATCAATTGAGTCACCGTGAAGTGAACACAGGGAACGGTCTCTACCAATATGCCCATACCATGTTTCCTTCTCGGCAATGGACACCTTACATTTGTAATAGTATTAAATTAAATGAAGTAATTCATATTTTTCAATTATTTAAAAAAAAATAGACACGTCATACCTTTAGAGCAGTGGGCCTTGATTCATAAAGCCCTTTTTAGAATCAATTTCTATGGCGGAGCCCCTTAGGCATGAAATCGCTCGGAAGGGCCAATATCACTGGGGCAGAGTGTGCGCGACAGGCCGCAATTATTTTTAATTATTTTAAAATTTTTTATATTTTTTTCAATAATTTTTATTTGTTTTATTTTCCTGGAACGCCACGGAGCACAGATTGAGAAATTCTGGTTTAGAGTATTCAAATCTAGAACAAATTCTCGTACAAACGCACGAAGCATTCAAGTTATGGGTTAAAACCTCTTGGGCTTAACCACTTCGTTGGTGACAAACTAATCAATACACATGAGCTTTAAGGACAAGCTTTACGTTGACTTAATGGCCCTCACGGGTTTCGTTACAGATGCATTCGCACAAAAACACCGCAGCCAGACAAGGGAGGAAAATCTTTAACGTACAAATGAAGCCTTCACAGAACGAAACGATACAAATGCACAGAGGATACGGAGGGTTGTTTCATGTTTATGGTGACGAGAATACACTTACTGTAGATCAACTGGACTCCAATTGTCCACAATCTATTTTGAACAACCCTCCGCATAATATACACTCCATGACATATTTTTGGGCAATTTTTCTGTTTCGACGCTTCTGATAAAGCATATTAATTTTTTTCTCTGGAAACAAAAACACTCAGGAAAATCCCATTTTCGTATTTATTTACGTCAGATCATGGCTTCACTTGACTAATTTGTCAGATGGCTAATTAAGTAAATTAAACCAAAAAAATTTTTTTTGTTAAGTGCCAAGTGTGACTTTTGTATGGCAATTTTATAAATAGAGACAAAAATTTGGAAATTGTCGATTTAATACTTAGTTCAGTCCTCTTTTGCACAAATTTCTGCTTGAATTCGGCGTGGCCTGGAAACAAAAACTCAGGAAAATCCCATTTTCGTATTTATTTACGTCAGATCATGGCTTCACAAGACTAATTAAGATGGCTAATTAAGTAAATTAAACCAAAAAAATTTTTATTATTAAATCAAGTGGGACAAAAATATGGCAATTTTAAAAATTGAGACAAAATTTTAGCAATTTTTGCTGATTTCAAGTAAAAATTCTATGAGCTTTCAAAATTTTAAACTTTTCTTGCAGTATGCAAATTTTTGAGTTTAATACATTTTTATGGGGGGGGGGGGTATTCACTTATAAAAAGATCCGCTAATTTTAAAAACAATTTGTTGGCGGCAACAAGTGAAAAATGCCCTCTAATTGATCAGGACATACACGAGATTCGATAATTACCAAATGGAAAAACAAAATGAAACAAATTGACATTGCTATGGAACTCAACTTGAGTGCACCCGAATTTAACAAAATCATCTCCAAGTTCAGAAAAACTGAATCATGCAAGCCTTCAAAACGGTCAGGTCGAAAAAGAATCACACAACCAAAGCCCAAGAAGTTTGGTGAACCACTCACGTACACAGGCAGGTAGAGAAATAACCACTGCTTGGAAATCAATCATCACACGAGATGTTATCATCCAAGACAACAATCAGGAGGCCGAAAGAATTTGGTTACAGCTTCTAACCTAACGAAAAAAATGAAGACAGCAAGACTTCAGTGGGCTAAAAATACATCGTCATTGGAATTCTGAAGATTGGGAAAGAGTGCTATTCAGTAATGAGAGTCGTGTTTGCTTGAACAACGATGGCACACTACACGAAATTCGTAAAGTTAAAGAAGTGCTTAATCCACAATGCGTTTCACGGACTGTGAAATTTCCAGTTGGAGTGATAGTGTATGGAACATGTGTGCCAAAGGTTTGGGAAGTCTTTGCTTCATCAGTGGAAACATCAACAGTTCGCATCATGGAAGACCATCTTATCCCGACGAAGTGGTTTTTTTTTTTCCCCGAGGAACATAATAAATTCATTTACCAGCAGGATGGTAATTAAAAAAAAAACAAAAAAACAAACGATTGGTTTGACGAGCAAGATATCACTGTCCTGGAATGGCCAGGCAATAGCCCGGATTTGAAAATGTTTTGGGCTACATGAAGATGGTAAAAAAAAACAGCAGCCAAAAACAGTGGACGAATTAACGTGTGCACTGCAAAAAGCGTGGTGCGAATTTAATGCCAGTCAATGTACACAATTGAATCCTGGCCACGCCGAATTCAAGCAGAAATTTGTGCAAAAGAGGACTGAACTAAGTATTAAATCGACAATTTCCAAACTTTTGTCTCTATATATAAAATTGCCATACAAAAGTCACACTTGGCACTTAACAAAAAAAATTTTTTGGGGTTTAATTTACTTAATTAGCCATCTGACAAATTAGTCAAGTGAAGCCATGATCTGACGTAAATAAATACGAAAATGGGATTTTCCTGAGTGATTTGTTTCCAGAGAAAAAAATTAATATGCTTTATCAGAAGCGTCGAAACAGAAAAATTGCCAAAAATATGTCATGGAGTGTAGAACCCTACGAAGCAGTGTGCGTAACTGGATTTTAAAGCGGACAAAGCGACTTCCCAAAGACAAAATCGCGCTTTTAAGAAACGGGTGAGGAGATGTTTGATGCTGTACTCCTCATCAGAGAGGAGACGCAAGGATAACGATTGACGCTTTTTGAAAGAGAAGCGAGGTCACTTTTAACAAACCCTCAAAATGCTTGATAGACTCCTTTCTCTAAGGACCACTGGCCCAAATCCCAAATTTCCCAAATGGGTGGGGAGTTGCGACGGGGGTATAATAAAACCCATTTTGTAACAACTTTCTCCTTAGCCTCTTTCCACTTTTCATTCTTTGCGCCGAGCCAGTCCGTGTTAAATAGGAGAGGGATCCAATTTCGATGTCGAACGAGAAATTAATTAAAAGGGAGCAGCTGGGGTGTCACGAGGCGACCTCGTGCGGAATCTTGCGAGGAACTCATTAAGAGTATAGTTAAATCTACCATGAAGTATTCATCATGAAAAATATATTACGTGTAGCCAGCGCGAGGATTAGTGGTCAACGAAGAAGATTACGGTGTGCTCGACGCCCCCACCGCACACGCACTCAGGCACGCACAAGCGCAAACACACGCAGAGGCGGCCCTTCCTCCTCCTCCACCACCACCAACGCCGCCGCCGCCGCTGCGCTCGTTGCTGATGCTGCGTTGCTGATGCTGTGCTGCTACATCCTCCTCCTCCTCCTCCTCCCGTACCGCTCGCTTCAATAATGTAGACGGCATCTTCTACCTGACAAACGCCTCCGCCCACCTTTTGCAAAAGACGAAACGCAGTTTAGTTTTGCCAAACTTTTGCGAAAACCGTCATAAAACTTAAAAGACATCAAATGGGATTTCAAGTTATTTGCCGCCACCGCCGCTTACTCGCTTTCTTTGCTCTCCGTTTGCAGAGACAGCCCCACACTTCCATCAGAATGCCTGGAAGAACGGAATAAAGGGAATGCGAGGAGGGGGTAGTCCCTTAATAAAATTGCAAATGCCCTCGTAAATAACCTAACGATTCTCCTAACCACCCCGTGAATTAAACAACGCCTCGCCTTCTCAAAGAGACAACAATTTCCTTAAGAGGAATTACGCGTCGTCTTCTCATACCAACAACTTTTATTCATTCGCCACTGCCTGTGCTCCTGGTTGAATAGTTTAAAAGCGTCACTTGGCTCCACGGATAGAGATCTCTTCCACCAAAGACATCGCCATTGATGAGGAGAGCGACTACAACGTCCATCGACCAGCCTATACTCCCTCCCTCCCAATCAACACACAAAATATTCCAATTGCACAGTCTCTCAAGAAGGTGGTGTGTTTACATTCGTCAGAGAGAAAACGGGGGGGGGGGGGGGGGGTAGAGAAAAGTTTTCAATTCGCGTCGTCGCCCTCATCAAACTTTCAGCGTCGGCGCTGCCTTCGGGGTCTCGCGGGCTCCTTGGCGCATTTCTCGGTCGAAATAATGGATGAGTGCGCAGCGAGCGCCGGCAATGAATTACTTACAAGTGATCTCATTAGAATGCAAAAGAAAAACGCAACACAACGAATCAACTCAACAAATAAACAATCTCAAAACAGCGTCCTTTTCGGGTTGAACAAAATTAAACAATTAAACGCTTTGCCCAAATAAATTGATTTTCAACAGCAATGGCAACGAAGAAGGCGCCGTTCCAAGTTCTTCCTTTTCTTTGATGTTCGACATATAGTCCGCGACAAAAAGATGAGTCCACTTTGAATAAACAGTTTAACGGAAGAAACATTATTAAATTCATACATGCTTATGGTCATTGAAAATACACAGCGTCTCTGCAAATGAACTGCAGATATATATAAATTGAATAAGTTTAAGTTTTTCATAAATGGGCGACAAAATTATAGGCCCACTTTAAGAAATTTGCAAATTCTTCAATTCAGCGATAGGATTCGTCAATCACTACTACTTAACTACGTGCTTCCACTTTTCATTTAACAACAAAAAAATGGCTAAAAGCCAAAAATTGAACGAGTTCGAACGTGAACGAATAACTGCATTAAAAGGACCAGGGAATCGTGAGATTACTCAGCAGTTAGGAAGAAGCCATATTGTCTTCAATAAGTTTTCGATAGCTCCAGAAAGCTAAGGTGTGAAAAAGTGAGACTCATAACTACGTCTACGCCAGTGGCAGAGGCGTCGAGCATATGAAACTAGAGATTCCTGGTTCGAATCCAGGCTGCAGAATTTTCCTTCCATTTTTTTCAAATAATATCATTACTCGATGTTTGGAGGTTCATCTCCAGTTTCTATTTATTATTTATTATGTCAGTTATGTTTTTTGGTCTGGCCTCTTTCTTAAAGAGATGAAGGAGGGAAACCACTTGTCCACAAAAACGAGTGGTTACAAAATTGTTTTGCTTTGATACATACTGATGATGGCTACTTGGTAGCCGAAATGTATTCATTTATATTATATAAAATTCGTTTTTGTGAACAAATGGTTTCCCTTCATCTCTATACAAATATCCACAGAAGATCAGTCTTTTATGTTTTAGTTTATTATAATGATCTCTCTTGCTTATGCTTTATGTTAGCTTTTGGACTCTAAACTTGTTGTGGACTGTCTCATACTTAACAATGCCATCCCTTTTGAACCAAGTGTTGTTATTCAAAATATTATTATGTTCTGAGTAGTGGCAGAGATAAAATGCAAATCTCCTGTCTCCTCGGGTTGAAGATTATAGGAAGAACGTTTATGTTTGTAGAGGACATAATTGTATCCTATGGCAAGCGAAATAATTGATCTAATAGTCAGACTAACATTGTGATGTGCATAATTAGCTATTAATTGGAATTCTCATGTCTCCTTGGATTGAAGAAGACAGGGAGAACGTTTATGTCTGTAAAAGACAATTTTATCCTGTGAGGCGAACTATGAGGGGTGATCAAAAAATGAGGTTACAAAGCCTGCAGTGAAACGCGTACATTTTATTTCATACAATAAATACAGTCAACTGAGAGTACAACCATTAGGTTATTTTTCGACAGTCTCCATATCAATTTAGGCACTTGTCGGTTCGTAGGATGAGTTTGGATATTCCCTCCTGGTAAAAATCCTGACCTTGCGTGTTCAGCCACGTTGTTGCGAAGTGTTTCACCTCCTCTCTGAAGCGAGGAAAGGGCCAGGATTTCTCACCGAGGGCGTCATCCTCCTTCACGACAACGCGCGAACTTGTACAGCCCAGAAGACCAACACGGTCTTGAAGCAGTTTCGCTGGGACATCATCGAGCACCCTCTCTACAGCCTGGACCTCGCTCCAAGCGACTTTCACCTCTTTCCTCACTTGAAGGAGCACATAGGAGACCGACGATTCGCTTCAGACGAGGAGGTGAAACACTTCGCGACAACGTGGCTGAACACGCAAAGACAGGAGTTTTACCAGGAGGGAATACTCAAACTCGTCCCAATATGGAGACTAAATCGAAAAATAACCTAATATATGTTCCATCAGATGGCTGTAATGGTTGTATGAAATAAAATGTACACGTTTCCCTGCATGATTTGTAACCTTACTTTTTCATCACCCCTCGTATTTGAGCCAATAGTCAAATTAGCGTTATGATGTAAGTAATTTGTTAGTTATTATTTTTGGCGACATAAACTCTGTAGAATTTGGATTGCTGGACATGCGTGATGAAGACTTCTGCATTACATCTTCCCATTTGAAAGGTTCAAATAGCTAACATGCTCAACTCTGTGGATTTCAGTTTTCCATTTTTTGAGGGCAAGAGGAAGGCAATCCTATACTGCTACTCATCGAATGCGCCGTTTTTGCCCGACTTGTTATTGTATAACGATGGTAACGAGTTGTTGCGTGTTTGGATGTATTGTTTAACAATGGGATAAGTTCAGAGCCATGGCAGCCAAAAGATGGCGGATATTCAATGTTTATGTTTTGATATTTCTCCCTATAAAGGTTCGTCCTGTTAATTAAATGAGAAGTTTGTTTTGCCAAATGCAAGTGAGGACTCTTTCACACGGGCCGGGCAGCACCCGGATACTGTCTTCACACGGGCGAGTGCACGGGTCCGGAGCTTCCCTGCTGCCCCTTGAGTCCACCTTGTTGAGGCTTCTCTGCATTTCTTTATTCTACGAATGCACAAAACAGCACTCGGACGAAAAACACCCGGATCACGTGAAGGCACTCGCGGAAGCAATGGTCGACTAGAGGCATACGCCCATCCGAGACCCGGAGATTTATAGCAGGGAGATCCGGGCGTTTCCATCACCCGGACGGGCATTTGCCCGTGCCCGGATAAGGTGAAAGAAACTTGTCTTTCCCATGTATTGCTATTTGTACGGGTGACGGGCGAACACTAGGACGGGCAAACGCCCGGACCGTGTGAAAAAAGGTTCCCTGAAAAAAGCGTAAATGAAAAAAGCGCAAATGAAAACAGCGCACATGAAAAAAGCGTACAAGGAGAAAAGCGTACAAGGAGAAAAGCGTACACTGAAAAATGCCCACATGGAAAAAAGCCCATGGATAAAAATGCCCACAGTGAAAAATGCGCACACATACAACGCAATGGGAATTGTTTACAAAATTGGCAATATATAGATGTCGGGTGGAACCTATAAAGTATTATAATTATTATAAAATTTATAATATACTTTTGATATCACTTATTATAGATTTTTATCTAATTTTAATTAAAAATAAAATTTTGTAAAATTAAATAAATATTTTTATAATTATTGCATTATAATTATTTTTATATTTCTTGCATTTTTAAATTTAGTTTTTATTTAAATTATTTAAGGATAATTTTTATTTAAGTATTTAAATTTCTGAATTAAATTTATTGTAAAATACTGTTCACTTTTAGCTCATTGCGTTGTATGTGTGGGAATTTTTATCCATGGGCTTTTTTCCATGTGGGCATTTTTCAGTGTGCGCAATTTTCTGTGTACGCTTTTTTCTGGTCACCGTGAAAAAAGCCTAAGTGGAAAAAAAAAATATGGTGGAAGCTTCTCTGCTGAGCATATACACTATCAAAAACACAAACCTTGAAAGCGGCATTGTTAACATGAAGATTTGAGAAAAGGTTGCAGTTTTGTTATCACAAATCTTAAAAAATAAACAATTCCTTGACCCCATGATAAAATCTTCTTGCCAAAACAACCCGAACCGGGGGCTCGTTACAATGAGTACTGGACGGTCTCTTCAAATTTCCAAAAGGTGATCCGTGTGCGATTCTTCCGAGCATCTCGAACTCTCAGTTGACTGCTACACAAATTGCATCAACTGCAGATATTAGAGCAAAGTTAATGATCGTTCAGCTCCAAATCTTTGCACAACCCAGCTTTTAGATAACGGCACAAAGAAGAACGATTAGCATTTGCAAAAGAGAAGCCAATGGAAAATATCATCTTAGGGGTGAAAAGAAATTCAACTTAGATGGAATGTCTTATTATATTCATGATCTACTTAACGGTGCAAAGGTGTTACCTAACAGTCAAATACATAGCGGATCTGTGATACTATTTATTGGGTACAAAGCTAAAAGCAAACTTGAAAGGCTATATCAATCAACTTTCGAAACAATTTCATCGAGGTGGAAGTCATTTGGCAGGAAAAAGTGGCAATTTAAGCAAGATAATGGTGCAACCCACAAAGCTAACATTATTCTCAACTGGTTTAAACTGCAAAAAATTAAATATTTTCGGTCCTCAGATCTTAAACCGATAGAGAATATTTGAGGAATGTTGGCACGCGAAGTCTTTAAAGAAAGGAAGCAATTCTCATGAGACTAGGATTTGATTGTTGCAATCGAGAATGCACGAGATAACATCCCTCACAGACATATCCAAAAACTCTATGCTACAATGCCATGTCGAATATGTGCAGGATAGTGTGGCAATGGATCATACACCAAATATTACGTGGTATTAATAATCCAAACTCTTAGTCGTTTCAAATGGAGCTATCATTTTGTCGCAGGTACCTAGAGTTAATTTGTGTTATACCTAATGTAGATCTGAGTTGACTTTTTATCGCAGACTATAGATCGAAAACCTACCAATAATCGCGCTATACAAGGCGGCTCAAACCTTTACGGTCAAAATTCTACAGATGACAAGAGAACTGAAAACCCGAGCATTTGAGACAGGGAACCCATGGTTGGAAATGCATATTTCAGGCACCACGCGATTTTGAACGAGTCATACGTGTGAGGAACATTTTTAAGTAGCAGAAGAAAGGCGCTACTTATTTATTGGTTTTACAATTTCCCTCTGCCCCCTTCATAATTTCTGCATTTTTTGCAGTTGAAGGTTGAAATTCAGAATGTAGCTTTCTAAGAGCATGTCCACCTTCACTATTTAGTTAGTTTTGATTTGCCTACTGGGATCGGAATTACGGGGATGGGAGTTAGAGGGGATCAAGTGATATTTAGTTAAGGAGTGAAATTCGATATGCAGATTCCACTAGGCAAAATCTACATTACTATGAAGTTGGGCCAAATTGTCCCAGTGGGGTCTTTAGAAGTAAGACAGCATATGGCATGTGATGTATCATTCGACCGAAAATGATGAGAAAGGAAAGAAGATAGAGTTCTTTTATATTTTTTAAATAATACGTTCGAGAAAATCAATTTTTTGATAAAATAAAATAGGGGGGGGGATTAAAAAGTACACATGAAGGAGTAAAACTAGATGAACTCAGGACTTCCGCTATTTCCTATATCTTCCTCGGGAGGATTAATGTCTTGTTATAAGCTGCTTTCGTTTTCAGAGTAAACAACAATTTGATTAAAGAATAGCTGAAGATAGGTCCATGAAGGTTTAATCATACGCCATACCTCAGATGTTAAATTACTGATGAAAAATAGGGAAGAAAATTTCATAACTTGGATTCGAATCAGGAACCTTCGACATGCCTCCTATGAGCTAACCAACTGCACCGCTGCGGACATGAAAGTTATTACATGTTCTCAGCGGCGCAACTGGTTAGCGCGTCGGCGGCATGAGTCGAAGATTCCTGGTTCGAATCCAGGTTATGAAATTTTCTTTCCTATTTTTCATCAATATCAATTTGTTTATCCATAAACAACTTACAGCTCAGAGCATGTAAAAAGTGGCGACAACTCGTCTCAATACATGCATTACAACGGTGCATGAAATTTTGACGCATTCTTTCAAATGAAAAATTTCGAGGTTTCTAAAGCAAAATGAAATTACTTCTAAATTCCCAAAAAATATTTACATCAAATAAAAATATATATCAAATTATAAATAATAAAAATATTCCATATCCAAACTTAATATCCAAAAATTAGAAACACATTTAAAATAAATAATGCACTCAATAATTGTCATTGTTACAACAAAAATAAATGTCAATCATCATCTCCATTTTCTCTCTATTAAATACAACTTCGAGGTAGTTTTTTTTTATGGCAATAGTCGAAACAACAGCCTCTCTATCCTGTTATTAAGCTTTGCGTTATGAATAATTCTCATTCCTTAGAATAACTATTTATTAATGTAAATGCAAGGAGAATACTCAAGAATTTGATTTGTGATGGTTCAAATTAGCGTTTTGGGCCCAGCTGTTTTTAAGCTGAAGGAATTTTGCTTTCATTAAGAGTCATTCAACGGGTTAAATAAGATAATAACTGAAGAAACATCTCCAAGATTTCGAAAGTCAAATTGAAAAGGGAAGGAAAAATTCCGCGACCCGCTTTGCTGTTACAAGATATCCAAATGGACTTCATTGAAACCACATTTTCATCAATTTATTTGATGGTTAAAGGGTAAGGACTATTCCCGACCTTCGAGTCGGGGCCTGCTCTGCCGATTGAGTTGCTATGTGGCTTCAATGAAGTCCATTTGGATATCTTGTAACAGCAAAGCGGTTCATATCCGCGGTAGCTCAGTTGGTAAGAGCAGTGCCAGCGATAGGCATGGTCCCCGGTTCGAATCCGGGTCGCGGAATTTTTCCTTCCCTTTTCAATTTGTCATTCAACAGTTATTTTACCGTTTTCAAAGGATCTCTACCTTTTTGGTAATAAATTACATAGTTTGCGGGATGTCCAGTGGGTAACCGGATCAAGTTAAAAACGTATTGTCCACATGCATAGCTCTTGAGGTTGTATCGCAAAGGAAGGTCTAAAATTGAACGACTAGCGAATGTTTAATGGTCAGGTAGAGATATCCACAGAAAAAGACTGTTCTGCAACCCACCCATCTGTATCTCATTAACCAAACTGACTACCATCCATCCACCCACACTACAATCATTATGGAGTCTTATAACTAGATTCGGTCAACCGCCGAGACCAGTTGATAGTCATAAGACATGATTCCACTTCAGCATCGTCCATTTCAATTCACTTTTACAATAGCAATACAGAACCCTTAAAGTATACGGAAACAAAAGGCAACGAGAATGGCGACTGAATTTACACTCACAGGATGTTGAGTTGCATTTGTCTTCGGATGAGTGCGTTCTTCTTATTCACCAGCGTAAACCACTCCATCATGAGACGCTCCTCTTCCTCCTTATTAGTGCCTATCAACACAACAATAATAATACATTTACAACACATTTTATTTATATATAACTTACATTCAAATAAATAAATAAATATAAATGTTCAATGGGTTTCAAAGTCTAGCAACACTCCAATGTAGCAACTTTATGGCCGATTTCCAGAATGGTTTTGCGGATTAATCTCCTGAAAAATGCGTAGTTAAAATAGAAAACTATAAAGACGGTGATACAAACTAGACATTTTCAAAATGCTGGATAAGAGTCTGGCTCTGTGCTTAATCCCAAGTCCTCAGGAAGTATTAAAACGAAAAAAAATGTCTCTTTGAACATACCGACTATACATACAATGGTAAAGCAAAAATACGAACAAAAATAAGAAAACCATATTTAAAAGAGAGGGGGTAAAAAGCCTCGCGGGAAAAGATTAAACATTTACCATTAAGCATAACAGCGAAGTAACACAAAATCAATATAGAAAGCAAAAAGATTATTAAAATTTCTCAAGGGGCAATTCCAAGCCAAGTACTAAGCTTATCTCGAACAAAAAAATTATCAAACAATAATAATTAACTCAAAACTCTAATAACCTTTATCGATTAACTTGTTACTTCTGCTATTAAAAATTCTCCATAGGAATAGCTCTAACTAATTCGAATAAAATAATAAAATTCCATTTATCTTGTAAAGCTTTATCCAACAGCTAATAACAATAACAAAAGCAGCAGCAGAGAAGAAGATCCCATTCAGGTTTAATCTTGATAAAATGATCATTTGAACTTCAAGTTTTTCATTCTTTTGAATTTTTTTTTGTGCTCCTCTTTTAATTACTGATGGATATAGAGAAGAAGGGCGAGACACAAAAACCCTGGAATACAATAAATAAATAAATAAATAAATAAATAAATAAATAAATAAATAAATAAATAGAAAAATCAAAAATAAAATAATAAATAATAAAAAAATATATATAAAAGAGCTGACGTTTCGGATAGAGACTATCCTTTATCAAACCAAAAAGAATAATTCTCTATAAACAAAGAATATTAGAGAATTATCCAGAAGTTTCTTTTTAGAGATTTATTCTTTTTGCTTTGATAAAGGATAGTTTCTATCCGAAACGTCAGCTCCTTTATATTTTTTTTTATTGATTATTGATTATTTTATTTTTTATTTATTTATTTATTTATTTTTTACTTATTTGATGGATATAGAGTATTAACAATTACAGGTGGATCTTCCTTATAACGAACTCCTCGATGTAACGAATTATTCTTGAAGTTCCGGCAAATTGCAATTGATTTAATGTATAAAAAAAATAAATAAAAAATTTGGTCTATGCAATAATCGTAACTCTTCGTTGTAACGAATTTTCACAAAATACGGAAAGAGAAATCGAAAGAAAATGTTCCGGATTCAATTAATTGCGACAACACAAATTGCGACAACTCCTTGCAAAAGTGGAAACAAAAAAAAAAGTATACAGCAGTATTGATATATTTTGGAAATAATTTTTTAGATCGATTTTATTTTTCTTATCCCGGTTATAACGAATTATTATTATTATTATTATTATTTATTTTGGTCTCTAGCTGTTCGTTATAACGCGGGTCCACCTATATTAAAATAAATTAATTAAATCAAAATTCTGATTCCTCCAACTTTTTTCTAACAGTATGAGATGTATTCAGTGGCTGGTGGATAAAGTGAGAGGGAATGATTTTTAATTTGGTCATATTTCTCTTCCACTCTTGTGAAGAATGCTCAAATAACTTCTTCAAATCGAGAGAGTGAGCGCAAGGCTACCTATCATCTAGGTAATCTTGATATGAGACAGAAAACATTTCCCGAACTCGCCACTGAGTGTCTCTACCAGACGGAGCTATCAAAAAGGTCTCTTATACACAAAATTCCTTATTCTGTGTTATAGACCTTGCTGACAACATGAAGACTTCGTTTCCTTCATAGACAAAAAAAAGAAGAATGGATGAAAGGGCGAGCAGGAGTAATTTTAAACGCGATGTTTAAAAAAAAAACAAAAACAAAAAAAACCCAACTTAGTCGTAGATGCATTCGTAGACATTACTGACTTTTTTACTTAATTAAAAAAGTAAACAAGACGTTCTAACATCGAAACCGAAATGGAATTAATTTAAGGTGGATAAGGTAGCGCTTTCTGTTGGTGAATTTTTGAAGTTTTGACTAGTATATCCCAAGAAAGTATTAATTGCTTTCACTGTCAGTATTAAGTTAATATTTTTTTAATTCAAATCACTATTATGCCCCATCCCCTTCTTGACTTTGTGAGCTTATGGATTTTTCCCAAGCATAAATAAATTGAATTATTATTACACAAGAACAATATTCACCTTAATCCACTTAGATAAGAAATAACTGCTACCATAAACTTTAGAAAATCCAATACCTCTTGTCTACATGAAATATTTACTTTTTCAATGTATATCTTGATCTCATGAATAGGCTACTTAGCTGGTATATACAATAGCCAACTTGTAAAATACAAATCTGACAACTTTCAATGGATGAATCATTGTACTTTATGTGAGGGGCTTTTATGTCCAAAAATAAAAAGGACGCAGTTTTCAAATACGGAAGTCAACTATTAAATGTGCAATGGAGACCCTTATTTTTTCAGATTGTACAGTCAACCAAAGGAAATAATCCACACGAGTTTAATACTTAATATTACATTTCATGCTAATGTTTTGTTTTAATAGCTTTTTTAGTTATAATTATTTAAATGTAATAATCTTAATAATGTTAACTCTAAATGTAATATTAAATTATTAAAAATAAATTAATATTGAAACGGTAAAACTTAGAGTAAAATTAAAGTGTGGATTATTTCCCTTTGACGACTGTACACAACATTTAACAATCCGGTGGTGGCGCACAGTCTCAGGGACCTCATCACTACATTTTCGTTCATATCTTCTCATGAATTTACAAGAAACAAATGACCGCTTCCATTTTGACTTCTTCTAGAAGTCAGTGTGTCTGAATAAGTGCATATTGTTGCATATAATAGGACAAGCGGTCTCAGGGACTGCGCACCACCAACTTCGTTACTACAAAGTTTTGATGAAAAATTCATTTATTTTACTTTTTTTTAAATTTATTACCTAAACATTTTCTCCAGATAATTCCCAACATACTTTTAGTTTATAAATATCTTCCTATCTAGAAACTTTTATTTGAAAACAAATATTTGGAGAAATTGCAATATGCAAAGAATGCAAGAAAACTAATACCGTTTCTAAATTTCAAGAGCAATAAAACATTTCCATAAATATAGATTCATATACACGTAACCTCTATTTATATTTGTTTAGAATAAAATAATTTTAAATATCCAGAAATTATTTTTTAGTTATTTTGTATTAAAGAAAATAGCATTTTTATCCTCTGCGAAATGATTGCTATCTTTCATTTTTATACACGTTCTCTTTTATATAGAAAGGTATGTATGAAAGTTAAAAATAGTGCAAAATACAAATTTTAAACTATAAATGCCTTTCCTAGTCAATTTATGTCTAATTTTGAGGAAAATAACAAGGGTTTTTAAAGTTCTTTAGAAAAGTTGCATTTTTTCAGATAATATCGAAAGGTTTTTTGAAGTTTTGTATTAACAATAAAGTGAATTAAGTGAGACAAAAAAAAAATCATGAATTTTATTTTTGAACATTAAAAAAGGTGGATTCAAAATATAGTCTCGGGAGACTGCACGCCACCATCCTTGTTACCACCTCTGGAGTGTTAATAAATTTTTATTCTTGGTGTTTTTTCAATTGAACCAACCATTTTGGAGATAGAAGCACTCAATGAGTGCTGCGTTTGAATTTAAATATTCCTAAACACAATGGATTATAAAGCAATGTTTTTATTTGAATATAACATTTTTAAAGTAATGCAAAATAATGATATAACCGAACTTTTCCTTCAAATATAACGTTATGTATAATAGACTTTTTGGAGAAATTATTTTCCCGAGAACTTCCGAGACACTCCTTATGTCTTCATCTCACTTCACTATTGCCCCAGCAGTTCGAAAAAAACAAACCGGAAAGGTCAAAGAATACCACTGGTCGAAAAGGAATGCCTGGTCCACAACAATGCTGAAGTAAAAGCCCATGTGGATGATCAGACCCGGAGTTCCCATTAGAACATTTACTGACCATGACATAACACTCCATCTCTTCCAGCTCGTTTTGGTCTCCTCCAGCGCATCCTGATGCATCTCTTCCTCAAGATAGACAAATATACATAGATACACAGTGACAGCAGAAGACAAGATTCATTTTATTAGGCAATCTCCAGTTCTGAAATTTATAAAGCTACTGTGGGATGGTGGTGATGAATATGGGTTTACCTGGAAGTATAGCTAAGCAATCTCATCATATGCAATTCGATACACTGATGCACTGCTTCCATCATTAACAATGAAGTTATCTGGGTTTGTTCTATAGTTAAGGATTCTGTTGATTTGTACGAGACATTAAATCTAGCCATAGTTGAATCTTGCTATTTTAGAGATGCTCTGATCCAATAAATCCAAAAAGGGCCTAGTCTTAAATAATCTCAAGTATGTGCTTTTGTAACACGATGATCAAGATCATGGTCATTACTTGAGCAGCAACATAGAATGTTGCAAACATTATACGTTTCTCAAAGAAGCATTAACTTTATTACAGAACAAGTATCAGGTTAAACCACAGACATCTTGGGAGAAGAGAGTTCTGTTTTACTTGTAGTCTAAAGTAATTAAAATTGAGGAAATCAATCTGTACTATCTATACTTCCAAAATATGGGAAACCTATCTGAACCTAAGGGAAATTTCATGTTAGAAATAAAAGCAGAAAATTTAAAACAAGATATAAAGAACATAAATTCTATGAAATATGGAGATGCGAGTCAACATATGCATTGCATATATTAAAGGAAGGACACCAAATTAAAGAACATAGGGAGTGCTTCTTTATTGCAATGAATGCAACCAATATGACTAGCCTTAATTGACTAACTGATGCCGTGAAAATCGCCAGACTGATGATATGCAAACGACTTCAATGCTCGTAGTAAATAATGAGATGATAAATTCTCATTAAGGTAGGTTCTTGAGATGACCCAAACTCTATTAACATAAGTTTCAAAAATAAATATATATCATATCAACCAAAAAATAAATAGTTCGAATTCATCCTTTCGGTTGTAATAATGAGATCACCTCCTCTAATGCTAATTCCACAGAAGCTGATGAAGTGGTCAGTCTGATGATTATTAAGCAGATTTAGCGTAGTATTACTACAACTGTCTTCACATTAATCATTTTAAAACACACACTTCTGCACTATCCATTTTATAAGATTTCTGCAGTGAAGCTAGACTTCCCAACACATACGGCATTTATTCAGTTCTAATTTGAATTTATCTGAAACCATTAATGATCAAACAGGAGAACAAAACAAAGTTCAAAGAAATAAAGACTAAAAAGGTGTAAGTTTTTTGTTTTTTTAATTCTCTACAATTTTTCGTTTTTTATTCATAATCATCTTGTTAATTCTCACCTGATTGCATTACTTTACGCAGAATCTTTTCAAGAATGGCAGCTTGTTCATCTATCTGTTGCTGTTCCAGTTCCAATGCCTCCATTTCCTTCTGGACGTACGAGATGGATTCCTCACAAATTTGCTATCAAAAATTAACAAAACTCTGAATTTTTTCCAAGCTTAAATATAAAATATTTGGGAAATTTATTCTTAAACCAAATTTACCTGTTTCAACCCATTACCATTAATCTTCTCTACAGGAGAAGACGGAGTGATGCGGCCAGATATTCTTGATTCTTAATAAAGAAAAGACAAGAAAAAAGTTATTTCATCTTCTATGCACCAACGAAATATTCATATCTAAAAATCTACATCAGCTTAAGTGAAAAGACG
>JAHWFO010028035.1:1086519-1127218 GCA_023313115.1 Rhysida immarginata | reverse complement strand
AATCCGGGAGGGTTGGCAAGCCTACTTCTCAGGGATATATGGGTCTTCACAGGAGAGAGATTTGACTATATGCATGACCAATGCTGTGTATTGCAAGCACAGAAAAATACATAGAAAAGAATTTTGTATTTTCTTGAAAAATAAACCCAGATGTTGCTAATGGGGCAGCGGCAGAAGGTTATAGAACGTTCTTAACATACTGTTGGACTGTGGACAACATGGAAGACTTCCAAATGGTTTTGCACAGTTGCATGTCCACACAAGTCTATGAAATTTTGATAATTTGCATATCAGTTGAAAGATACTTGCATGTGAAGTTTCAGTCTTTCAGTTTGTGTTGATTTCTTTTTGTCAAAAATTCCATTTAAGAATCTTTAATAAAAATCTTTTACGTATATACAGCACGTCTCAAAAGTTTAGGTAATCATGTTTTTTAATGATTTCAAAGAATTATTGAATGCAAAACAAATATTAACATTCATAACTGAATTATTTCTTCAATCCAAGTTACAAAACAAAAGGAGTGGCTTTTAGTTCATTACTTTAAAGTTGATTTTAAACAAAAATGAAAAATACACCGTCTCAAAAGTTTAGGTAATCTATTGAGTTTGCGCAAAAAATAACGTTATTAATAGGCATTGTGCTTTCCATCAAGATGAAACACATGATCATTCACTTTCATGATTAGTTCCGCACCAATTCTTGATTGAGATTGTAACAAGAGTCTTCAATTGCTGATGCTAGTTCTGCTACTGAAGTAAACTGACAACGACCAGCATACATCTGATGTGACATGATTCCTCCAACATCTTCAATGGGATTGAGGTTGGGACTTCTTGATGACCACTTCATAAAATAAATATGACCAGTCGTATGTGGTACGAGATGTATAGATGGACGCATTGTCCTCTTGGAATGCCCATTTGGGTGCTCCGATCAGGTCAGCCATTGATAACAAATGCTGGGACAGAACACATTAATAATCTTCTGACTTCTGTCGCTAGAAAGAACTGTTACTCCATTAAGTCTGACTGCATCCCACACAATGACTAATCTACCGCCTTGTTGTCAAGTATAGAAGACTTTGGTTTATTTTGTAAATTGTACCAATAAAGAACGGTAACCATGGTCTATCCAAGTTCCACTTTTTCTCATCACAAAAATGCATAGCAGTCATTAGTCATTCCATGATACCGGGTGTCCCAAAAATGACTGATGGATTTTGAAAATCAATAAAAAAAAAAAACGAAATGCGATAGATATGTATCGTTTGCAGCCTTATGCTTAGGAAATCAGGGAATTTTATCCCACCAAATTTCAAATTTAATTAACATTTTCACCCACAGGTGGTGCTGCAGGCGATCTGTACCAGGTATAGTTAAAACGGGTTTTTCGAAATTCCACGTGACATGTTTGAACGGATGACTGCAAATTTTTGCCTGAGACTGCGCCACGTTGTTTAGTTTTTTTGCAACAGTCCTTGCAACATTTTCATACCGGTTTTTATTTTTTCATAGTTTCCATCACATTCAGTTTTTTTTTTTATTGTTTTTCAAAACTTCATCAGTCATTTTTGGGACACCCGGTATGTACTCTCATGCCCATTGTGGACATGCTTGAATATGCTCAAATTTCAACGATGTTGGGGTTGGTCTTAAACGCCTGTGGACTGTAGCTTTGGATATTTTCAGGGTGGACTGATGTGGAATTTGTCACACAGCAAGTTCATGTTGAGTTGCCATTCGCAAGCTGTCGATCATCTCAGTAAGATGTACATTTAGGCCTTCCAGATCAAGGTTCTGGCTTCGGATCTTCACCTCTACCTTTACTTTGTAAAAAACAGATGCAGAAAGTCTAAATTCCCTTGCATTTCGTTCACAGATTTTTCCAGAAAATGCTTTTAGCATCCAAACATTTCTAATTTCATCGGGTGTAAATCGCTTCTTTTTTGGCATGGCACTGGTGAACTTTTATATCGGATATTCAGTAGAGTAGTCTGAGTATTAAAGATGATTTTATGTAATTTCCATAAAAATTCATTCTTTACCAGCACCTCTTCGTGCCATTACTTAAACTTCTGAGACAGTGGATTTTCCATTTTAATTAAAATCTTTTTTCAAGTAATGAGCTAGAGGCCAGTGCTTTTAGTTTGTAGCTTGGATTAAAGATATAATTCAGTTGAGATGGTTAATATTTGTTTTGCATTCAATAATTCAGTATAATCAAAAAAAAATATGATTATCTAAACTTTTGAGACGCACTGTAATGGGAATTCATTTCTCTAAATCAGTGTTGTTGGGAAGGGAAAAACCAATTAACTATACAAGATTGTGACTCTCAATGTTACATCATATTATTTTACAAGCTCTTCACAATATTTACAAAATGCTAAAGTATAAACTTGGTTCAGTTATTAGCTCCTTTGTTGATTTTAAAATTAACACATTTATTTGTCATAAATTCTTGCTGTCCCAAGTACTGTATTAAGTTAATAAAGGTATAATAGAGGAACACAACATTAGACCTCAAGAATGATATAGAGAGGAATTAAGTGACGAGGAAAACCCACAATCCACTTAGGAGGAAACTACAGAGAACCAGCAGAGTAGAAGTTATCCTCTTATCATCTCTCTCCAATTAACATATCCCAACTTCCCAAAGGATAGCTCACTGAAGTATACAGAATTTGGACAAAGCAGCCTAATCAAAGGAATAATATGATCATCCAGAAAAAGGCATTAATAGTTCTCCCACACTGTGCTTTGCAACTGTTCAAGACCGTCAGAGAAGAGTCAATATTGCAGAAATAAGAGAGACTGGTGCAGTATTAAAAAAAAAAAAAAAATACTGGTGCAGTAATTCATTTGTGGGCTACAGTAAAGACTGGTTTAGCTCCTGACAATTAACACATCTTCAAGGCATTTATAACATCAGCCAGAAACTTCAGTACTTGAAATTAAATAACATGGCCTATAAAATCCTGCGTATAGTCTTTTTTTTTGTGCTCTAATGAATGCAATCAGTCCAGTTTTACATCGCACTTATCAGATTCAAAACATTTCCTTGCTACATGTTTATGAGCAAATGATATATTTCGGTGATGAGGAATTATGAATCTCCTAATAAAAAGCACAGATTCAGCGAGTAAAATTCATAGAACTGATGATAATTTAAATAAGCAAAATCTTTACAACAGCAACAGATAAACAAAAAGAATCTCTTGTTGCAAAGCAACAGAATGATTAATGAGCAACGTAATCCTTTCTGGCTCACCTAGTATGAAATAATATACTGAAATTATTTCACAAGGTTTGACAACAGAAGTGAGCCTTCAGATACACAGACAGCCCTCTCAATCAAAGTAGGAAGAGAACTTATAAAATATAATTAAATAATCAATTAATATAATTACCCCTGTCTGGAGACATTTCTTTCACATATGTCTTTAACGATTCCAAGACAGATGATTGGATGGAATTGACGGAAGATGATTTCTCCAGCAATGTTGAAGATTTGATAGGATCATTTGACCGAGAAGGAGCTTCACCATTTAAACTCTAAAAATACAGAGAAAGGAAAAAAAAAAAATCCACTTTGTGAGTTTATGTTCATAGCATTATTTTTTTAGTTTACAACAATTTCAAAGTTGAATTTTCATACCCCTGTCCCTTAAAATATAGCTACGCAAGGATTATGAAATATATTTTCTAGCAAATAGTTTATCAAAAAAAAAAAGTCCAGTCATAAGGAAAGTATGGATGGATATCTTTAAATTATCTTGCCAATTCACAACATGGCGAAATTTTCTTCTAAATAGTCAATAATAATTAAAAAAAAAATACAAAACATCATGCATTCCATTTCACATGGAGAAAGTTTGCGATACGGCGATGGTGCTTCATACGGGGCTGCAGGATACATAAGAGAGAAGCAGCACTACATTCAGACTGGAATCCATAGTAATGCATGCAGCACATTAACACCATTACTGATCTTGCTATAAATGTGCAATAAAATTTCATCTATATTTTCATCACAGCTATTGTTTTCTTCATCAGTAGGAGAGGCACTGGACTCAATTCAAACTGTACGGCTATATAAACTTTTTTCCTCCATCATTTAAATTTTTAAAAGCTTTTACCAGCACAGCTGCAATAAGAAAAACAAGCACGGGTGATGAGATTACTTAGCGATGTCCCTTGAACAAGTTATCAGGTCGCTTCACTGTGCCTACTTCTCTCCATGCATGTATCAAAAACAATGAAGATATCATTCATGTATCTATTGTCTAATAATTTCCAATTTTTAGAGATTGTTATCAATCTATTATCAAAGCAAATTATACCTTTCAGAAACCCTTTAAGGTTGCTAAATTTTAGACAATTCATATTTGACTGAATTTCCCCTTTCACTGAGATCTTGATCTCAGATTTTAAAGGTAAGAAATATACAGATCACATAGCCACATTAGTAATACTGTTCTATCTAAATCTCTTGAATTGAGCAGGAGACGTGTAAAAAAGAATCCACGAGATATTTTTATTAAAATAGCATTATTTTTTAACCCTACCATCATCTACCGACACTATTCATCTATCTGATTACCGTTTTATCACATAACAAAATATTTCATTATTTGTTACTGACAAGGGAACCCAGTGTTCTCCCCAGAAAATTTTATCAGGTGGATGGTAAGAAAAAAAACCGGGCAGACAAAAATTGAAAAAAAATAAAATATTATGCAATGTTGTGCAGTTTTTCGTGTATTCAGCAGGGCGGTCACCAAAATCACCTGGGCAGCACGCCCGTTCAAAAGGGCCTGGGGAGAACCTTGGAACCCCATGATGGCACTTTTTTTGTACACATGCACACTGTGGAAGCGGTAGCATTGCGCAGCAGCGGAGTGCTCCCGGAGTGAAAAGTTCAACAAACATGGCGGTAAGAGGGGAAGCAAAATCGTTAGTGGCGGTCACCAAAGAATTACAGTTAGAGCTTAAAATCTTAATTTTGTTATTAAGCTTAAAACCTTAACTTTGCTGTACAATTATTCGTCTCAAAATAATTTATAAGATGAGGTAAGCATCCATGAATACTATTTTTATTTAAAATTATAAAGCACCACAATACATACCCCCCTCACGAACGGAACGTACATATTAATCGACATTGCACATGAAGCCAGCCCCTTGACGAAAAATTTATAAAGAGTACCAAATTACTTAATAAAATGAAATAATAAATTAAGGAAATGGTTATTAACTACTTTAGACATTTTTTACTGGAAGGCAATTAGCTAAATGTAATGCTGTAATCTCTTTTTAAAAGTTAAGTTTGTTTAGAAACTTGAGAAGCCATTCAATTGTCATCTGCTGTCTAAATCCATTGATTTCATGTAAAGTGGATTCGTGCTTATTGCTGAGTAGTGGAAGAAGGAAGTTCCGTTAAGTGCATTAATACACACAGCCCGCTTTAACAATGGTGTCCTTGTATGGCTATGTGTGCTCAAATTTTTTCGTTTTCGCGGTTTATTTTGAAAAAAACAAAATTTCGCACTTTCTTATTTTGCAAGCATCTATAGTAGCTTCAGATGAGAAACTTATTTCAATTTGATGGAAATCTGTGACATACATGTTCGAGGGATTCCCTTGTTAGTTTAGAATAAAACTACAAATCAAAATATTGTTTGACAGAGTTGGGTTAAAATGCGAAAGAATGATTGATCGTTATTGCATAAATGAGGTCAATCATTATTTCAAAATAATGTTTTATTTTAAGATAACTGAAACAAGGGGAATACATCATCTATATAAATACCTTGTTATTTTTTGTAATTTCTGATAATATTGTCGAAACATTCCCATCATTATTCTTCACAGAATGGTTTGACAATTTTTCATTCAGTTCATTTTTATTATTTGCTAAATTATTTTCACTTGTAGTTTCTAAAGATAAAAATAAAGAGGAAAAAAATGACAAAAAAGAAAACCTTAAATGCTTTTTTTTTATATTTTTTTATTATTATTATTGAATTGAAACATTTTAATAAAGCACAAACATAAAAAGGACAATTAAATGAAATGATAAAAATGATATTTAAACAACATTCCCAGTTATAAGGAATTTTATAATTTTAGAAAGTAATAATTCTTAAACAAGATTTTTATGGCAGACTCTGAATCTTTCGAGGGCTGCCTTAAACATATCACCTAGTCAGTGCAACAATATAAGAAATTGGTTAATATAAAATTTTTAACTAGATCTTTATCATTATCCATTAAAGGCAATGTTCTTGAGAAAACTTTAAACACAGTCCCATCTATTCACACTAGACACACATGCACATTAAAAATTTCATCAGATAGCAACCTAACATTTCTTATGTTTCTCGTACAACACTCTTTCAAACAGAGTCATTTTTGCACAGACTGATAAGTTCTCATTCCTTATAAGGAAGTTTACTAGGAATGCCTAAAAATTCAAGAGGTGATTCTTTGGGTTATTTTAAGAATCTTTTGTCCTTGATGATTCTCAGAATGCTGCTTTGTTTTAAAGATACAGGGCAAGAAAGATAAAATAAACCAAAATAATCACCTCTTGAATTTTTGCCACACATTACTAAACTCCCTGTACTTCCTCAAGACACCCACAATCTGCAGCCAAATGGAGTTCTTGAAATCTTACCATCAAGACCACCTTCTCTCTCAAGCATGCTTCCCAAATTCATTCACTTGTTCAAGACAACTTCCGTTCACTTCTATCTTACAATTTAGTTTGATTCATACCTCTCTCAAACACAAGCACCTTTATTTTCTCTACACTGCACTGATTCTCATAGTTTGCTTTCCATACACATCATTCCACCTTTCTACAAGTAAACGTACAAACTCATGTAAACTATTGCAAACTGGTTTCACTCTCTAAAAGAAGGATAGTATCATCATTCATCACCTGCTTTCATGCCAAGCTTATTCATTGCAGCACATTTTTGACACTTTAAAATTTGTTAATAATAAAAAACAAACATTCAACATAAATTTTATTATTATTGAATATTAATCTTTTTTTTAACAAAGGCAGAATTATTAATTTTGCACCACTTGGTATTTAAATGTCAAATTAATGATTAAGAAAATGTTGATTTGATTTTGCCATCATTTATTTTTAATTATGAAAAAGAAACCCTGCTAATTGAAAGCAAATTAAAAAAAAAAAAAGAAGATATAATTAAAAACTAGAAAAGCTTACAGTAATTAATTATCGTCAGAATGAGAGGTCAAGCTTACCACACGTTTTTCTAAATTGGTGAAAGTGGAATTTTCTACTTCCTAACAAGAATGGATTGGGAATAATGGACAAATTCATGCACATCGGTAAAAGTTCAGGTGGATTTAAAAGAAAAAAAAAATTGAAAAAATAAAAATAAAAACTGTTAAACAAAATTAAAATGCAATCCATACACACATAGATAATTATACTTAAAAACTAAAACAACATATTCATGCATTTATATAAAAAACAAAAATATTTCCTACATGTCGACACAAAGAAAAGAAAAAAGCAAAGGTAAATAACTGAGAAAATGCTTAAATAAAAGAGAAAAAAACAAAATGCTAAAAATAAATTAGAGAAAAGTAACGAGTAAATAATAACAAAAATATCTGTGATAAATAAATCAAACTTGTAATGATAGTGCAATCTTTGTTTGGGCTGTTATTCAATTCTTTTCTAGCTTTTAAGCAATGATTATATGCAGAAGTTTTACACAGCAATGAAATAATGGACACGAGAACAAGCAAAGCAAAGCATAGTCAAAATGTATGTATCATAACATTTAATAAATTTTGAACATAATAACATAATCATGCATCGTTTTCATCATACAACAAAGAAATTCGTAAAATTTTATCTGATATATTCTTTTACTGAAGAAACTGCTCATAGGAGGCACTGGCATTGACAGAACCAAACATAGCATCTTCCATAGACAAAGCATAGTATATATAGTCTGGCTTGTCGAAATGAAATCGATGATCATTATTCAGAGGAGATATAGGTTAACTTACGGTAGACCATCACCAGATAACAACCACCAAGTATTAAACAGGAATTATTGATTTTATCTGGAGGTTGTTGTTCCAAATAAAGACAGTTTTTACAAATTGAAGCCCGGACCTGATAAAACAAGATATCAAAACTGGATATCAGATAAAACTTTCGGAGTTTCATTGTAACATGCTGAAAACGATACATGGTTATATCATTATGTTATTAGATATTGTTATGGTGCAGATCTTTTATGGACATATTGAAACAAGCAATTGCTCAGAGCAGCTCAGTATAGTAATCTGGCATTCTTGAGAACTAAGTTCTTTTAATGCCAACTGATGGCAATCTAAACCCAAACAAAAATTAATAAGAGATGATATTGGAATTTTTTTTTTAAATTTCCTATGCACCTCTTGGCATATTCTGCTACAAGCATTTTTTTAGTAGTAGTATTTGAAAATGGCAAGTCATGATTATAGCAAAATTAACTGAACATGCTATAAAGAAAGTGAAAACCTCTAATCCAGAAAAAACTAATGAGAAAAGAAATATCAGATATACATTTTGATTACTATGTCTCCATTCTCAACAGTCAAAGAGATTTCAAGCATATACTTAATTGTTACTGAAATTAGCATCCATTATTTTTTAAGGAAAAACATCAAAAGATTTATTTACATAAATTAATGAAAGCAACCCATTACAATACTCATGCAAATTTTCTCCTTTTTCCAAATGAAATTTTTACAAATTACGGCAACAAGCAGGAAGGGAAGCCAATATGAATTACTGATGCTTGACAATGTTCCATATTTTTCCTTTTTTGTTCAACCCAATCATCTATCCCCAAAACTCAATTTCAGTAGCTGCGTTTACAGTGGGTTCAATTTCATTATCTCCAATTATCACAAATCTTTATTTCAAATGACAACTTGTAGCAATCACTAACAATTTCATAGATCTACGTCAAAGGATAAACAATTTAAATGAAAAAAAAAAATAATGAAATATTAAATTCAAAATCTGTTGAAGTCAGATATTTAATAATGGGACTGGACACGATCAGTTTTCCTTCGCTGCTCCCTCTCGATAACTTTTTTGGCAGGAAGACCTGTGGCCAGTGCTAATTCCAAGCCCTCAGGCCAAGGGAGAAATCTATTAGCCTCAGTAAATTGTGAAAGCAAAGGAACGAGAGTTGTATCTCTCTACTCCTAAGCAGAGAGAGAGAAAACCATGTCCAAAGTGCTAGGCCAAGAAGAAGCCTCGAGAAACCAGTTGCCTGTGCTGTTTTGAAGAGTTACTTGACTATTACAACAACTCTGCGAGACTTCGTCACTTGTAGCAAAGACTCGACAGTACCCCAACACATTCTCATTTATATCTTCAGGAGCATCCAAGACTGCAGGCCTTTGTCTGCACGCAGATGCAACATGTCTTTGTTGTGTTGCTGAACGAGGGACTGGTATAAGACACAGAAAAAATGGAAAATTCTCAGATTTGAACTCACACCAAAAGCATAAAGCACTGGGACTTTTATCCATGAACCCACAGAGGAGAAATGAACATAATTTATGAGTTTATATCTGCTATGTTCCAATCCAGCATTTGGCCCACTTGGCTACCATTGGCATGGCCAGATGCCAAGCCCAACTACACCAGTTAAATAAACATATGGAATTTTATTTCTAATTTTGAAATACAAGGTGAACACAAATGATTGGAGCAATATCATGATTTTATTGCAGGTGCATTATTTAACATATCACGAAACTTTATAAGTACACAGAGCAACTCACTAAACTTTTTATGTCATTTTACACAAAAATGTTTTTTGTCATGTCACGTAGGTCCCTTTGGTGACTCTACATATCGAAGACCATGGTAGCTTTCTTGATCATCATTCCAACACGACCAATCCATCAATTTTGCAGTCAAGGGGGAAATTGACAACCTGGCAAGTAATTCTGTTGCTTGGGAGATCCCACCCCCACTAGAATATGTTAAATAATACACTTAACAATGAAATCATGAAACCACTCCAATCACTTGTGTTCACCCTTTACAAAGATTAGATTGGAGCAGATTTAATTAGTAACATTGAATGAACCCTAATTTTTCTTTTTTTTTTTACTACCTGTGAGAGAAAAGCTTGGTCTTTGGACTGTACTGGATGGGGTTGCAGGCGAAGAAGGGGTTGGGGTCCCAGAGCTGGATGTCACCGACCCGTTGAATTCTGGACGTACACCTTGCCGTGCATCTGCTATTAATTTGCGGGCTCTTTCTCGCAGTTGTTTCTGTCTCGCCTCTTCTTCCTAGAAAGAAAATAGATGCTTTTTTTAAAAAACATCTTACTTGTCAAGTAAATTCATTTTTTTTTTCATTATGAACTTCTGCATTGTTTTAATTATCTGATGCTCTTCAGTTTTGTTTTGGATTTTTTTCCAGTTTTTTTTTTTTTGTACATCAAAACTTTAAATATCTTGAGACTTAAGTCATAGGTCAAAAACCCTTATTCTCAGCCCTCTCAATAGCTCTTTTTGTCTGAAAACTAGGAAAAGTCTGAAATTTAGGCATTATTGTGGCAATATACTCTGCAGGGCATCTCAAACCTTTAGGGTCAAAATTCTACAGATGATAGAGGAGTGGTACACTGAATATTTTGAGAAAGTGAAGAGGAACAAACTGTCGGAAATGCTTATTTCTGAAACCCCAAGATCTTGGATAATTTTGTTTATGGGATTATTAAACAAATGCAGGAATATCTGCTAAAACAATAACATTAGCCTACAAAAAGCAAATGATAAAACCAGTAGCAACTGTGAGAGGAAGTCAGTAAATTACAAATGAATATAAAAATGAAACAAATAAAGAGTACCAATTTGAAAACTACTTTTATTTCTCCACATAAAATCAGGAGCATAAAATTCTTTGAGCTGCTGTCTGAACCAGATGGTGAGTTCCCTTTGTACAGCTTCATTGTCGGGATGCCCAGTCCTCTGGGATCACTAGGGCATATTGCTTACCATATTTCAATAGTAAGAGTAAACTCTAAATGCAGACCCCTCTTGCAACATCCTCATGAAACCTTATAATGTCATTAAACGGAAGCAACCAGAACTCATCAAAGGCATGTTATTGTATCCTCACATTGCCAACAAGACAACTGAGATCCTGCAAAAGTTCAACTGGAAAATTTTCAAGCACCCTCTATATAGCCCTTACCTTCCTCTAAGTGACTTCAATTTGTTAGGCATCAAGCTGTACAAAGGGAATTCACAGCCTTGTTCAGATAGCAGCTTCAATGCTGCTGTCTTTGAGGGGTTTGTGAAACAATGGGATAAGTGCCTCATTTTATAGGGAGATTATGTGGAGAAATAAAACTAGTTCTTCAATTCAGTACCCTTATTCATTTCTATATCCATTTGTAACTGACTTCCCTTCATAGTAGCCCACAATAATACTTTGATGTCTGCTATTTGTTACCTCAAAGCTCAAACAAAAGTCATTGCATAACAAGTCTCTTTCTATTTAGGCCAGAAAATGGGCCTTGTTTATCAAAATTTGTATGCATTTGAATGTGCAATTTTGCTAATTATGTACATCAAGAGTTAAATTTTTTAGAATTTCTATTGATTTACACATTTACAATTATTAATTAATATCATGCAGTATATTAATATAATCTATTAATTTGAGCAATTTACCAAATCATACAGCAGTAATAATATGAAAAGTTACATTTAATGAAAACTAGTTTGTATGTTGAAGTGGTTAATACAATGGCAGTATGCAATAAAATATCATTTATTCCAAATCACATGGGCAACTTCAATACCAGTTATATCATGCAAGCTATTTATGCATACAGCAAAAAATAAGTTCAAGGACAGGATCATCTAATGCTTGTTAACCACATGTAATTTCACTTGCTCTAACAATAAGATTCATACAAGGGTGATTCAATAAATAAACTATACCCTTCATCAGATCATGGGAAAATTAGGCTTTCCAAAAACTGCCAACATGACACTCATTAACAGGAACCATTCCTATTCCTCCACAACTTCCAAGACAATCTAAAGACTTCTTCATTGATAAACTATGATTCATCTTTATTTTGATGTTTTCTCCCCATATTTACCTCTTTTTTTAAATAAAGAGGATGGGGGCAAAACCAAATTAAAAATTTCCCCATAGAAAAATTACAGAAATAGCATACTCATTTTTGGCTCTGATCATGCTCTGTCAATTGAAATGGGGTCAGATGTGTGGCCAATTTTCATGGAATTTTATTTTTAAAATTCAGTTTATCTGCAGCTCTCTATGGGAAATGGCTCTTCAGTATCCAGTTTCCAAAGATTAAGTCTAAATACTGATATCTACCACTATATGTTTAAGGTGGCCATATGTTCTTTATTATAAATGACAGTCTTATTTCAAAATATGTCCTTAACATTTATTTTTTAAAAACCAATTTACAAAAATTTTGAAATACTTTGACAGACGGAGCGCTGGTCGATGGCAATTTGTAAGATGACTAAACATCCTGATTTTACCAGAGCGACCCCAATTTTCAATATTTTTATAAATGTTCTGGGCAGGGCCAGATTTAGATGAAAAGAGGCTCCTAGGCTATTCCACTTATGAGGCTCTTTCACCTCCCATTTTTAATGCTAACAATTTGAATGTAGGCCCCTCTTGATCTTGAGGCCCTAGGCTGAAGCCTAGTTAGCCTATAGCAAAATCCGGCCCAGGTTCTGGGAAGGCAAACCAGAAGCTTAACTTTCTCCGATTTTGGTTACTCTATCCCGATTTATTTTTATATTAGCTTGATTATTGTATCCTCCAAGATACAACAGGAAGTGATTTTAGTCTTTGCATTCTCCTCACATGGAGACCAACCTCTCCCTACATCCAAGGAACAGATTTCTCATTTCTCCTTCTTAATGAGTCACATGAATGCACACAAAATGATCTGTCCAATATATGTCACTGCAGTGAGTTTGGCAAGGTAAGGAAAAAGAAAAGAAATGATACCACTTTTCCAAAATAAATGTTTTATATACAGATGTGCATTTCGAGCAACCATGTCGTCTTCATCAGCTTAATACAATAAGGGTAAATAACAGTCACCCTTATTACTTGCCCTTAGTGTACAATGGCAAGTCAAATGAAAGTGAGCCAATGCTAATATATAACAAACGGAGCACATTATTTAAAAGTAGTCTCTATGAGCATTTAGACATTTGTCCCACTGACTAGTGAGCCGCATGATTCCCTTCTCATAAAACTCCTGGGGTTGCTGCTTCAAAATGTCTGTAACAGACTCCTTCAAGCCATCGTGCGACACGAATCTGGTTCCCTTGAGCTGTATTTTCAATTGCCCGAAAATGTGGAAATCGCAAGGCAAGAGGTCGGGGCTCATCAGCTCATCAACCTGTGCAATTGTGTTGGGGTTCATTGCACTGTGGCTCTGGCCCGGGCTTGGATCGTCTTTGAAACTTTCACGTCCTTCTTTGAACCATTTGCTCCAACGCTTCACAGTGGCCAATGAAATGCAATGTTCACCATTGAAATGCAATGTTCACCATTGAAATGCAATGTTCGCCATATGAAATGAAATGTTAGCCATACGATGACTAATTTTGTGCTGGGAAACAGCTTCAGCTGTCAAAAACTTGATCACACCATGCTGTTCATCTTTTGGAGTGTCCATTATGTCATGCACCCAGTGTATGTTGCAGTGTATGTTCAACCCAGTGTATGTTGCAGTGTTTATTTGACTCGCCCTCACATGCTGACGAAGACGACATAATTGTTTGAAACACGGATCTGTATATAAAACCTTTATTGTGGAAAGTGGTATCTTTTTTTTTCTTTTCTTTTTACTATTGTTTATCCACAGTTTCCGAGACATTTTTTTATTTCCTTAAGATAAGGAAATTATTATACTGCAAATCACAATTATTTTTTTTATGCTGGTAATTTGCAATAAAATGGAAAGTAACCTTTAAAAACTTTCTTTTCACATTGTGAAATAGTTTTACTTTGACAGGAACTTTGAAGCAATTTTTTCCCCATGCCTTTTAAAAGCATTCTCCTTTAGTAAGTCACATTTATATTTTGAAGGAGGCAGAGTATAACACATAAAAAACGTTGAACAAAGTGGTCTAGCATAAGCAGGTTTCTTTAAGTTTTAAATGAAATTTATGATGTAAATAACAAAAACTTTAAGGTTAGCTTGAAGAAAACGGCAACGTTAGCAGAAAAAGAGAAACAGTTTCAAAAAAAAAAAAGTAAATAAATAAATAAAATAAAATAAAACAAAAATAAATAAATAGAAAGAAACCTATTTCCATAAATGATAAGTTAGCATAAATAAAGAAAAAGCACTGTCAGTGTGGTATTCTCCTCTTAGCTTTTGAAAAATTTAAAGAAACAAAGTGGTTGCCTAAACTATGCTACTTTTTTTAATTTAGATTGAAAACCAAATATTTATGCTGTCTTACTTTTTAATTTAAGAAAAGTAATTAAATTATAAGAATGGTTTTTAGTGTAACCATAAGATCTACTTGAGTTATATTTCTAAAAAAATAAATAAATGTTAAGAGATATTTGCTTAAAAGAAAATGAGTGAAATTCCACTTGACGAGCAAAGTTGCATACAATTTAGTTATTTATTTATTTTTTTTCTAATGTCAGTTTTAGTTTTTAATTTTAACCTGATTTGTGAATGTATTCCCTTCTGATCCTGTCTGTAATGGGACTTCTGCCTATTAGATTGGGAGTTAAACAGATAAAATCATCAATAAATTAAAAATAAAAAAAAATAGTGAAATAATAAAATTAAATAAAAAAAATAATTAAAATAAATGAAAACGAGTTTTATAAGTTTTTTTTTTTAACCAATTTTTAACAATGAGCATGACTTTTTAATTGGGTGGCCTATTTTAATAGGTTTGAAAATTATCTTTTATTATTACTTTTCTGAAACTGTCTACAGGAACAGATTAAGCCTGAATTTACTCACCTCACTTAACTGTCGAACGGGTTCTTGTTTGGCATCAGTAGACTCCCTCTGCGCAGCCCCCCTCCTTGCATTTTCCAACAGTTGGCGAGCTCTTTCTTTCAATTCTTCATGTCTCGACAGCGGCCTCTATATGAAATTCAGCAAAAACAAGCTATATAAGCATAAAAATAATCCCTATCTAGAAGCCTACACAATAAGCAGAAGAGGTATTAACCTTTTGAGAATTGTTCTCTTGAATTTCCATTCTCTAAAATGAGCTACTTACAGAGTTCCAACCAAAAAGCAGCAAATATATATATAAAGTAATTACTGTAATTTCGTTCATCAAAAATTTAAATTTAGCAGCTGTATATATCAAACAATCCAGAGGGATCAAAATTCTATACATGGTAGCAGAATATAAACAGAGCATTTTGAGATAGGGAAGAAATTTTTCGAGTGCGGCTACAACATGACAGTCGCTTGCTCGCTACAATGTTGATCTGTAAGATCCCGTGATGCCTAAAAATGTATATCCGACCATTGGAGGATGATGACTAAAGTTTTATTTTTATGTTTAATAGGAAGCATCAATATTTGTTTGATGGGTGATCCTGGTGTAGCAAAAAGCCAGTTATTATCCTAAATTGATCGGTTGGCACCAGAAGTAAGAAATTTAACAATTCAAATCAAAGTTTTTGTCTTTTGCTCTAAATTGCTGATCTTAAAATACTCAATTTACCATTTGTAGACACCATGTATAAAATTTAGTTTTAAACTGTATATTTTAAAAGATAACCATAACCTTATCTATTCTTAAAAAGTCAGAGATATACATCGCTTAGAGTCTGTTATACAGGGTTTATCAAGTCTTCATCAGATTCCAAAATTTTTTATACAGAATTAGATCAAGTTGCAAAATGCCAAGAATATCCTCAAGTTTTAACATGGTAACTCCCCCCCAAAAAAATAAATTGCAAAAACAAAGAAATTTGAGTGCATAGCCATACGAAAACTCCATTGTTAATAACTCCACTTTCACATTTGCCAATAGTTACTAACAATGGAGTCTTTGCATGACTATGGCATAACCATTGAGAGAGAAGGCCTTCGCAATGAAACATGATACATTGTTACATCATCATAGTTAGGCTTTGTTACACGTATTTCTACCAATAATAAGCCCTAAATTTGCCCTAGCTATGATGATGTAATAATGTATTAAGTTTTATTGCAGATGCCTTCTCTCGCGATGGTTACGGTTATAGGAACTCAAATTTTTTTGTTTTCATGGTTTATTTTGAAAGAAACAAAATGTTGTGATTTCTTATGAATGCAAGTATCGATTAGCTTGTGGTGAGTAACTTTTGATGAGTAACTATTTCAATTTGGTGAAAAACTGTAAGATACATGATCATACGATTTGGCTTGTAAGAAATGTATACCTGTACTTTCAAGCAATAAATACTTGTAATTTAAAAAAAAATAATAATAATATTGGTAGCGCAAGAGAGTGTTAATTATAATTATCCAAAACAACAGAAATAAAGAAATGGTAGGTATACAACACCAATACGCTCTCAGCACATACATACACAATAAATTTAAATGTATACCAATTCATTTGTTGGATTTAACTCTTTAAGAACTTACCATATCTATTATCAAAATTATATTTAAAAAAGAATTTGAATACATCTCTAATAGGGGTAACCGAAATTTCCAAATGCAGCATATCAAATTATTTGAACTTTAAAGATAAATTGGTTCTTTCATAAAATCTATGCAGTTTGTGGTGAAAATTAAAATAAATAAATAAATACTGAATAAGTAATTATTAATAATTAATGAGGGGAAGCACAATAGTTGAAACCTTAACAAGTAAAGATGTCACCCATGAGTCATTCTACGTGAAATGAGACACCTACATCTATATATGTGAACGTCGAAATTGGGGAACATTTTTGAGGTATTTATTATAAAAGGAGGGGAATGAAGCTTATTTCATTCAAAAGGTACTGTGGCATAGAAGCGCAGGGAAAAAAAAAAACAAAAAAAAAAACAAGTCTCTGCGACCACAATTAGCGGAAATATTAATTAAAAACCTACACCAACAGGATGCTAATAGATACCAATAGATGGCGTCCTATGTCCATCAGTGAGAATTCAATTTAATTTCCGCGAGATTCACTGATTCAATTGCAGTGTTTGTATTTCAATCTTTAAAGTAAACAAAAACAATCACAGACACAATTGGTTGAATTTCGAACACAGGTGATACTAGTTTTTATAAAAGGTTCAAACTTTTTTTTATGCATTCCTACAAAGTTAGTAAGCCCCACGGTATTTATCTTGATCTAACATAATTTCTTATAAAAATATTCGCAGTCAAATTTACAGAAGTTGGACGGTTAAGGTGCTCGCTGAAACTGTACGTCGTACAAGTTTAATTCATAGCTTTAAAGCTTAAAATGTGGGCTTTTAAATATATAATCTCAGATATAATTGAACTTAAAATCATGTTAAATAAATTTTTCTTTAACATTAATTTTGAAAATATTAAATTAAAACATGTTAAAAATCTATAAAAAAAAATACTAGCCTATTTCTTGATCTTTGTTCTAATGGCCACCCAAATTCCAAAGTGGAATTCCTTTTAGAAGTATAGAAAATAAATGTGAAATGATGCAATTTAATTAAAAGTGTTAACTGCTCATGGCGTGATCGTCACTTCAAGGACATCGCCTGAGCCATTATTGTATTCCGGCTCCTGCTCACACATCAAAGCAGCACATCTGACCCATAAATAATCTAATACTGATTGAACTATTTGGAATTCCATCCTGTAATTTTGTAGTGTTATGCAATGGATATAAGGGAATTAAACTGTTTATTTAATAGCACTGTTTTCAGGTTAATATATTATTTTATAAAATTAAAATGCATCCCCCCCCCATATTTTCTTTTGAACTCCATAAAGTAAATTAAAGAAAAAAGTGATTCATTTTAGCTTCAATTTAACATATACGACAAATATAACCAGAGATATGCTTCGCTTTATGTCACGAGATAAGTGAAATTTTGATAACTTTGATAGATAATTATACCTGAAGAAGAATTTTCAACTATTCCAAGCGTTTCCAATAATAATTTAATATCAATATTACTGAATGCTTTTGAGAAATCCAGGTAGTTTACTTAGCAACAAGAGTTTCGAGCAATTTTGCCGTGAACGGTAATGGTTATCAGCCGAAAATCAGATAAAATATATTTTTATCTGGCAAACGAAAATATGCATGCCTTATATTTTATCCACTAGAATGCATTGATAAAGTTTGAGAAAAATCGCAGACCCTAAGGTCAATTATCACTCGATTTTATCTGATTTGACGTGGAGTGACTCATATGTGATCAACAATGGATAGTTTTAAAAGCAAAAACGTCCAACCCAATTCTGAAAAAGTGTGAATATGGATTCATGCAATTTAAATTCTGAGCATTTAAATAAAATATCAGCTCATATCAGCATATGCTGAATATCTCCAAGTTTGAAATTGTACTAGCACCGTGCCATACTTGTAGATTTAGCTACTGGAGGGCAGTCATAACAAAAACATGGCGTTCAAGCTTTGTGTGTGTAAGAATTTACAAAATGCGAGTTGTGATTTTTTTTTTCCTTAGGGGTTATATCAGATCTTGTGTTCGTGATACCCCTTTTGCCATTTAGCTGTAAGAGAGGATCACTCGTGCAGTTGTTGGGAAGTGTGTGGCAGGAACTTGAATAGAGGACTGATGTCTGCTGCAATACCACTTTGGAACACCTCTAAAGTGCATACATAACCTGGTGAGATATTCTATCCTTTGATATGAGCATTTCAGTTACGTCTAGTATGGTTACTGTCCTAATGACTTCTGAAACCCCAACGGACTTATAAATTACCTTATGAATATAATGCAATCAACTGGAAGCAGTTTATATATAAACAGTAAAATAATTTCTAAGAGGATTTGGGGGTATTTTTCTTAAATACTATCTCAAATACAGACAACTTCCTAAGAAAATTAACATTTTAAACATGGAGAGACAATCACCAGGAAAGGGTTATAAAATTAATTTCCTCTATCTAGACTTACTAGTAGCTTCAAAAAGTTCCAGGAATTAAGTTTTATTTCTGCACACAAAAAAAATACAAACATTTAAACAACATTTCCTTCAAAATACTGTCCTTGGGCAGTAACACACTTCTGCCAACATCTGTATAATGCTTGGAAACACTCTGCAAATCCAGTTTGCAGAACAGTGTGAAGTGCAGATATCGCAGCAGCTTTTGTCTCTACATTTTGGAGTCTACATTCTCGCATGATGTTGCTCACAAGATTAATTGTGGATGGATTGACTGAAGTTGATGGACGGCCACTCCGATGGTCATCTTTGATATTCGAACATTGTTCCACAACTGACATTTTAAGTAGTGAAATCAGAATGCGATGCTTACTCTACACTACCAGTTAACAGACTGCCCATGCACCGCTGCATTCCGCTTAAATCACGTCAAAACACATTTGAGAGGGATCTGCAAATGGTAAACAATGCAGGGAAGCCTCGCTCGCTCACACACACTACCTCAATTTCGCAGCATATCACGATTCCGGGAACTTTTTGAAGCTACTAATATATCTAAATTTTGGGAAAATAATCTTTTACAGTTAAATAAGATCCTGCACTCCATTTCCCCATCTTTATTTAGTATAGTGCAATATCATTTCTAATACAGTAGAGATCCATTATAATGCAGTTCATTAAAAACTAGCATGAATCTGATTATAAGATTATCATTGGTTAGACCCCATTTCTTAATCCTTTTGCTCCTTGAACCAGATTTAACAATCCAAAATTTTATTACCTTCAGCTGCAGAAAATAGCTTTAACCCAGGAGTTTTAGAAACTTAATGCTACGAGTAATGGAGAATTTCATCATTTCGGTAAAAACATGAAAATTTACACATTGAAAATGTTAATTTACAATTGGAGAAAAAAAATTTCAGCCCCCAACGAAGGCATTATAAAGGACCTCTACTCTATTTGTTTATTCACCCGTGGAATTTCTTGAGCTGGAGACTGGCTGTCTCGACGCTGCTGTTTTGTAGGAGAGATGTCAATTATTCCCAACTCTTCATCTGGTGTATTATCTAAAGTGCTATAAATGTCTTTCATTTCATAATAATCGGAAATTTCACTCTCCCCATCTTTGGCTCCAAGTTCATCAGCAGCAACATTAGATGAGAGCAATCTATTTTTCCGCCGTCTTTTCATCGGTTCCCTTTGTAATGAGTGGCGCACAAAATCTTTTGGTTCATCAGGAGTGCCAATCGGACTTGCAGGTCTATTGGCAACAGGAGTAGGTGTGCGAACTATAGACGCTGGTGATTGAGATTGCATAAGTTCTTCTTCTTCTTCACCGTCAGAATCGAAAGGATTCATCAACTGATTTCGAGTCATTAGTTTACATTTTTCATTTGCAGGAGGAGCTCTTTCCTGATCTTGATTATTTAACTGTTGTTCATTATTCACATTGTGTTGGTTGGATTGATACCGACTGTTCTGATGGTTCTGTGATAAAATTTTACTTTTCTCTTTGGTGGGTGAAAGAGTCTTTCCTATCCGCAAGAATTCACTAGTCAACACCTTAGTCAGCGATGAGGACCTATCTCTTGCAGAAGGAGAATGTAAGGGCTGAGGGGGAGCAGTAGGAACACCTTTTTTTTTCCTTGGGATAACTTTTGGCACTTTTTCTATATTTAAATTATTATCGGGTAAATTATTTTCTATCACACCCATTTTGCTTTCCAGCAAAATATTGTTGTTATTTGACAGGGCTGTTTGCAGTTTCTCCTGATGATTTTCTTGTTTTATGTTAAACTCAGGCGAATATTGAGTAGGAATGATTTCTTGAATGCTTTCTTTTGGCAAACTTTTTTGAAGATTCTCTTTGTTAGCAATTTCAGTTTCTTCTTCAACAGCATCGTCAATGTCATCCTGACGGCCAATAATGTACATCGAATCGTGGGTTGTCTTACCTAACTGTTGGACTTCAAGTTCGTGATTGGTAAAATGAGCACGTAATTGATACAAATAAGTCATGACGGCTAACTTATCTGGCACTGCTAATATAACCATATCAGCTGGCTCAATTAATTTGGGAATCCTTAAGCTCGCTGCAGCATCAAATGCCTGCAAAGATAAAAAAACACATTTTAGTGGAGAGAGTCTAAAATAATTTTTAATTTAAATTAGTCTTTGGGTATTTTAAATATTGCTTTAAAAAATACAAGTTTAAAAACGGTTTTAACTTATTGTCCTACCACTCACTAAGAGTGAAGGCCTGTGTTAGTTTCCCAAACAAAAAAAAAAAATAAAAATTTTTTTTTCCTGAAATAAACTTAAAAACTCAATTCAAAAAGTTAAGGTGAAATTCGGGGGGAAAAAAATTCCCTCTGTACATACAAAGCCAATTTTGTGCAGCTAACTCCATCGAAACAGCAAAACAAATAAAATTATACATACTTAGAGGGTACCTTAAATTGTGCCTTGACATATATTTTGTCAAAAATGGCTGTAGCATTCATTTTAGCAATCCAAGCTCAGTAAATTTGGTATGTATGGACCCCTACCATTAAGACAATTTTCTTTTGGTAAAGGATCCAAAAGCAAAGTATCTTGACAAAATTTCCAAACTGCTAGTATTTTCTAAAAGCAGTTTCTTTAGATTCAGCTGCCAAGAACTTAATGTTTCCTTTTTATTTCATCTCTAATAACAAAACTGTGTAATCAAAATCACTCAACAATAAAGCCACTGCTATTTTCTTAATTAACAATCCACTTCATTGCATTCATTCCCATATTTGAACATCGTTTCAAGTTGGCTTTACTGCAGTAATGCCATTGGGCTTTGCTGCAAAACAACTTAAAGTGAAGCCTGAGACCCAAGCGATACATGGGGTGGGGGGGAATAAAATAAGACTTTACCAAAAATAAAAATTTGCATTAATCTAGTTCACGACTCCCAAAATCCATAACAAACCCAAAACAAAAAAAAAAAAAAAAAAATACAAAAATATTACCATAGTTAAAGTGTTTCTATTTCTTAAGTTTAGCTTACCTTTTTACAATTCCCTTTGATATCATGTGGCGAGAGAGAAGAAAATTCACTGGAAAAATAAAAGAATAAATTCCAAATCAATTTCAAGTAAAAATTCTTTAAAATGCACAAAAGACAAGTTTCAAAACTGGAATGGAAGAAATCAACTAGAAACTCGATGATCAACCCCCCCCCCCCCCCATTTCTCTCTTGGGGAAACTTGTTTAAATATCATGTGCATGAATAGGACAGAGGATGAGTTTTAAGAGAGACAAAATATTTAATCAAGAATAAAACGTGGGAAAAGGGAAGGCATAATACTGTGGGATAAGGAGCGATTCCCGGCGAGCAATTTTACCTCAAACAGTATCCCTAACACACCATTGAGATTATTTACAAGTGGTATATACATAGCCAACGACACAGCAAGGGAATGCATTAAGCTGGTAGGCTTAGATCCGACCACGTAAAAGGGGAAAGAAAGGATTAAGGGCCATACGAGTGGAAGGCAGCAATGGGACGTTTAAACACTGCCGATCTATTGTCGGCCACTTAAACACACATCACGTACCCCATTCGAGATGCTTATATCCCCGCTCCGAGCCTTTAACCTAATTAAAAGCTACTACCAACTTAATCTACACGTTAAGCTACGCATTTTCTTTCATCCCCTTCACTGAATCGGGGCTACAGGAGAGTTTTCGTTCGCCAATATGCTCCACAAATTTTCTTCATTTTCAAAAAGTAATATCGACATATTTCAAAGCTATACATACCAGTTACCGTTTAACTGATTCTTTAAAAAAAATAAAAAAAATCTTTAATTCGTTACATTTGTGAAAAGATTCGAAAATCTTAGGCTCATAGCTCTGCATCTAGCAAAGAGAAATTGGTTATCACAAAATAATGACTTAAAAGAGAGGTTCGAATTTAATAGATTTGTTGTTGCTAGAAACACCATCCAGTAATTTTTTAAATGGTACCCTCCTCTGTCCCAAAATATACGCATTATGGGATTTATATTTGTCGCAAATTATTGCACACAAAACTTTCAAATTATTGCCTAAAGTCTAATTGCATTTTACATAAAATTAAATTTAAAATTTTCATTTATCAGAATCTCTATATAATTTTATATTCTTAACAAAGTAAACCAAATCAAAATCTATTAATAAAATAAATCTGAACACTAACACTACACCACATGGATGAAATTTAGTTTTCTTGCGTTGAGGTTAATTTAAGATGTTATATACAGCATTTATATAACATATCACTAAAAATTATAATAAATTCCACCTCAACGTTTCAATTTGGTTAATGAATTTATTACTTACTAGAGTATTTTTTAACTGAACGGAGTTTTCCAAACGAGTCGCCATTTGTGTTAACCTACAACTAGCGCTGTAGGTGGCAGGTAGCTGAAACTCTGCACAGTTGCCGATCGCATGTATGAGAAATACCGCACACTACTAACTTCTCTATAACAGACGAAACTCCAGGAATATCGGCCTTGTAACCTTACTTTTTGATCACTCACTCAAAATTAATATACAGGGTGACCAGAAAAACTGATAACGGCATTGCACTCGTTCCAGAAAAAACTCGTTTGGGCCATTCCCATTTTGATTTTAGGATTGGTGAATTGGGAATTAGAAGTAATGCACGTAAACTTTTTCCCATAATTATTACGCAATTGTAACAAGTATACGAAGATGTCTAATCAACGAGAGGAAATTTTGACGTTACATGGAACAGGAAAACGCAATTGCGAGATCGCGCGATCGCTCAACATCGCCCCATCGAATGTCAGGAGAACAATTAAGCGGTTTCAGGAGCTTGACCATGCTAATCAACGTCTAGGAAGTGGCAGAAAACTTAGTGTCCGAAAACCCAGGAACCGCGCGCTCATCAAGAAGCGAGTGATGCGGAATCCGAGAGTCTCGATGAGAAAGATCGCGCGTGAGACCGGCATTGCCTGTGAATCGGTTCGCTTAATAGCCACCAAGGAATTGGGATTCAAGGCCTACAAACTCCACAAAGTTCAGCATTTGACGGTCAACAACAAGCGTGTACGGCTGGAAAGATGCCGACGACTTCTTTGTCGCGCCGCACCTCTGCCGGAAGCGGATCCTCTTCACTGATGAGAAACTTTTTCACCATTCATCAAGCCCACAACCATAGCCTAATAATAACCAGGTTATTGGCTAAGGTCAAAAACTGTCATCGGTGAGAAGAGTTAGCGCTTGGTCGGTCAGAAATCCCAGTGAGAAAACTGTGACGTCATTTTAACGCGGTCAGAAACGCGAGTTAGTGCTCCTATGCCTAACCGGTTAGTCTCACCGTCCTCACCGGGAAAAAGACGGTTAGCCCAGTGAGAAATTACGTCATCATTCTCTCACCGGTGAGGGTTTTTGACCTTAGCCATTATTAGGCTATGCCACAACCACCAAAATGACCGAGTTTGGTCCACCGATGCTCCCAGCATCTCTGCGATCGTCGAACACCGCCGAAATCCGATATCTGTGATGATCTGGGCTGGAATTTGTGCAAGCGGCAAAACCCCTTTGATTTTCGTGGATCAACCAGGAGGTGTACCGCCGTGACATTCTCGATGCCGTCGTACTGCCGTGGGCCCAGCACAAGGCCCGGACAGCTCGAGCATGATGGGAACGGTCATGTGATCAAAGGAGGGAAGGTTGATGCAGACGATGCAGGCGATAATCGATCTTTTGCTGAGCTTACGTGCGGATACAGATCATTTAGCATGAACTATTTAATATAATCCTTTCACATAATATTGCAAAAGAAGCATGGATTGCTAACATATTCTTCAAGTAGGCATAAAAATTTATTTTATTTTGTTTCTGTTCATCTAAGTCACTGACGACGTTTGTTTAGATCATGTTCAAGCGATAGCGACACTCAAATTTGACGAAAATCATTTGCATTAAATTGATTGCTCATTCTAAAAGTTTGAATAACATTTTAGAAGATTCAGAATAAAAGAAATTACAATCGCAATCACTTAAAACATGTTGTAGGCAAATTAAAACAGAATAAACATCGAAGCACTAGATCCAGTGAATTAGGCCAAACCATAAGTACATTGAATGAATTATCTGCTATTTGCATATTACTAACATTTATAAATAAAACAAATGTTCACATATAAATAGTTATTTATAATTAAAATTTGGAGTTAGCCTATATTCTTTGTAGTTTTTCAAGTACATATTAAGCTCTAGATCAGGATGCTTGAACTAGAATTAAAAACAGCTACAAATAAGTAATTATTTATTAAATTTAATAAATTTAAATATTATTAAAAGTCTACAATATTTTCAAAACAATAGAAAAAACTCAAAAATGTCTATCGATGTTTTCCTTTAATTAGCTACGAGCTTTTTTTTTTTTTTATCTTCCTTGTATGGTTTTCTCGCTGCCCTCATTCCCTCCTTTTGTGATATCAGCGCCTAATGTCCGGGTCTCGTTATCTACAACTACAGGAGGCTTGCCCAGCAGCACTTTGGTGACCAACACTGGATTTTCCAGCATAATTCCACGCCAGCCCACAGGGCAAAGAAGACGCAGGAGTGGTGCAGGCTCAACTTCCCTGACCTCATCACGTCTCAGGAGTAGCCACCTTACTCCCCAGATCTCAACCCAATGGACTTGTGCAAAGCCCCACACAAGTTTGGAGGATCTGGAATCCTTGCTTCGGAATGGGACCGGATAGACATAGATCAGTTGCAGCGTTTGGCCGGAAATTTTCGAAAGCGTTTGATGCCACATGCGTAAAAACAACGGCGGAAACCACAAAGCCGAAAACTTTTTGACGTCACTTCCTCCTTTCCTATTTTTGCCCGACAAAAATTTTTTTTATCTTTGTAGGCTAAGACTCAATCCAGATTTAAAAAAACAAAAAACAAAAAAAAAAAACGGAGTTTTCTGTCGGGCAGAAAGACGAAAGCAGGAAGTGATGTCAAAAACGTTGTGGTTGCTGCTGCTGTTTTTACGCATGTGGAATCCACGCCTCATCCTCCAACTGCCAGCGCCCGTTTTTTACTAGTGATTTTATTCAGGTCAAAGCAGGTATGGTTTTGTTTGTTTGGTATTAACGTCCTTTTCAATTGCTATGGTCATTTCAGGACGGCGTTATAGGGGCCGCAAATTTTGCCTCGCAAGGGTTCTTTAACGTGCAGTAGCCGGCAAACGACTACACGGGACCAACGGCTTTACTTCCCTTCCGAAGGAAGTGCGTGATGTCAGACTTCCTGAAAAATCCTCGTCGTCCTCGGCCGGGATCGAACCCGCGTACTCGGGCATCAGAGGCGATCATGCAACCGCTGAGCCACCGAGGCCGATGGTCAAAGCAGGAACAGATAAGGAGTCAAAGCCTGCATGGTTTAAGGGGCTTTGTGTAGGTGACCATGAATTAAAGTTGCCTTGAATAGAGGCTCTGAGTTAATTTTCTCCTGTTACCCATAGGAACATACTGGCCCATGTGCCAAGATAAATTAGACTTTAAATACTACACACACCACTTTGGTCCCCCCCCTCTAACTCCCACCCCGTAATCAAACTAATCAAAACCAAACTAAATAGTAAAGTAGGACATGCTTATGGTAAGCTGAAGCAAAGTTTCAACCTTCTACGTCAAAAAATGTGGAAAACATGAAGAGGACGGACAGACAGACATTATAAAACCAGTAAGTGCTCCATTCTTCCGCTACTTGATTAGCTTACAATGCAGATAAATTCTCTTTTCTTATTGATTATTCGTCATTTATCAGCCACTTCCTATATCGCACCTCATCTTGGTTATTCTTATCTTTGCTTCAGTAATCAGCAGTTAATTGATTTCTTTTGTTATTTCCTCTTTGATAGTTTCCGAATGCGTATCTCCTTTATTTAAAACACAGCGTGTATCACTTATTTTCAGTGAATTACTTTCATATGTACTGAAAAAACATTAAAATTAAAATCAAAAAAACTTTACACGCGCTACCATATATGATTAGCAAGTGATTTAATTTTTATAAATACGCATGCACAGAAAACAGTTTTATATAACCATCCATAATCAATTAGTCTTTACAGAAATATCTATCCTAATTTGGAAGAGAGGGAGGAATTTTCAATTTTAACAGTTGGGGTTGCTTCTCCGCACGATTGCTTGCCATGCAGGGCAGCCCAACTTCATAGAATGTTTAAATGGAAAAAGAAATTTGAATAAAACGAAAATTTAAAACACGGTTCTTGAAAAAGAAAAAAAAAACCCATCTATTTCTTTATTCTTATTATTTAATAGACAACTTCTTTTAGCGCGACTCATTTTCTACCCATTGGTTGCCCCGTTGGCTTTGTATTGAAAGTTTCATTCGGTAGTGACAATTCTCTGCAAATGCAGCTTATTATAGCAACAGTGGCGTCAGAATGCATCAAAACTGTTGTTAAATTCTCTGACGAGCTCGTTGATTCTCATCAGAACGCTTGGTTGGAGATTAGGTATGAACGCTTGATTCGAATCTGATCACGTGATCCGTTTGCGAACTAAAAATGGCGGTGACATAATAGGCTTATGCTGATGGACTACAGACACTGGCAAAGAACCAACTGCTCCGCGTAAGTAATTAATTTTGCTCGCTTTTTTAGGTAGTAAATCAAAATAAGCGGCCACCGCCAGTTAAAATATCTTCATCACTTCATCTTTACCATTTAAGCTCGCTGAATTGATATAACTAACTGCAATGCCAGCCATATTTGTATACCGAGGCATCAGTCTTGTTGTAAAATGGTGCTACCGTTGCATAGGGTCAATGAAAGTGATGACGTTTAACGACAAGCCGTTGATGTCATGTCAACGGCATTTAAATAAGTCTACTGTTGCGATAAATGGAATGCATATGTCCGACCTTACCTATGTCCAAAGAGGGCAAATTGTTGTTTCCGTAGATCTCCAGTCGATTCACTGTATCCACTACTGATAGGCCAGTTACACTTTCGAGAAGAATCTGGCGTTAACCAAGTTGTCGAGTTTCTTCCCCCCCATACTAATAACAGATTCTTCCTCTTCTTCTTTTCAGCTCACATCTCCCCCTATAGGGGAAACCAGCTGATTTAATAACAGATTAGTCGTTGAAATGCCATCAATCCAGTACTAGCGAGTTCACGCATATATAATATACGATATTAAAACAGAAATATGCTTAATAAATAACTGAAATAATTATCAGGCCAAACCACTGACCTATATAAATAACTGGATGGCGCATCCGGCGAAAAACTTGACGCCACCGGAAGTTGCCCTTACTATGATGGTGGATGGCAAGAAATCTCATCGTGTGTGCAAAGTTTATTTGATTGTTGGAACAATTCTGATTTTTAATGCCAGAAACCGAGCATTGTAAAGGTAAACAAAGTAAACTTAACAATTGGTTGAAGTAAAATGTTAATTAATTAAGAATATCCTTTTAAATACTTTAAATCAAATCTTTAATGTGTCAGGCTTGATTAAGCAGTGTGCGTTTTGTAAATATTATTAAAAAGTTTTAATTTAAATTTTCCCATCAAATTAATTGTATTGGAATAATCTCGAATAAAAATATCACAAAAAGCTTTAAATTATTGCCCCGACCAATATAGCGTCCAGTGGCATCACCCTTTTTAAACCTCTTAATGAGGGATGCGCCATCCAGTTATTTATATAGCTCAGTGGGCCAAACGAGAAGACATCTATATTTTTTATAGATAAAAATGACCTGCGCACTGTGTCGTATGACGCTTCCGATGTCATTAAAAGAAAAAAAAAAGCCACAAAAAGAAAATTAAAATTTTATCATAAATTAGACAATTAAAATTTAGATATTTTGAGCCAATGATTTTTTTAAAGATATTCAATGGTTAATTTAAGTTTTCTAACAGAACTGAAGCTTAAAAATAAATCTAACAAGGAAACATTACATAGTTGCACAAGGTATTTAGATGAAATTTTGCGTACTGTTCGGCTTTGAGAAGATGGCGTTTGACTCATGTGGTTTCAGACGATTCCATTCTTCAAAAATTTCCTCTTTAGGGAAGTAAAGAAACATTTTTTTAATTACTAACATTTCTCCGTATATTAATTACAAAATAAAAAGTTCATTTAACTAAAAATTCCAATTTTGTCATCGATGTTTCTACGGATCATCGGACTTTCATCATAGATCTTCTTCACCCGTTACTGTGTTCCTTCCTGTGTTTCGTGTAACATTTCTCCACAAGACCTTTTCTCATCTGTTTCATCTATATACGCTCTACAAGGCCTTTGTTTCAGTTGTATTTCGTCCACTTCAACCTTTGCATTTCTCCATTGGGTGACTTTTATTCATTGTTTTTATTATTTATTTTTATTTATATTTCTTTTAATTAAATTGAGTTTTTATTTTTTAATTAATATACTTTATTACAACTCCTACTCTTATATAATAATTTCTCCGTATAATCATCATTAGCAAGGGGAAAAAATTAAAGAAATAATACAATTAAACTTTGAAAAAAACAAAACGAATTTATCTAACCTTGTAGCCATTCCTTTTTTTTTTTTTTTTTTTTTTTTTTTTTACATGAGAGGGATCAAAAATTTTATTATTTCATACAGAAAAGAACAATAAAAAGTAGTTTGTATTTGACAAATTATAAATAAGCTCATTGAAAACTTATTTTAAACCATCACATAGCTCAGATAGTTTAATAAATACACTAGGTGCATTTAAAAAGTGGACTTTTACAAGTTTTAAAAACTTCATTTTTCCATTTGTAATTTTACTTCCTTTAAATTTTAAAAACCTAAATAATACCGCTCAATATCTCTTCAACCTCAAAAACCTCAAAAATCCTAAATTAGCCCTAAAATATGCAATTTTAACAACAATACCGCTCAATATCTCTTCAACAATACACATTTTGGAAACTTTCTCTTTTATAATAAATTTTGTTCTTCATAAAATTTACATACACCAAATTTCATCAAATTTAGCCTTTGTGCAACTACCTTGTTTCCTTGTAAGAATAAAATTTAAAAATTTAGCCTAATAATAACAGGGAATGTCCTCCAAATTAGAAATCTCAGTTCATATCTTCAAAAGATGAATCTTGAATGAGTTGATATGCTAGAAATATCCTAATGCTGAATTTATCAAAAATAAAAAAATAAAAAAATAATAACAGAAGTTGCAACTTTTGCATTGAATGTTTGAATATATATAATTGGCAAAGCGTTTAAACTGGCAAATTTATGACACTTCTACTAAATAAAAAATATAATAAAATTGCAGCTGGTTCAATATTTTTGTTAATTTATTAATTTGGCTGAGATTGGTTATTTATTCATTGAAATACTAAATCTCAGAAGTTACACAATGTACACATTATTTTTAATAATAATAAAATCTTCGTTTAGATGATAGAAGTGTTGAGTTAAAACATCTGAAATTGTAAGTTAGTGCTAATTTGATTATTCTATCAGCTAGCGGCTGTTTGCCATTCTTTCCTCTAAAGCACTACAGTGAAAACTGTCCACCCTTGGTTCCATGTATAAAGTGGTCCTCATGGCAGGTGGTTCTTATGTACAGGGTTCTTAATGTATATCGGGTTATAAAACACAGCAACAACGTGGTTAACGATGATGAATGCTTCTGGTTACTTTTAAAAAGTCAATTAAATGGGAAACGAATCTATCAAGTCTACCAATCCTGATAAAACATGATACGTATATTAGAATAATAACAAAACAAGTAACAAATTGCCGCCTACTAAGTTGGTTACGGATGCTGCCAAGTGTTGATGCTAGCATCATGTGCAACTCGTCCATTCACACACATTGCTTTTCTTGGAAATCTTAAGAGAAACTGAAAACCTTTCAGTTGTTTTTTCCTGGAAAATCTGATTACGTCACCAACTTACGGTTCCTTTATCAAGGTTTTTAAATATAGGACGTGCTAGGCAAGCTTCAGTTTAATGTGGTCCAAATCCCGTTAGACAGGCGGTCCTTTTAGACAGTAGAAAATTGTATTATTTTAATAGGTAAAATTTTGGTTTCTACAGAAAAGTGGTTCATATAGCAAGTGGTTCTCTTATGCAGGTGGTCCCCAAGACAGTTTTCATTGTATTTCCAGCTTTCCTTTGATGACGGCAGAAATCAGTGCGCAGTCCGTCTTTTCTAGATGGCGTTGGTGGTTCACGCCGTGGTCCGCGATAGAAGATCATTGTGTGAAGGACGTTTAAAGAAGCTTACGATTCGAATTACTATCTCCATCAGGTTTGGGTCACCACAGCGTAAGTATTCTGCACGCCATTTATCACGTTGAAAGGGACGAGTGATCGCGAAGGACTATGAACATGACAATATCCAAAATTTCATATTTGGGGAGCATGAAGACGAAGGTCGAACATCTTCTCTGGCTAGAAAAATTGGAAGCGCTCTGGTATGATTTGGAAAGTAAGAAAGGCAAGCCGAAACAAAATTCCATTCGTCATCATGCAAGCTTCCATTCTCAAGTGAACTCATGCTGTTACTTGTGGTCCTATACCATTATTCTAGCCGATCCCAGTATCTGACATTTCATCAGGTGTTAGCGTTTAAATTCCACTTAGAGCCGCTTACTTTTCATTTATTAGCTCCAAATTGTAACGTCTCTACAGATGACATCAACTTTGACCAAATAAAATCCAAGAATTCCAACTTAACTCCACCGGCACTCTTCAGGTCAAAATTAATTTTGCCCGCCCCATCAATGGACTGATTTTAAATCAAATTCGTTCATTTTTTATTGTTGTTGGCGCTTTTTTTCACTTAAGAATTTTTTTTTCTTTTTTTATCAGCAGCGCCATGTTAACCGAAGGCGGAGAGTGAATTTATCGCGAGGATCCGCTTTCCCTCGGAGGCCCAAGCGCCGCAATTTCGGGATGGCGGAAATATAAATTGGATCCATAATGTTCGTGGCTCCAAAATATTATGAATTGCTTGTAATAAGGGGGCGGAGAGAGTGATGGATGGCCCGTGCGCTCGCTCTCGGCTTAATGTCCTCCTCTAATGCCGCTTCCACTCCCACAGATTTACAAAATGAGAAGAAAAAATATATACAAAGACAACAATAAGAACAAAAAAAAACAACAAATAGCAGGGGATAAGGTGACGGTAAATGAAAATGAAAGCTAATCAAACACGTTACTCGATTGAAATACCATTTTCCCGCTTCTTCATTACAAAAGGGAACGAGAAAGCCCGTTTGTCACCAGCCGACGCGTTCGGTCCAAAATTGCTGCGTGCGAAAGACCAGCACCACAAATCCCCAGTGGCCGCCACCGGCTAGGTTGCCTTTTGCTCACGAGCACGTTAAAAATCTAAGCTCCGTTTCGATCACATAACAAACTTAAGGAAAATTAAAACCGAAATTTCATAGTTCAATTTTTCGCTTCGCCATTAAGACACCATAGCGCTGTGGGCCCAAGAGAGTATACCGTTCGACATTAAAACTGCACCACGATGGAGTGAGTCTATGAGCCCGAAAGATGGGCTACAAGATAGGATAACGTGACAATACCTTTTAGCATCCTCTCTGTGGGAACACACCTAGCACAAAGATTCAGTATTTTACATGCCCATGCTTCCCCATTTTACAATTACCAGAGGCTTGTGTGCTCTGCCTTTGTCGATTAATGGCGTGTCCCACCTTTCACCAGACTGTCTTCAGACCTTGACATAATCCTCTCCATAGACCTTCTTCAAACTCTTGGCGACTGTTTTCCCATTGTCTCATTCTCATAACATAGGAACATTCTTAAGAATATAACGCTGCTTTTGACGAAGCTCAAGTGAAGCCAGTCATCTTGAAATGCTACGAATCGTAGCCTACGATTGCGCCATCAGCGGGAATGGACAGAGTTAACTTTTAATAAACAAGGATGCCATGGAGTAATATGAAGATATTAAAATATCCATGGAGTAATATGGGTTTATTACTCCATGAAGGATGCTTCCATGCAGTCTCTAAACAGCAAAGGTGAAGATATAAAAATTGAATTTACAAAAATACCGTGCATTGTACTTCTGGAGTGAACCTCGTAAAAAATAACCAATGGAAATCGCTCTAAAAACAATTTATTAGCTCTTGATTTCTTATTGAAATAACAGATATGGAGTCCCTGCGCATCTCATTAGCCTACCTGCCAATTTACACAACATGAAATTCCGATTCAAAATCATAATTTAATTTGATAAACAGGAACAACAGGTTTCTTCTAAACACCGGTTGTAAAGCCATCCATACAATCGTACAGAATTACATCAAATTACCTGCACATTGTAGGAAAAAAATCGTACAAGTTGGCAGCTATGCATTCAAGTTGGTAACACCACAAAGGGGACACTTAGTATAAAAAGGAAAATTCTCTACGAAAATGTACTCACATGAGGTCGGGGCGAAAGTGATGGATGATGGCACAGAAGGCGAGACCGTTCCTCCACGAGGTGGTCATGTTGGTCACTTTGACCCCGCGGTAACCCTTGGTGACCTCTTTGCACCAGGCGAGAAGGTCTTGGCTCGGTGTCATCGCCTTGGCTCGCTGCACCGGGTCGTCAAACTGATTGACAAAAAAGAGAAAAAAACAGCAACATGACAATGAGCAAGCTATCATGACCAAAACCAACTTAAAAATTTTATGAAGAATTTAAATGTGGGGAAATTTATTCGATAGCATGTTCGGGAGAGTGAATTACATTATGTAAGAGCATGTTTGAGTGAGATGTATGAATAAGCGCAAGTCTGTGAAATAGGTGGGTGAGAATAAAGCGTGAAACCATAAAAATAGAATATGTACGTAAGAATTAAATATAAATATTCTAGAACCCAGTATAAGCCGCATCGGTAGCGGCTGACATATTTAGAGATATTAAATATCGATTATAACGAGTAAGTCTTTCTATTTTTAATAAAGTGTATATTGGTAGTAACTTAAATAGGGAATAATACAAGGTGTCCGGAAAAATATTATAGAAACTCCATCAGTGTGTAAAAATTGATTTACGAATTTAGTTTATAACTTTTATATAGTTTTTTTCTTTTTTCTGAAATGTGAATAAATTTTTTTTATATGTATATGAAAAATCAGAATTATCGATAGTATCCGTCGGAATGTTTGACCATTGCTCAATACAAAAATAAATTGTAATGACGAAATGATACATTCGCATAGTCCTACCAGTAGGTCATTAAACGGATTAAAAAAAAATTCTGTTTCGGGGGAGGGTCCTTAAAACCTTAATTACTTCAAAATGGCTGTTCGCAGCCAAACACTTTCTTTTCAAAATAAACTGGTATGGTGGAATGGTACATTCGCACAGGCCTACACAGGCATTGTGTTTGGGGCGATGAAATGAATGCTTCTGCCATTTCTTCATTTTTACAAAAAAAAAAAAAAAAAAAATTAATTTCTCTAAAAAGATTTCCCATTTCCTTAAAAATTGCGAAACATAGTTTAAGGACCCCTCTAAGTGTGAATTACTATTAAAAAAAAATGACGAGGGGGGGGGGGGGGGTCGGGGGTGGGGGGGATAGTTAATAACTCCAAAACGGCTCGAGTCATTTAAGTCTCAGCAAAACAAGTCATTTACAAAAAAAAAAAAAAAATTCGCCTTAATGAGAGGAGTCAGTTTATTGAGTTTGGTCAACACTTCTCAAAAAAGAAAGCCTGTGCACTGAAAATTCATACATTGTTACATCGTCATGCACAGGCTTTCTTTCTAGGAGGTGTTGGTTTGATACAATTTTTAATTTTTAGAAACAAATTAATATCTCTAAAAAAAGCTTATCCGATTGACATAAAAAATACGCTAAGGCCAATTTAAGGTACTCTTTAAGTAGGTGTAATTTTTATTCGGTTCTGTTATTTGTCGTTTCACAGGAGTTAGAAGCACAAAATTGGTCATATACATACATACTTGCATATATTTGAAATTTTTTTCTTCAAAATTTCAATATATCTTTTCGAATCATGAGGTTTTAAGTCACACACAGAAAGGAGGCATGAAGGTGAACAGATTCTGTTAATACATTCGAAAGGTATAATCCTGCTCCTGTGGACTATTTCATAAATTCTATTTTTGGCCGATATCTTGGGAATATTGGCCCAAAGAAATTTGGATGCCATATTCGCCATCAGCGATGAAAGACGCATTCATTTCATATATCACCACCTTTATAAAAAAAAATTAAAAAAAAAAACGGACAGACGGAAATGTAGAGTTCGTTACTAAACTTTTTAAGTTTGGTTGACAATGAACATAAACAGATGAAAACAAAATAACAAATAATTCGCGTGTGAAACTGAAAGCAAAAACTTTTTTTAAAAAACCACCCCGTTACGGAACGGGCGCTAGAGCTGTCACAGAGAGGCCGGGCAAACGGAGCCAAGGCAAACGCAATCCCAATCTGTCTCCTTTAAAGTACACAAGGCTTCGGGGGAAAGTAGGCGAGGAAAAGATGAAAGGAAAGAGAGCCCAAGTTCTTCCTCCTTAATCCAGTGGCACACGTCTCGCCACCTGCGATCGTTTCATTTCACCTTCTTCAACCCAAAAAAGCAGATTCAAAGCCGCGATGAGAAAACAAAATCGCGCCATTGTTAGCTTTTATTCTTCCTATTAAGTCGGCGGTGCGGGCTCCCTTCTATTCATCTCCCACAATCTTGAGAAAACGTGATCCAGGCTGAAAAATGGAGAAAGAGGAGGAGGAGGTGAAGGAAAGAATGGGAAGTGCAGTCGAATATTTCCCAAAACCCTCGAGCTCGGCTCCTCTTGATAGCACCTGCCATCATCTCGAATGTGCCTATGAAGTTCAACTGAAACATTCCCAAACGTAAAGTGGGAAGAGAGAGAGAGAGAAAAAAATAAAATAAAATGAAACGTAAGGGAGGTGGGTAGGAAAGGAGTTCTCTTTCTTCTTAAAAAAATACTCCTCCTTCACCACCCCGTTTCCTCGCGTAACGTTCTCTTCCATTTCTTGAACGCTCTACACTGTCGGCTCAGCTTCTCCTTTCCTTCCTACCACCCTCCATCCCATTCGCAGGACAATTTCGCCATAAAAGTGGCGCGCTAGCCAATCCTTGGGGCCGTTTTACGAGTTCAATCGGAGCCACGTGTCATTCTGAGCGCGCCGTGTTCCTCCACCACCCGATTCATGGGCCTCGGAAAGAATAAAAAATTCTCTCCGTCAAATTTCCCCAGGCCTGTCATTCCTTCCTTCACGTGACCAGCTGCCAAAAACCGGCTCGGGGCCGAGTCAGCGAAGGTTGAGACCCGGGAAAGCATTCACCTCTCGCAGCCCATCCACACGACTACCCCCACCCCCCGACGACGACGACGCCTGGGTAGGTGAGTGAGTGAGGCCGTCACCTGGAGAGGGCGAGGTGACAAGCTGTTGTGGGAAATGGTCGTTGGCACGGAACGAACGGAACAGTTGGCAGTGAATTAAAAAATGGAAGGGTGGGGATAGAAGAAACCTGCCCTTACTCGTGCCCCTTAGAAAAATCGTTATAATTTTATGTAATAAAACCCCAGCCCATCCAGAAACTCCATATCCAGGAAGTGAAACTTTTCCAAAACACCACCTTCCTCTGGGACTCAATCAATACGAAAAAAAAGGAGGTGGGTCAGTGAGAAAGGTTTCGGAAAGATGCTCTCGCTCATGTTTCGAGCTGCACTTCAGTCGTTTAGCATAAAAGCTGACAGACCAATAAAGTGGCGTTCTTTTCCTTTCATTAAGAGTAATAAATGTACCTAAGAGGTCATCCACAAAATACACTATTTTGACGGTGGAGAGGGGTATTTCGAAACTGTAACAAAACCTAAACAGGCCCCAAACTCTGCCATGTAAACATCCCCCACAAGCTTGCACAGTGCCTCTCTGACAATTTCGGGCAAGCTACGTGTTTCCTAACATCTAAGGTCCAATGAATATGTTCACGAGCCCAGGCGAGGCTGTGAGTAAAGGCACTCTTGTAGGTCTTCTGCTGCCCTATGCCATCAGTGTCAAATTTAGCTGCACTGATCTCATGGACACGTTTCTAGATTGTCCCGTCATTGAATTGACGTAGTGATGTGCGTCTGTTACAAAGGACCGTTCTCCTCAGAGCATTTAGCAGCGCTGTCCATGGTGGGAGAAAATGACATTCTCTGGACACCCTTGGCACTGTAGATCGAGGAATGTTGAATGCCCACACGACTTCACAAATATAAGGTGTGCCCAAATGAAAAGAAGACTACGGTTTTATTACAGAATATTTGACGAAGGGAGTCTGTAACGGTTACAGACTCCCTCCAGTGATAGTTAGCTTTCCGTGAGAGTATGTTTCTAAATGTCTCGCATCGGATTCTACTTAGGGTTTCATAGACTAACAAGCTTTTTTTTTAATACGAAAGATCCAGAAAAGTGAGATCCGATAATCGCATTGGCCATGTCACAGGATTTACCTTTCCAACCCAATTATTAGGGAATCTATTGTTCAGACGCTCGCGACATCAACATCAAAGTGAGCAGGCACACCGTCATGTTAATATAAAAACGAAAGCCGCTTACAAAAATGTCACTCTCACGTGTTAGTCGAACGAAATATGCCTTACGGATCATTGGTCCCCTATCTCAAAATATACAATTTACAGTCCTCTACCATCTATAACATTTTCACCCTGAAGGATTGACACGCCCATTATATGCATTTTTTTTTTTTTTTTTTTTTTTTTTTTTTTACACTCAATCACTAAAAGTCATGGCACATCTGCCTAATAACGCGTTGGGCCCCCTCTGGCCCGGATAACGCGGCGACCCGTCGTGGAAGAGAGTCTACCAGTCCCCGGAACAGTATGGAGCCTCCACCTGCCTGAGTGATCCCCACTTGACAAGCGGGGTCCATGGCTTCGTGTGGCCTGCGCCAGACACGGACATGACCATCGGCCCGACACAGCTGAAACCGTGACTCGTTGGACCAGGCAACCCTTCGCCAGTCCTCAGCGGTCCAATATCGATGTCGGTTGGCCCAGGCTAGGCGCTGCCGACGATGTGCAGCTTTCAAGAGTGGCGCCCGTCGTGACCTCCTGTTCCCAAAGCCTGCAGCTGCCAAGGTTCGCCGAATTGTCATCACGGACACAGTTGTGGGACGTCTCTGGCTGTACCGCATGGTGATTTGGCCCGCTGTCCCCTTCGGTCAACAATTGCAAGCCGGGTGACCGGCGAACACCTTTGGCATCGGTGAGGTGTGGGCGGCCCGTCCGCTGTCCGACATGGGTTGTAACCCCTCGTTGGATGTACTCTCGATAGACCCTTGCAACGGTTGTGCGGGAAAATTGGCTACATCTGATATGAGGTACCCATCCGTCTGGCACCGACAATCATCCCCCGTTCAAATGCGGATAGCTCTCGGCGTGCTGCCATTTCTGCAGCTAGTTTTGCTTACAGTGATTGTGATATCAAGGAGTCCTGTCGCAACGGGATCTGTCTCATTACGGACAGGGAACCTGATTGGAGGGGTGTGCCATGACTTCTGGTGAGTGAGTGCGAGTGTAAAAAAAAAAAATAAATAAAAAAAAATAAAAGTTAGCAGTAACAATTATGTAAAACAATCATTATATAAAAAAAGTCAATAACAGAACAATAATGAGTTAGGTTGATCAGAACAACAAGATAAACCAAAATGGCACAGACACAAGAGAATTATAAGTTTTTAAGTCTATTTCAGGAAGAAAAAAAAATTTTGAGTTGGAGAAACGAGTACATAAGTCACGACTGAGTCGCCGGCCAATAATTGAAAACAATTATAAAAAAAAAAAAAGAAAATAAAAAGAAAAAAAAACAAACCAAAATTGCACTATTTTCGACAAATTTCTTGTTACTATTCAGAGCTTTAAAAAAAAAAAAAAAAAGTTCGAGAATCACATTTTCTCTGATGACATGACCGCGAATAATCTTTCTACGATTTCCATTCACCTCCTAAGAGACTAGCCAAGAGAGATGGGAGTGCACTTCTTTTATACAATCAAACGTACACTCCCTCCTTCCTCCCTGCTGCCAAGAAAATACTCCCTCCTCTATTTTTTCTTTTAAATTATTCACGCGTGGTTCCCTAAAAGGGCGATCCTCTCCAGATGTGCAAATGCCCTATGAACTGCCAATGTCTGACAAGGCAGCACGGAAAGTGGACATTTGGTGTCAGGATCTCCATCAATGGCGCTAACGACCGCATGACGACGTCAAATTGGCCATCACGCGATACCGTCGCATCTGTCTCTCCCAACAATCCCCGCTTTCAAGCAATTATTATGGACAGCAGGACAAATGGAGCATTACAACATTCATGTTGTTGGACTTAAACTGGGAAAAAAAAATTCCTCAAATTTTTTAAAGCAACCATGCTTCTATCCTCTTAACAAGTCCCTTCTAAAGTATCCTTCAGTGTAAATTAAGCTTGTCGGTTAAAAAGAAAAGGAAAGATCTCGAGGCACCAGCCACTGCTGTCAATGCTTCAGACAAAATGAACAGCCGCTTCTCATTCTTTTAGCCCAGCAAGTTAATCACGAAAAGTCTACCGCCCAACCCGTTCCAAGTAGTAAGACAGTGAGAGAGATAGGGACGGAAGGAGCATTTAATTAAATTACCAAGGGGGTGGTAGCTGGGTGGGTGGTGTGCGTCAGTGTCGTGGGTCACCGTGACCAGAGCACGGGAGCCACAATCAAATGCCACGATCGTGTTTCTCCACGCGACTCCAAGCCGAGTCTAATGGTTGCGACGTCTGACCTCAACCGTCGACTGGGGCCATTTGTCGCTCGCTTACAAAAAAAGGACACAGACACACAGAATGTTCGTCGCGGCAAGGAGGAGGGAAAAAAAAAAAAGGCAGAAAAGAAAACTCGAGTCTAACGAGCAACACAATACCGACGCGACGCATAGGACGGAGGAAGAAAAGGAAACCTTAGCGTTAGTCTTAGATTTGAAGCGAATGATTCCACTAAAAAGATTGTTTTCAAAAAGAGTTAAAAACCCAATCAAATTCTGCGTGTTCAACTTTAGAGGCTTCTTCAATTTAAAAAAAATAAAAAATAATTTCAGAATAACAGAATTTGAAACAAAAACAAAAAACTACCGAGATTCAACATAAGAAAAACAACTATGATAAACGCCAAGATAATATAAAAAAAAACTGTTAATACCATGTTTACCACTCGATATGCCAATATTTATTTACTTAAGTTGTTATTATTTAAAGAGGAATAGACCAATAGCAGTAAAAATGTTTACACCTTAACCTTTCAACAATTTTCACATTCTAATTAATAAAGGGTGTTTCATAATTGGTGTTCAGTTTTTAGGTCCAAATAACGACTCAAGAGGAAAATGAATATTGATTATTTGGTTTTAATGTCCCCTAATTCAGAATAAAAACATTTCGCGTCCCTGGGGGTGAAGGGGTAAATTTT
>JAHWFO010028035.1:1046585-1081519 GCA_023313115.1 Rhysida immarginata | reverse complement strand
ACGAAAGCAGAATTCAGCAATCCATCGGAAGAACAGAAGCATTGTGAGGAGGGTTTGACAAACTATCGAGTTCGACCATAATTCGGCTGAGAACGCCCATCTGATGCACATATGGAGAGAAAACGCTTTCCAGATGACACTCGCGTGGCCAGTCAAAATCTTAACCCAAATCTGATGACGCCTGATATTCCACGCTTGGCCATTTTTCAATTGTCATCAGTTTTCCAAAATGCGTGTTTATACTTGGCGACAGTCAAAGGCGAAATTATTAAGATGAGATAGCTAACAGAGCTTTCGGGGACTTTCCCAAAATTCCAAACAAACTAGGAGCACGCGGATTCGACTAAGGGTGGCTTATAACAATGTATCAGGAAGGCCTTTTCTTTCAATAGATATACCCCAATGACTGCTGCTAGCACCTAATTGGCTCGCCAGTATCGCAGGCAAAAGAGAAATTGAAGAATTCTTTAGAGCGCTGATTGACAACAACCATCCTGTCTCCGACTTACAGACGAGGATCCGTATTAAAATTAAACTCAAACCAACATATATTGATAACTCAACTCTTCAGAAAATTGTTTTCCTTTAACATCTTTGACTTGTGGAATACATTACTAATTTACGATCGAATTGAAACATCAGAACTGATCTGGAATTAGTAATATGATATGGTTTAATACTCATCTGAAGCAATATTGACTGTAATGGATATATTGTATAATCGTAGGATTATCACCTAATTTGTTGTGGACAGACAGACTCTCCGCTTTACTATTTCCTGATTCTGAGTCTTTTATCCAAAGAGGGTTGTAGCTTTGCTCTATTATTATTATTCTCTCAATTTCTATTGTTCTCACTCAATTACTATGTTATTGTATTTTCATTAGCCCCGTTTTGAGCACTTGCCTATTGGGGAACAGCGTAGGGTTTAGCCTCTCACATATCTGGTACTTCTATCCCTGTGTTGTTACATTATCATCATTAATTATTATTATTATTATTATTATGATAACTAAGACGAAACAAGTTTCTTATACTCGTAAAACTAACAGTGTTTTATTTGATTAAGTAGAGAAGCACTTATTGGTTTCACAATGTCCATCTCCTGCATATTTTCCACATTTTTTGATGTAAAAGGTTGAAACTCGGAATGTAGCTTATCATAAGCATGTCCCACTTCACTATTTAATTTGGTTTTGACTGGCCCACTGGAGTCGGGAGTTACGAAGGTGGGAATTAGAGGGCACCAAGAGATCAACGTGGTGGCATTTGATCTCAGGGGCTTCCGCTACTTTCCTATACCGTCCTCGGGATTAATTACTTATTATGTAAATGGTATTAAAATTAATAAAGTCCGCGAAATGGTATTGTTTTTGATGCTCCATTCAATTTTGGACTACCGGTTAACAAAATTAAGAGCGAGGTTGGGAATTAGAGGGCAGCAAGTGTCCGATTGATTGGTAGGTTAATTAGGTTATTCACAGATTACAAGATATCTGTTTATTTATTATTTGGTTTTGCCGATTTTACAATGTGGAATCATTATATGGGATCCTGGCCCCAAGTTCACATTGAATCTATCAAAGGAAGTGCATTCAAAATTTTTTTTGTGTTTATTTTACAAATGTTTTTAAAGAATTTTAATGTTTATTCTCAATCCCAGATACATTTGTTGCCAAATTTGTTTTATCCTAAAAATTTGTTATATTGTGTTAATTTTATGATTTAACAAGCTTATTCAAGGCAGGATTGAAGCTCCGGACCTATTGGCCAGCGCAAATATCAATTACAGTTTTAGAAGCAGAAATCATACTTTTTGTTGTTAGGTCTAGAAATGATGTTGTAACAAGTACAGGGGAGAGTTTTTTTTCGTTTTGCAACTATTGCAATTGGCGCTCAGATTAATGCTTAAATGAATCTTTTATTCATCGAAATAAAAACCTCCATCATTATCCACAACTTTCTTCCAACGAGATACTAAATCATAAATTCCTTTTTTTATAAAGTCACGAGTTTTACAGTTGAAAAACACCCAGTTCACGTTTTAGCTCTTCTTCTGTCTTGAAGCACTTGTTTCTCAAATGGTTATCGAGAGATCGGAAAAGGTGATAATCTGTTGGAGAGATATCCGGATAGTACGGTGGATGAGGTAACACTTCCCAGGCAAGTTTGTTTATTGCCTGACGGATCAGTTTTGCCGTGTGCGGACGTGCGCTGTCATGAAGAAAAACAATACCATTACGGTTCGCATGAGCTGGCTGTTTTTGCTTGATTTTTTCATGTGTACGTTGAAGCTGACCAACATACACGTCTGCTGTGATAGTTTGTCTTGGATTTTGGAGCTCATAAGGGACTACCACCAGGTGTTGTCCACCAAACACTCAAGAGAATCTTCAAGATGCTCATCACCAGTTCTAAATTTCTTTGAACCAATTGTGTGCCTTCGGTGACAGAATCATCACCGAATGCTGTACAAATGTTAAGAGCAGCCTCCGCTGCTTTATGGCCAAGTTTAAGTTCATACAACAGGCAGGCTCGAATTACTGGTGATATAGGTGCCATTTCAGACGTTTTTTTCAAAATAAAGTTGAATGTTTTTGCTAGACAAGTAAGTGCAAAAGAATGACCGATCATTTCTCTTTAATATTTAAAAAAATTGCATTATTCAAATCATCCTACGAGAGGATTGTAACCATTCAAAAAATAAGGGGGAAGAAACGAAAAAACTTTTCCTTGGACCTGATAGATGAAATCATTGTAACTGTATATAAAATTTTAAGTCATTATAAAGATGTTTTTGATGTATTTTTCTGAGAAATTTTGATTGTAAATTTTGTTTATAATTCTGTTTGTAGGGGTCAGCGACTTGGTTTGCTTCTCCTTTGTGCTGTCTCTGTTCCAGCCTTCTTTAGGAATCAAGTTCAGTACAATTCAATTCAATTATTATTATTATTATTATTATTATTATTATTATTATTATTAACAACCTAAACGCTCGCTGAAAGATAAAAACTTTAATGACAGAGTTCATTAATAAAACAGTAGCGTCATAAAACTTTATAGTGGGTACTTGAAAAGAGTTTCCCAATGAGGATAACCCAACTATCCGTAAGCATTCTCCGAGACTGCTCCTTTCCAACGTTATGAAATGCAGTTCTGTCACCGCGATCTTTTTCCGAACGAGAGCGAAGGTTGAGGCAAAAAAAAAAAAAAAAAATTAAAACGTAAAAAAGCACACGACAAGGAGCAAGTTAAAACGAAAAAAAAAATTTGTGTGTGTGTGTGTGTGTGTGTGTGTGTGTGTGTGTGTGTGTGTGTTTCCCATTCCGTTGGGCGTTAAAGGTGCCACACGAAGGAGGAGAGATAAAGAGAATGGGGGTGGGGCACTTGCCGCCTAAATTTGTCGTGGTTCAATCGATTAAAGGGCCCTTGGAAAGAGTTACAATCACGTGGCAAATTGGCCTTTTAACTTTTTATGCCTTCTTTCGCCGACTCTCTAAGTGTCGTAAATAAATCCATTAAAGCCTTTTGGAGGAGAGTCCTCGACTCGCGAACCCACGGCGTTTCTCCTCTTCCCTTTTCTTCCGGCGTCAAACTCAAACAACAACAACAACGTCAATAATGTAGGAGGAGGGAATCGATCTTATAAGTGAGTCAATAAGGCATCCATCTCTCAAATAAACGAGAAAATAGAGAATCAGGTAAAAAGTGCCTTAAGCGCATCTTTTAAAAATTTGCTTCGTTCAGGAAAGCAGAACGGTGCAGATTTTGATGGAAAACAAACCGGAAATTTTCCGGATCTACAGGTCCCGCGGAAAAAAGCCATTTTCTCATCTTCAGTTTTTCTTTTTTTTATTTCCAAAGACAGGCCTCGGCCAACACCACCGAAAGAAAAAGCCTGAGCGCGGAAACGTCATACATTGTTCATCATGATAGGAAGTCATAATTTAGGGCTTAATATTGGTAGAAATGCGATTAAAGACGGCTTTTTATGAATAATTAAAACATTTAAATTCAAATCGTCTCATGTTGTAGGGCTATCCGTTCTTGAATGACATATGGTAGAATTGTTTCATTTCATAATAAGCCGGTACAAGTTAACATGGATCTAAATGTTGATCTTGTAAGAACTGGACTGTCAAGGTGGAGTGCACTAAACGGGAACTTATAACGTAAGTAATTAATAATGATAATAGCGGATTCGATTTTCTACTTAATAGCATGGATCGAGTCTTTAAGTCAGCTGGTAATGCTTATTCTCTCTGAGAGCCCTTAGATAATTTTTATTTTTAGATTTTATTGATAATACCTTGGAATGCGAACAGATCAGATCAGATAGAAGTTCTTGGTGATAGAAGTTTATGCAATTTTTCAAAATGCAATAGGTAAAAGTTTGTTATACGCGGTATTCAGAATGACGTTTTACTGAAAAATTTGGGTTTCGTTGGGATTTAAAGTCGTACCACGGTAGGCATACCAGTCCTGCAATGACTTTATATCCTACGTCTTTTATATTCTTACCTTCATTCTTTAACAATCACCCCAAACTGAAGTAAAATTGATGCAAGGTATAAGCCAAGGTAGCTGTATTTCAAGTGTTCTTTTTTCATCGTATATATTCCCGATGTATAAATTAAGCTTAAATGGAACTTTATACACTTATTTGGATGATATTTTCTTGATATCAGAAGAACTGCTTAGTAGCCATGTTACTAAATTATTATATAAATTCTGACAACGAAACAATTATGACGCAATGTAAAAAACAAAACCTAAATCTTAATTTAATGAAAACACCAAATTCAAAAATTTGGGATACGCGCTGAAAGCAAGGCCATATGTACACTGGCGGAAAAACAAATCCCAACACCACGAAGGACTTGTGTTAGATGAGACATTTTAATGACAGATATAAAGGAGATCAGACGCACGTCTGTGTCACTTCAGACACTTGTGGATGTGTGTGATAGAGTACTGTAAAACATGCCTCGAAGGCGACTGCGACGTGAATATGAGCAGCTAACCCAATTCGAACGAGGACGTGTAGTGGGCCTTCGAGAGGGTGGACTTTCGTTCCGTGCTATTTCAGAACGCATGGGTCGAGTCGTTGGCAGCAATGGTCCAGGGAAGGCAAGATTACCAGGAAACCAGGATCTGGACGACCCCCGGCCACTGGAGACAGGGTTGACCGGCGCATCTGTAGGATGGCTGTGGCAAATCGGACAGCATCTGCAGCGGACATTCGGGCTGCTGTGGCACCCAACGTCACTCCACGCACAATTCGGAACCGTCTCCTGGCCAGGAATCTCACTCCAGGCGCCCTGTAGCATGTTTGCCTCTTACCCCTCAACACCGTGTGGCACGTCTTCAGTGGTGTCAAGCCAGAGCGACTTGGAAGGCAGAATGGAGGTCTGTGGTCTTCACGGATGAAAGTCGTTTCTGTCTGGGTCAGAGTGATGGTCGCACAAGGGTCAGGAGGAGTGGGGAAGTCCTGTTACCGAGCTGTATCCATCGTCGGCATACAGGCCCCACCCCTGGCGTTATGGTATGGGGAGGGATTTCCTACGACAGCAGGGCCCCTGGTGGTTATCCCAGTCACCATGACGGCAAATGTTTACATTCGGATGGTTGTTGAACCCACTATGCTGCCATTGTTGTACTGAGGGGGGCTGTTCCAACAGGATAACGCTCGACCCCACACTGCCGCTACAACCCAACGTGCCCTTCAGGGTGTCCACATCCTACCATGGCCAGCACGATCACCAGATCTGTCGCCCATCGAGAACGTCTGGGACATGGTCGGACGCCGTGCCAGGGCTCTTCCACAACCAGCGACAACTGTCGCTGATCTGACCATCTAGGTACAACAGGCATTGAATGCCATACCACAAAATGACATTCGGCATCTCTACGACCGTATGCATGCACATGTGCAGGCCTGCATAGACCAGCGCGGCGACTACAGCGGGTACTAAAGTCCGTGCTTTTCACCATGTACAGGGTGGCACCCCTCATTGTAACCTTGAAACTTGAATCAATTGAATAAATACCATAGCTGAATATACTGTCCAAATTTCATTCATCTAGCACAAGTCCTTCGTGGTGTTGGGATTTTTTTTTTCCCGATAGTGTATTTTGGGGCTTTGGATTGATCTAACCTTGACTTTTTTTTAACTCTTATTGAAATGTTGATCCCTAAATTATTAACATTACAATTTGTTTTTAGAAAGATTAGAAATCTCTCATCCACAGAAAAAAGAAAAAAAAATTATTCAGTCCTTATTGCTACTGTTCAATACGGAGTGATTATATGGGGAAACCTCAGTAGTCCTTTGAAAAAAAAAGACTTATCACTTTTAATAAACCATTTCGAATTTTGTTCAATCTTGATCATCGATGATGCTCCGTTCCCCTTTTTTGTATAGAAAAAAAATTAAATTGTAGATCTCTCTCGTTATTTGAAATTAAGACAATTAAGAAAATTAGCAGCGGCACTTGGACGTTCTACGACTGGTGTTCTACGGATCTGCAATATAGATTAGTGGTTCGCAATCAAAGTCATTCACTCTTTGTTATACCTTCCTTTTAAAATAATTTTTTTTCCTTTTAATATTTTGTCCACATGGAATAATTTACCGATGCAAGTTAGAAGTAAGTTATTTTCTTGTTCTAACTATAGTTGTATCAATTTATTGTCATCATCTTTATTCGTTATTAGAACAATGTGATTTTTAACTTTTTTTTATTTGTAAGGCCGTCCCCAATTTAATCTTTCACTTGTATTGTGTTTTACACTTCTTTTTGGAATCTAATAAAATAATAATAATATCCTTCTGGATGTCCATCTTTGTTAGAGCATCCTAGAGCATCAGTAAAAAAATTATCAAAGCAAATTGGAAAATAAATACCGTTAGTAGCTAATGCGTAGAGTATGCAATTGATTCAAGATCCCTGCTTAATAGAGTGGATGGAAGTTAAAGAAGCTTTCTTTGCGAAGCTTGATTTTAGTTTATACTTAAATGGTAGTCAGAGTCCGATTGTCACAAAAGTAAGATTTTATTTCAATCGGGATAAATAATTTCAATATGAAATAAAATCTTATTTTTGTTGCAATCGCACCCTGACTACCATTTGGTAAGAAGCTGTTGCGCTATTATCGCGGGGTCTGGCTCGCCATTCGGCCGTAAGTCACTTTCTTGAATCAGTGTAAATGACACTTTCGGTAATAACAGGATTTATTTATTTATTTAACGAACACCCCATCAAGAAGTAAAAAATAGGGAGAAAGGGTTAAAAAAAGACTACATGTCAGAGGCACAAGTCAGTCGTCACTGTAAGATAATGTAGAACCACAAAACAAAGGCCCAGAGGGCCGACGAATGGTATTTAAATGTTAGACGTACTATGAAGACTGAATATTAATATAATGTTGATTTAGGCGTCTTCTAAGATGGACACATGTCGTGGTACAAAAGGAGGAAACACACTGGTAAACAAAGGATCGTATTTCAAAAGGTAACTCATTCCACATAAATATTGCATGGGAAGCTCCTGGACGGACACAATGTTGGGAATCTCAAATAAATATCTCCGCGTTTGTCGAACTTCGGCAGTGGACTTGAGCCACTGCCCAACAAACGCAGCTGAATGTTTGTCATTACGAAGAGCTACAGCCACTTCAGTTAACATGACTTTCATGATGGTCATGACACATTTGAAGATTAGTCATAATGCATCTTAGCCTTTTGACCATATAAAATCTACGATGTAAGTAAGTTACTAATTGGTTGATTAAATTTCAAGTTGGTGTCGAAGGTGATTCCCAGTAACTTAATGGAAGAGGAGTGACTCATCTTCAGGTAGTATCATGATATTTGTCTTATCCTCATTTAATTCCTCTACTAGTATACCATTCCGCCAGATAGCTGAGATTTTGTTGAAGTAGATCAGTGATTTTCTTCAGGTCGTACGGGGGAGGGGGTTAAGTTGCGAATAAGAAATTATCGTCAACGTAGCTAACGATATGGAAATTAAATTTATCGTCAAAAATCGTTGCGGTAGCGACCGCAAATTATAACGGAGCTAATCCAGATCCTTGAACAATACCCTGCTTAGATTCTTTATTATAAACCTATAATATTGAGACGGTCATGATAGTAATCTTTCAAAAATGCGATGTAATCTTCAGGAACCCGTAAATCTTACGATCTTATAGTAACCCGAGATCGTAAAATAAATGAGGTCTAGAAATAGTGTCAAACGCCTTAGATATATCCGATTAAAAATTATAAAGATAGAAATTTCTATAGTCGGGCTATTACAACATAAATAAAAGATACATGGCATAAACTTCCGTACAGGAAAATCTCACAAAAATATTTCTTAACAAAGGCTGAGGAAAAGATGTTATCGTTAAAGATGATAGGCTTCGCTGGGGATGTGATTACGTTTGATCTTCAGTAAACGGGAGTGGCCACGTGTCTTCTTATAATCCCCGACTAGGATCAAAACGATACCAACAAAAGTTCTTTTCAGTTAGGACAGGGACAACAAGAAAAGAAGCGCGACAATGTTATGGAATCCGTGAGGTCGTCTGAAACACCGCGACCTGACACATTTCCTGCCGGAGGGTCTCTCTCATCCCTGACATTTCCGTAAGATTTTCCTTAAATTTTCAAACCGCCACACCCACTTATTTGCTACACAAAGAAATTAATTTAAACAAAAGCAACGCGCGCATCGAGTTGGCGCAATCCATTATTTGCTCAATTTTTCATCACTTCTTGATTCCGAAAAAGAAAAAAAAATTAAACAACTTCTAACTAAATGGATTTTTTTAAAACATACATTATTTCCCAAGGAAAATTAAATTTCTCGTTTTACGATCAATACAAGAGTGAGCAGGGAAATACGAGACCAAGCCTCCTCGTCCTCCTCCTCACATTCTACGATTTATTGCTCGCTCTGGAAAATGAATCTTCATTAATAACGACTTTGAAATTCTAAAAAAAAAAAAGAAGATTGCTCTAAGCTAATGTTGGAAAAAAAAATCGATGCCAAGCATTGCGTGATTTTTTCTTTTCTTCCTTAAGCGCACTTCTTCCGACTGATTGGTCGCCTTCGACAATGCGCGCCACAATCTTGTGCGGAAGGGAAATTTCACGGAAAATTATGCAGCCGCGCAACTGGGCATGAAAAAGCACATTTGCTCCGACTAGACTACTTCTTACGGAGCTCATTTCCTCTGCGGGGGGAAAAGCTCTTATTTTCACCAAAGCAGCGGATGGCAAGGCCAAAAAAGTCGCCGTCAACAGGGACTGACGGATCAACACTCGGTTCCCTACGCAGCTCACTCCCATCTACTCGTTCAGGGTACATCCTAGAATCAGAAGCAATTCTTGGATTACTGGAGTCGGAGTTTGTTCCTAAGACATTTAAACATTTATCCCAAACGATTTATCACCGCCATGCACATGCGGTGCATGACAAAGCATTCGGAAAGAATCAAACCCATAGAAACAACCCAGCAAAACCAAAGAGCAATAGGTCCTTTCAGGTAGCATCAGACTGATCATAAAAGTTATTACGGAAAAACTAGTGGGTTAATGGAAAATGGGATTGCTCGTCGCACCATTATCGAGTAGAAATATCAAGGAGCAAGGTTAGCGAAACTGCCATGGGGTAGGCCAAAGTTGATGACAAGTGCCAGCAAGGTGGCACAATACCATTTCAAGCACAGCCAGTACAATCACCATTCGCATGGAACTGAGGACTACAGTTATCCATGGCTATACTGCCGCTCACAAGCCCCTGACCTCATGTTTACAATAGTTACAGCTCATAGAACCTGGACCATGGAACGACATCTCAATAACACTCTGGACCTCAAATGATCGAGTACAGGTCTGGCAGATGCCTGGTAAACACTTCATGACTGACTGTTTTTTATTGTGGAAGAGTGTTTTCTTCCTGGTTGTTTGTTATACATTGTCCACAGTTTCCGGCACTTTCTCAAGAGACTGTATGATGCTAACATGAAGTTCGGAAGCGACGGCGTCATGGTGTGGGCTTATTTTCAGTTTTTTATTAAGCCAACTTGTTCATGTAGCAAAAACTATAGCATCTACTAATCTTGACATTTCGGACAAATTTTGCACTACCAACAGTCAGACCTCGGACATTCGCGAGGTTAGGTTCCAGTACCTGTCGCGAATGAGGAGGATTCGCGGATGTTTGGTATTGTCATTAAAATGGTAATACAGTTTATGCTTATTTCTACAGTTGAAACCCTAACTATGACCCCAATCATGCTTCCAAACACTTAAAAGTGTGGACAAAAACATACTTATAAGAAAACAGTAGGGCCTTCATTTGGAAAATTAATGAGAATGAATGAGACCATTAGCTTTTCAGGGTAACGACTCATTCATTCTCATTCATTTTCAAATGTACTGTTTTCTAATAAGTAATAAACTTCTAATAAGTTTCTAATGAGTTTTTCTGTTTTTGTCTACATTAATTAGCCATACCTTTCACTTTACCCACTCGATAAAGGGCAGGGGATGAGATTTTTTCACCGGGTTTTTTGCTATACCCACATTTTACATGATGCTCTACAACTTTCTAAATAACACATGGGGTCTAACCCCTACCCCTACAAAATTAAAATTTTCAAAATTTACCCCTTCACTCCCAGGGATGCGAAATGTTTTTATTCTGAATTAGGGGACATTAAAACCAAATAATCAACATTCACTTTCCCCCAATCTGTTCCCCTTGAGTCGTTATTTGGACCTAAAGACGGGACACCAATTATGAAACACCCTGTATATGCAAGAATGGATTCAGAAAACAGAGGTCGAAGAAACGGACTGGCCTACATTAAATCTCACTGAAGAGTTGTGTTAAGAGTTGAAGCGCCCACCTTGTGACAGAACTCAGCAACGCTCTTGGAAAATAATGGAAGAAAATACCTGCCGATCTAGTGGAAAGTACGGTTTTGAACACCTCAGAGAGCAATAAAAGCAAAGAGAGGTGGTGTATCACCATATTCATTTTCCTGAAATCATGGTTGCAGAGTGCACAAGTATAAGTGTCTGGAAAGTTCAGATCACTTAACGTTCTTGACTCACTCGGCTAAACGAGTCAAGTGTTGTAATGTTGATTGCAATCATTTTACGGACCAAGAGTCTGTTTTTAATGAATACGATAGAGGCCTTACAGTACTACAAATAGATGACGCTGACCGACAAGTTTCGGTTTTAATTTCTGCCTAAATGGGTACATAAAGAAATGACGTGGACAGTCTTTTAAATAGTGACCAATCATTTCTTTGAACGTGGACCGGAGATCACCAGAATCTCAAATATCTTCCGCCCCCCACCCCCTCCTGTACAGCAGGCCATACACAGGAGCCTGGTGGTGGTGGTATTATGCTTTGGGGGACGTTCTCATGGGCGGCTTTGGGGCCCGTAGTTGTGGTAGAACGGACCATGAAAGCTGCGGGCTATCTGAACATCATGGCATCTGTCTTCCCAACTGGAAATAGAATCTTCCGAATCTTGTCACAAGGCTCGAATTGTGTTGAGTGGTTCGAGGAGCATAAGGGTGAATTTCAATGAATGTCCTGGCCACCTAACTCGCCGGATCTTAATCCGATAGAGCACATTTGGGATATGTCATGGAGCGGCGGCTCAGAGCTCAAACATTACTATGTGGGAATATCTCGACTTTGCGTGACCGCTGCTTAGACATTTGGTACAACCTGTCTCCAGTCATCTACCAAGAACTTGTGGCATCCATGCCGAGGCCAAAGGTGGCGGAACGCGTTATTGAGTAGGTGCCCATAATGTTTTGGCTCTTCAGTGTAGTCGTTTCATAGTCCCGAAGATGAGATTTCACCTCGAAACACATTGACTTTACGAATAAACGCTACCATATTGCTACTTCCGGAACCTTTCTTTCTATTCAATCATTTCTTATCGACCTAGTTGAAGACGCGCATAAATGTCGAAACCTGTTTAAACCGCGATACCCAGAAAATAAAAAAAAAAGTCGCTCAACCCTTCAGTTCCCGAAACCATCTATCGCACATAATAAAAAACTCTTCTCCAGAATCCAGTGCGCTTGAACTAACAGCTCATCAATTAACTTCTTTTTTCTTTTAAATAATTAAAAATGAATTTTAATATTTCACTTTACTAATCATCTCCTCGCCACCTTTATAACGTTGCTATGAAATTGATAATCTCTCTCTGCTACCCCCACCTCAACCAACCCACATTTTAATAAGCGTTCGCTTTAATGAATCGCTTAAGCGCTTTCAAATCCCGCATTTAGACGCCTTTTTTTCCTTAAACGGGCCGCAAAAAAATAATAATCACACGTACGAGGGAGAGAGAGTGAGGAAAGGAGAAAATGGAAAAGAAAAAAAAAAAAAAAAAGAGCTGCCTGCCCCATAGGCTTATTTTATTGCTAATAAGAGCAATGCCAACAGAATTTTAAAAATTTATACTCCGGGGGAGGCGTGAGGGAGGGTTTATGGGTGGAAAGAAAAGGGCCTCAAAGGCAAACAAGATTGGTGGAGGAAAGAAAGATGGAGATGTAATAATAACAATGGCTTCCAGCAGCCCATCCCCACTCTCCCTTTTTATGGTCGCTTTAATTAGTCATAAAAATCCGCCAAAGATAAGTGGCGGCAGCGGCAGAAATCAATATCCTCGCGGGTACAAACTTCCTTTTTTTTCTCCTCTCTTCTTCTTCTTCTCCTTATTACCGAAACCATGAACAGTTCATCGCCACGTTTCAAAGAGAAAGAAAGAAAGGCAGCTGAGGCGTCCTACCCTTCCCACAGCACGCCTCAACTACTTCTCCTCCTTCTCCTCCTCCTCCTTATGCTTGGGCAATAATTACCGCGTCAAAAATTACAAATTCCGCCATTTCTTTTTCGCACCGTCACAAACTCAGTCGGCGGTGGGCGCCAACAAACACCGGCTTCGAGTCGGAAAACAAAAGTCTACTTCTCCACCGCTCTACCTAACTTGTCCTCCCGATTCTTCGACGCACGTCTAATTGCTTTCGACATTTTTAACTAAATAAGAGCTAAAGCAGCCACTCAGAACAAGCGATCTAGTCTATAAAAGCAAATTCGAATTTGTAACGGCTTACTTAGGGAGACAAACGCTCCTAGTAGAATGGCGGCGGTTCCGAACGAACACAAAATGAATATTCACCGATTAGATGCTAATTAAACGCTAATTCTGAACACAAATCGCACATGAAAGAGACTTTCCTGCTCTACTCTTTAATTAAAGATTTTCTATCCATCTCAAAGTATTTTATGCCTCCAAAAAAAGTTCTTGATGTATCTTAGAGGTCATCCACAAAATACGAAAGGGAAAATAAGATGGTCAGTCACGAAACAAAGAGAGAAAACTACAAATTTACAAAGGAAAAAGGGTGCAACAATTTCCAGTACAGTAATCTGGAAAGGAAACTTTGTTCATGTCCGTCTAGAATAAAACTCGGTTCCCGTACTTCGTGCGCTCTTTCATAATTTATTGAATTATTGGTGGCATATTTTTTTATGTTTTTCAATGGACATTTCTTTCTAAAAAGAGAAATCATGATAGAGTGCCCATGCTGTTCGTTACCTTTTGCCATCTTTCTTCAGTGAGTTTTACACCATTACTCGTTCATAGAAGGAACTAAACTGCTCAAAAGAATTAGGGAAACGCTTTTGAAAACATTTGTAAAATCTCAAGAATCACGACTTCCGATCAATTGAAGTTTCTCTTTTTTCCGTGAGTTTAAAGTGAAAATCCCAGAGACCCCTTAAAAACAGAATGGTCATAACCATAGGATGAATGTCACATGGTCTTCAAACAGCATTAACTTGCATGTTAAAGCTCTGCTACAGTATTCGGACGTTTAATCGAGACAAAGTGAGACATTTCAAGCTGGAGGAAGTTGCAAGACCTGTTACGCTGCTCCGAGAAGACTACTATCAGGTCCGTCGCCAGACAGCTTCGAGTGTCACCTTCAGCGATCCTTCGTGCATGGAATCGTTTCCAACAGACTGGTCGTTATTCGCGAAAGGCTGGACAAGGACGCAGGCGCATAACAACAAGAATGCAGGACCGATTTCTTCAAACTTCTACACGTCGCCGACGAACTGCTAGAGACTTGCAAAACAATCTGCGTGCAGAATCTGGAGTGGTTGTTTCTGACCAAACAGTCTGAAACAGACTACGGGAAGATGATTTGAGAGTCAGAACACCGAATCGTGTACCTCATCTCACGCACCGACACCGAAAATCCCGACGTCGGTTTGCCCAACAACACGTCGTGTGATGGATTTCAGCGAGTTTGGAGACGCTCTGGAGAGCGCTTTGCAGAAGCAACAATGCAACAGACAGACAGAATGGGATGTGGTTCAGTAATGGTTTGGGTGGGGGGGAGGGGAATCTCTACTGACAGCCATACTGGTCTCGTTGTTGTCCCAGGAAGTCTACATCAGGGACATTCTGTAAGATCACGTAGCGCCTGCTGCTTGTGTTGTGGGCCCTATTTTTGTTCTTATGCAGGATAATGCTCGTCCGCATATGGCACGTGCCAAGAACTGACCATTACAACATCGGAATGGCCAGCAATGAGTCCGGACATTATCCGATCGAGATGTGTGGGACATGCTTGAAAGACGCATAAGGCGACGTCCGGCAAGTCCACAATCACTGCGCGACCTATCGCAGGTCCTCATTGAAGAATGGGAGAACATTCCTCAAGCAGACATCCGTCGACTTGTGCGGAGCATGCATCGCAGATGCGCAGAGGTCCTTCGAGCTCGTGGAGGGAATACACGTTACTAGAGAACATTTTTGAGAACAGTTTTGTCACTTTAGTTTCACCAGGGGATACGTCTCTCGTTTGTTTTTTCGAAAGATGCTTGGAAAACTAAGACACCCACTTGTTAATTTGTTGAATAAATTGAGACCGCTTCATGTGTTCATGGGATTGCACGGAAATTTTCATTCATTTAAATAACACAGGCGTTCTATATTGTGTTCCCCTGATTCTTTTGAGCAGTGCATGTTTTTATCGGCGAAAATCTCAATAACTTGCTGATGGACAGCGTCAACTGAATTGAATGTTATACAATGCAAGGAGTTTTGAAAGAAAAAAAAAGCTAAACGAGTGAAAATCTGATGGGGCAATGTCGGGCGAGTAATTGGATGTAACAACGCATCTCATCCAAAGCTCCAGTAATTTCTGACGTTATGGTCTCGGGTTGAGTTGATGGAACACAACTTTTTTAGATTAACGAGCTCTGGGCGCATCTGGATGAAGGATTCATTTAAACTGCCCAATTGCCAGCAGCCTACATTCGAATGGGTTGTTTGGTTCCTTGGCTCGAAAAAAATACGAAAATCCTACCACGGAATCGTATTCTTCCTCTGCTTTCGATGTCGTTTGAGAAGAATCATGACGTCGGAGATCAAATTAAATGATCACCCTCTAAAACATATTCCATTATGGGATGTTCTATTTTACTTTGAAAAAAAAAATAAATCTACAAACTAACTTACCGCAATGACTAGAACGAGAAAACAGGTTCTCCTTATTAAAAACGTTATTTACTCGCACTGAGGTATACGGTGAAGAGATTAAAACTGAAAAGATGAAATTTTTTCGATTTTTCTCCGCGAAGTTCATGGAGACCAAAGCTACTTCCTCCGATTCCCTTCGGTCTTCGTTCGCACCTTATTTTCCAATCATCCCCAATTTCATTTTTGCCACTCCTTCGCCATTTTCTCCTTGTTAGCCGTTAACGGTCACTTGGGTGGCATCGATTCTATTACAGCTTGAGTTTCCGCCGAAGCATTTTAAATCGTCCAAAATCCACCGAGACGCATTACACAGAAAAAGAACCCGAAATGACTGGGCAAGTGGGTATGAATGACTCCACTTAATGCGAGAATGAAATGAAAAAGCAATCACGCAGCAACAACTGCAGGCCCCTTCCGACAACGCAAGTAAAGGCCCCCTCATCATCGAGATTCCAAACTCCGCTACATTAAGTACAGTGCGCCTACGATTAATTATACAGTACAAACTTACGGGTAGGTGCAATGTTTTCACATGAATCTATGGAGTAACGTCCCATTGTTGGATTGTCTATTATATCTTGGCGGTTGAACCAATATATTGCGTAGTTGGTACTTAGGCCGTGTCTAGAAAAATCCGACTGATGCCGACGCAATTAACCAAATCACGTGATACGTTTACGATTGATCATGCTTGGCATTGGTGATTTTCTATATTATATGAAAGCATTGTTTAAAGCAAACTTGAAAATTAAAAAGGCTATGCACGTAAATTTTCTACTATCATATCACGTGATGTTTTTAAGTGGCATATTGTTAATAAGCCCTAAATTATGACTAGCTATGATGATGTAACAATGTATGAGATTTCTGTGCGCAGGCCTTCTCTTTAGTTGGGGTTGCCTGATCACTGAAACGTCATACGTACATACTTACATCATCATAAGTCTGGCATTGTTAATCGTATTTCTATCAATAATGAATCCTAAAGTTGGTCGACTTACGATGATGTAACAATATGACGTTTCGGTGATCAGGCCTTCTGTCAGGAGGTGTTGGTCAGGGCGTAGTCACCGATAAGAAAGGCTTGCCCAAGTAGCCAGCAGGAGTCTGGTATTAAATCTACTGTAGTTGCCTCTGTAATCGAGTGGCGCTGTTTGCCCGAGAAGGTAAGGCTCTAAATAGGTGCTCTAGATAACCAAGACTACAGCGAGGGAAGCATTTTCAATTCATTTTGCAATGACCTTTATAATTAAATAAACAATAACCATTTATTAGGAATTGTCAAATTTGAAAAGGAAATTTAAATTTGTAGTGAAATTAGCTCTTAGATAAAACTTTACTTCCTGGACGCTCCAGCCTGAGCAACACTTTAATTCTTTTAACTGACACCAGTGGCACTGCACGTCCGAGAAGTTCAACTCCAAACTCCAAGCCCTGCCTCAGAAACGTCATGTTCAGGCTTCAATCTTATTGTTTCAACAATACATTATTGACGTCATGTTCAGGCTTGGTACTTTCTAGGAGGCCGTGGTAGCGGTCGGCTTCGGTCGGACTTTTCAGGAAGGCCCCGTAGTATTGTTTATGCAAAACGTATACAAATAATACCGAGTATAGCTCCTAAATTATACTTCTAAGTAGCTCTAAATGTGAAAACATAGCCAAAAGAGTATTAATGCTATCCACTATAGCCCACTAACGATCCCAGCACGGAGCCAGAGCATCAATATGCAGATCCCATGGGATAAAGATATGCCGAAATAATAAAAATAAAGAAAACACTTTTCCACAAATTAATTTTAATGCACGTATGTACATTTCGAGGACTACGTCCTCTTCGTCAGCGTGATAACGCAGAAACTGACCCCACGCAACGAGCGCAGAGAAAGTAAGACAGAGAGCCGCCGCAGGGTCACCAGTCCACAAAAGGAGCCGTTCAAAGAGAGGGGAAGGGTTATAAACGAGAAGAAGAGAAGCAAAACAAACTCACGTGGTCACCATATGCGCAACTACTACACGCAGTAAACCACCTCTTCCTTCAAAACACCTCCTACATCCTCAAAACAATACTCATTGCCAAGAAGCACTGTTTATTATTTTCTAATTGTTTTTTACAGCGATTGCGAAACTCTAAATTGTTTGGTCAATAATAGTCAATAGATTAATTACGAATGTCAAAAAGAAGATCAAAATAGAAAGAGCCACTACTTACTTTATGTAAGGTGATCGTCCGAGCATTCTGCGGTTGTTGTTTAATTTGCACGATGATGAACTTGCGCGTCACACAGAGGAAAACATTCACAGAAGTCATCAAAGGGGTACCAAGATCGGAAGACACGAATTCCATTGCGTTAGAATCTCAACAGTGGTGGACGTAACGTTTCTTGTCGAGCATCATTATATCGGATGATGAACCGTGGATCTTTGGGAACGAGTTCAGTCCTCAGAGTGGGTTGGTGAAAGTTCACCCTCAGTCGAAAAACATGCCACGTTCGCTCCAATATCAAATTCATGCCGACTGCATCTTTTTGATGCTAATTGCGTTGATCATCATGAAATGCCTCCTTTCATCTACTCAGACACAAAGAACAAGATTTACTATCGCCAAGTCCAAGAAAAAAATAAGAGAACTTTGGCGCAATCACGTTTTGTCAGCCCTGATGACGATATTATGGCTGTCGGATGGCATCCGCTCCAATGCAATTTTAAGTATTTTGATTAATTTGTTGTTCTGATGAAGAAACGTTTGCAATGCGTTGATAATGCCTCCGACATGACAATGCGCCCGCTCACTCAGCGTTGTCAGTTCGTGAGGTTTTTATAGCCAAATACATTCAATGACTGCGCTTCCTCAACCCCGATATTCCCCTGGCCTAGCTCCAGCAGACTTTTTTTTTTTTTTCCCCCCTATTCTCCAATCTGAAGACAACGCTGAAAAGGAAGAGATTTGCACCACTGAAGACGAGATTAAGAAACATTGACAGAGAGAACAAAATAAATATTTCGGAAATACGGCTGTAATAAACTGATGAGCTGACACAAGTGTATTCGCTGGGAAGGAGAGTACTTTGAAGGAGATGAGGATCATTGACCTATAAGTTGAATGATTTCTTAAAAAATAAAGTTCCGGCATCGTTTTGAACAAACCTCGTACTCCTTAGGCTGTGGTAAAACAAGCTAAAGAAATAACCCACACTTTTATTATAAACTCGTCGGTGATAAAGCGCGTGGCTTTCTAGTGTGCGTGTGCGTATGTGTGCGTATGTGTGTGTGTGTGTGTGCGCGCGCCTGTGTCGACGAAAGCCTAAGCCTCCTGGAGAGGCGAGGAATCTGAAAGAGCCACGGTGAACGGATGGAACCCAAGTGCGTTATTAATTAAGTTTAACTAGAAGGGCTAATCTAATCTCTTCCCTCCTTAATCATTCAATTTTCCTTCAACTTCTCTGTAAACTTTTTTTCTTCTTCTTCTTCCTCCACTTTTCTCCCTACCCCTCCTTCCCGAACCCTTCATTTATCGACGTCATCGTCCTCTTATGCCAGGGCGCTCCTATAATCGCTCCACAATCTGAACATTTCCTCTCTCCTCCCCTTATCTCGCCCATGCCAACCAAATGACCCCTTTCAACTTACCCTCTTCCGAGGGAACCCTATCGCAAACGCTATTCCTTCGCCTCGACTGATAAGTTTCTTGCACTCGCGAGAGAAATAAAATCTTTATTGCGCCACAACTTGAATCCATTATTAGTCATCCGTAATTAAAACGATGACATTCGACGACTCCACAATTACAAAATTATTTATTCCCTTACCCATACCCCCTTTTCACAACACCTCTCTCTCCTGTTGTGTCCTCTGAACGAGAAGACGCCTGCGTTCATCTGTCTGCCCAAAACTGTTGATTGCTGCGCCTTGTACAACAAAAAAAAATAAGGTTCGGACAATAATATTTTTAACCGAGTTCCTGAAGATGAGATGATTCTCGAAACGCGCAGAACTTAATAAAGACGCTACCATAATGCTATTCCTGGACCCGTTCTCATTATTTGTCATACAGCAATATACACGGAAGAGCCAAAACATTAGGAGCACCTACTCAATAACGCGTTGCGCCACCTTTGGCCTGCAAAACAGCTGCAACTCGCCTTGGCATGGATGCCACAAGTTCTTGGTAGATGACTGGAGACAGGTTGTACCAAATGTCTAAGCAGCGGTCACGCAAAGTCGAGATATTCCCACGTGGTGATGTTTGAGCTCTGAGCTGCCGCTCTATCACATCCCAAATGTGTTCTATCGGATTAAGATCCGGCGAGTTAGGTGGCCAGGACATTCACTGGAATTCATCTTTATGCTCCTCGAACCACTCCAACACAATTCGAGCCTTGTGACATGGGGCGTTGTGCTGCTGGAAGATTCCATTCCCAGTTGGGAAGACAGACGCATGTACGGGTGCAACTGATCCGCAATAATGATGTTCAGATCGTCTGCAGCTTTCATGGTCGGTTCTACCACAATTTTGGGTCCCAGAGTCGCCCATGAGAACGTCCCCCAAAGCATAATACCGCCACCACCAGACTGTGTATGGCCTGCTGTACGGGGGGGGGGAGCAACTGTTCGCCTGGAAGTCGGCGTACCCTGACACGACCATCGACGTGATGAATAAGGAATCGTGATTCATCCGACCAGCTGCAACTCTCTTCTACTTATCCATGGTACAATCTCAATGTTCCCGGGCCCACTGTAGGCGTAGTTGACAATGACGTTTGGTCAACAGACGCACACGCTTGGATTCTACCAATTATTATGGAATGTGTCAGGAGGATGTGGTATTGCAACAAGACAACGCGTCTTGCCACACTGCTCAAGGATCAACTGCACGATTCAAAAACCATCGAATCAAGCTAATGCAGTGGCCAATTCAATCTCCGGATCTGAATCTGATCGAAGACATGCGGCATATGCTTAAAAAAAATCAGATGCAGGGGAAGCAAAGCAGACAGTGCCGACCAACTGTGGGGCGTGGCCTCAGAGAATACGTGCAGTGATAAAAGCAAAAAGGGGCACACTAGATGTTAATCTTTTATGTTTTTATTTAAATTCTGCATCTTTGGAATCACTGGGTGCAAATTTGTTCACACAGAGTGCTTGCTTATTTTGTTAATTGTGTCAAAAATAAATCATCGAACTACTGGTAAATTTTTTTATTTATTGGTTTCCTACTATTACAATGTATGAAGACTTTGGAGTAGCTTAATTTTCCTGAGTTTTTCAGGTTTCAGTACGGACTGCGCAGTCATCCGAACAATTGTGTACCTTACTGTATGGTGGAAAATGAAGATTGCTCTTCGGAAACTTCGACAATATAATGTCACGCCAGAAGAGTGTCACGAACCAATGAATGTTCGCATGAAAGCCATCTAACGGCGATGATATCAGGTATTAAACAATATGTCGTAGTACTCATTTAGGTTTGGAGTTTCTGTTTAACTTCTTTATTTGTTAATTGTTAGAAACATAGCAATATAATTTTGATATAATTTAACGTAATAAATGGTTAAACTGAAAGCCATGGGTTTAAAAAAAAAAAAAAATGTCCGAACCTTTTTTTGTTTGGGCTATACACCACCTTTGGAAAGCGTCCGCCGCAAGAGCCATTTCGTGTGAAGATTGGCGGTTGGGCATAACCTCATCGTCATCACGCTCACCACAATCTATGTTGTTTTACACACACAACATCATTGTAGAGAGGGAATGGGCTCATTATAATTATCGTTGCCTGTGTCACGCTTTAATGCTCATTATTTCCAATTTAAATGTGAAACCGTCAAACCAACCTATCTCAATAAAACGCACAAGCAAAAAAAAAAAAAAAAGGGGGGGGGGTGTAAAAAGGTAGCGTTCATCGAATGACGATGTTTTCGAGAGGATCCTCTTTAATCTGGGCACTGAAATCATGCAGAGATAGTCACTAAACTAGGACAAGCAAACAAGATACTGAAAAAAAAAAAAAGATCAATATGGAGCTCCGAGTCTTGTTTACCCACTCGGCGCGTTCTCCAAAAGCAATTAGGATTCGTTTTCAGCTTATCCAATCGCAGGGAGGAGGATGTCGCCATAAAAGAGGAAACAAGGGACTCTAGACAACAGCCCTCTAAAGCCTAAATGGCCCGAGGTTTGGTCCTACTGGCGCCATCGAGAATTACACGCTGGAATGTTGGGGCATCGGTCGAACACACCAAAGTCAAACAGAGAGAGAACGGATCAAGAGTGTCTGTAACCATTATCATCTCTCCATCAAAGCTTCCAGAAATCACGGTCTGGATGTCATTATTAATGCAAAAAAAATATTTGAAAATCAACAGACCGTTTGCAAATTTTTTTAACAATTAACGGTCGGAAAGGCAAACGATACGGTCCGCGATGACTTCATTAAAAATGGAGGATGAAGACCTCCATGAAGATCAACAAGTAGAAATACAAAAATTTAGAAAACGAACTCAAAATTATTCATAAAATTAACGAAAACCTCCCACCCCGGCGAAACGAACTGGCCTCCATAATTCTGTGTGCAGATGACGTCAGCTGCGAAAGGACTTTGGAATCGTGTATTGCAGTGTAGCAAAGTCGAAACGCATTTAAGCTAAAATTTCCTTAGACTAACAAGGGAACCCTAGATAGCCGTTTTTGCGCGCAAGCACACCGTGGAAGCGATAGCGTTGCGCGCCGGTGAAGCGCCCCGGAAGTGCGCAGAGTTCAAAAAACATGGCGGAAAGAAGGGAAGCAAACTTGTTAGCGGCGATCCAAGGTTGTTAAAGAGAAGGTGGCCTCTATCGGGGTGATCGATGGTCATTGGCTGCTGACGTGTGACGTCAACTGGAAGGTTGGAGCAGACGAACGCCAAAGAAAACAATAGGGAATAGCGGGGGGACCTTTATTTTCCAGCCTATTTCTATTATCTATCACCAATATAAATGAAAAAAAAAACATGCCAAGGTTTTATATAAATAATTTATTGGAATAATATGTGTTTAAAATCCAGAGATTGCAAATAACAGGCCTATTTATATATATTTAGCACTGAAATACAAAAGCAAATACTGCAACAGCGAGGCCACCTCGTCAAAGCAATTATTCAACGATTAACCTGTTACAGTATTCAGTCATTTAGCATTAAGTGCTAGTACAGCATTAAAACATCTGCCGATAAATGTATAATTGTAAAAATATGATAGGAAGAAAAAAAAAAAGTAATGCCTACATACCCGTTTGCTTTCTGTTTGAGTGTTTGCCTACATACACTTTCGTTTTGCTCATGTTACAATTTGAGAGTGAAAGCGTATCCCACCTCGTCGTTTTTCCCAACGTGGTTTACAGAGTCTTCAAATGAATCTGAAGCCACTGAACAGTTTTAATTACTTGGCACGAGTGAAGGAGGTGAAGATGAAAACGAAGTGTCTTGTGTATATTTTATTTTCTAAAATTCTCTCTCAGATTCCAAATTTTCTCTTAACTTTCGATTTTCTCGTAGTGCAATCTGTTGGATTTTTGCGTTTTAACACTCGTATCAAGAGCACATCTCCTGCTCGTTACGAGTGTGCTCTTTTTCATTATAAGAAGGGGTGGGGGTTTGCTCATTTAATGAAATTTTGCTCGTATCTACTGCCATGAGAAGAATAAATGCATGGAAATATAATAAATTCACTCTAGATTATAATATTGGACTAAAAATAATAAATAATTGCGATTATTATTAGCAAAAGCACATGGAACTCCAGCTATCTCAGCTTTGTTATGTTAAAAGGGACGGATCGCCTGCCAGGTGACGTCACAATCCCAGAAGGCAATGCGAGTGCTTTTGAGAGAAATCAGCCGATAGAGGCCACCTTCTTTTTAACAACCTTGGCGGCGATCGACAAAGAATTGCAGTTAGAGCACTGTTATTAAGCATAAAACCTTAATTTTGCTGTACAATTATTCGTCTCGAAATAATTTATAAGATGAGGTAGGCATCCATGAATACTATTTTTATTTGAAATTATAAAGCACTCTATCTAGTAGGATAACACCTGCCACACCTCTCAGGAATCTCATTTCGGCCGCTTGTACCCGCGATCGCACTCTTTCGGTCATTACCCAAGCCTCATGACCATAGGTGAGAATGGGGACAAAGATAGATTTGAAAACGGAGAGCTTGGCTTTGTTACCCAGCTCTCGTTTCGTTACCACGGATCGCCACAGTTCACGTCTGACACAGCTTGCTGCACTGATCCGAGCATCCAATTCTTTCTCCTGCCGTCCATCACTCGTGAATGCAATCCCGAGATACTTGAATTTCTCCACCTGTCTCCGAGATAGAGTGTACAGCAGCACAATAAGGGAATCTTTAGGAGTTGAGCCGCTACTTCTCCGCATTGAGAGATCTCAGTTGCGCTGGTATGGCCATGTGATACGGATGCCGCAAACTAGTCTTCCTAGGCAGTTGTTATTTTCCAAGCCGGTGGGTAAGAGACCAAGGGGTCGGCCTAGAACCAGGTGGCTAGATTACATGGAGAATCTGGGTTCGAGTCGCTTGGATATTACCAGGGAGGACATGCGCCTGATGGCGGAAGATCGCGATTTCTGGAGATCCTCCATAGGGCTGCTGCCCCCGCGACCCTAACGGATAAGCGGGTTTGAAAAGTAAGTAATTATAAAGCACCGCGATACATACCCCCTAACCAACGCAACGTATTACTCGACGTTGCACATGAAGCCAGCCCCGTGTTTGATTACCGAATTATTTAATAAAATGAAATAATAAATTAAGGAAATGTTATTAATTACTCTAGACATTTTTTACTGGAAGGCAATTAGCTAACTGTAATCTATTTTAAAAACTAAGTTTGTTTAGAAATTTGAGAAGCCATTCAATTGCCATCTGCTGCTGTCTATTTCATCTTAAGTGGATTCGTGCTTATTGCTATGAGTAGTGGAAAAAAGAAGTTCCGTTAAGCGCATTAATACACCGCTTTAACAATGGCTCATTTTTTTTCGTTTTCGTGGTTTATTTTGAAAGAAACAAAAATCCGCACTCTCTTATTTTGCAAACATCTATTGTAGCTTCAATTGAGTAACATATTTCAATTTGGTGGAAATCTGTGACATACATGTTCGAGGGATTCCCTTGTAAGTTACGTTTCATATTATAAAGGAAAACGCATTTTCTGGATGGAAAACAATTTAATTATAATAAATGAAAAATGTTCACATTGTCCGTACAATTTTGTAAGGATTAAACAAATAGTTTCAGTTGCTAATATTTCTAACACGTTTCAAGTTATAAGGGACAGAATTAAAAACATGTCATCGTTCACCTATTCTACCTAGAGATGTTAATGGTGCTAACCGTAATTTGCATTAAATCGTTTTGAACCCTTTTGTAAGCTTTCTTCCTTTCTTCGTTCATTCTTTAATGATGGCTAAAAGGAGACCAGTAACTGATGAAGAAAAAAGTCGTATTCTGGCTTTTCGAAAAAAAGGAAGGGCAATGCGAGAAATATCAAATCGTGTAAAACGTGCAAAATTGTATTATTGGCCGGTTAGTTAAGCAAAACCCAAATAAAACTAAGGCAAAATAGAAACCTGGTCCAAAGTCCAAGGTGAAAAGAAGAGATGCAAGGAGCATCGTTCGAGAGATATCAAACAATGAGACCTCTTTAAGACGAATTCCTGACACTTTGGAACTTCCAATATCCCACTCCACAGTAAGGAGGGTAGTCAGGTAAAATCCGCATTTAAGATACAAGGCAAAATCCATCAAACCACCCCTAAGAGACATCCTTAAGCAAAGCCGCTTACAGTGGGCACGGGAACACGTGGGATGGACTAATGAATGGATGCAAGTTCTTTTCAGCGATGAAAAGGTTTTCCATTTGGATGGTCCGGAAGGTTGGAACTACTAGTCGGAAGACTTACGCCGAGAACTGGCAATATTTTCCAAACGAGTTCCTGGAGGTGGAACTGTGATGGTTTGGGGAGTAATTGGCTATAATGGCAGTTCAGGAATTCCATTTATCAATAAAAGAACGGATTCTAAGTACTATCAAGAGCTTCTTGAAATGCACCTTTTGCCAATTGCATCTGTTATTGGAGGATCCGAATTTATATTTCAACAAGGCAATGCACCATGCCACTCATCGAGAGCAACAATGGCCTCGTTTGCAGAGAAAGGGGTTAAAGTAATGACGTGGCCTTCTAGGAGCCCCGATTTAAACCCCATCGAGAACCTTTGGGGCATTCTAGCACGCAGAGTTTACGAACATGGTCGATTTGAAACTGTTGACGATCTGAAACGAGCTATTGTTGAAGCTTGGGGTAAGTTTAGAATTCGGTTCTTTATTAGGAAAAAAAAAGAAAGAAAGAACGGCACTGGACTAGATAACGTTAGGAATTCTTCTAATTAAAGTGTCCTGCCCGAAGGCTAGATTGCAACAGGCTTTCGAAGCGAACCGGGACGTACATTCAGAAATATGAAAGGCAGAGGAAAGCGCAAAAAATATTACTCTTCCGAAGTCAGTCTAAAATTTTGGTTCATTCTAAAATTTTCGCTGGCCTCCCACTCTTGAATAATGTTATGGGTGTGAGGCCTGGTACGAAATCGAAGTTTAAACTAATAAACAGAACGTAAAATGAACAGAGCGGGATAGGAAACCCAGGGTCTTGTTCGGGAGACTTCATCCGTCGCTAACATGGCTCCAAAGAGGGCAACAAATGGCCACGCAAAAGTGACTGCTCCTTCAGACGGGAGCCACAAACGTCAGCCGACGCTCGATATTACGACCGTCTCCTCTTTCTCTTTCTCGCCATTTGCATGGAGCCTAGTGGCGCTCCGAGCCAAAAAGTCACGAGGGAGGTAGGCTGGTCACGGTTAAAAGCTCTGCTGCCAGCTTATTAAATGGTCTGCCATTATACGAGGACGTAAATCATTTGGCGCGATATCGGAGCCACGAAAACTTAACGGCCGACAGGAGGTGAGGAGAGCCTTCTCAATCGGAACCACTTTGGCCAAAACGTTCCTCCACGGACTCCTTTCGCTGCCTTACATCCAAAAAAATAAAAAGGAGATCTCCCGCACACGTAAATGGAACGAACGAATGGCGGCGAGAGTTGTTGTTCGTAGTAGTAAGTGGCTGGCAGCAGTATCAGAATAATAATAATATTCACAGGATGAACTTCGAATCATCAACTTCGAAAAAAGCGGATCGACCACTTTACGACGTTAGCTAAAACTTTCGAGAACCTCACAGGAATACCAAAGCGAATCTTCAAAAGGGCCCCACAGAATCGCTAACGAGCGAAGATTTCTTTCCATTCCGACTTTGAAAGCTTGGATTTCATCCGCGTTTCTTGCAAATTCCAAAGCTCCTATGAATTCTAATAGTTATCCTCGTGACCGCCAAGATGTGAGCAAAGAAGTCAAACGATTCGGATGAAGCCCCCCCCCCCCCAAAAAAAAAGTGTTAACGGCCAATCACCTCATCCGGCAGATAAAAGCAAGCTACCTGGAGTTAGCCCAAAAACCCCGCCATTTCTAGGAGCTGCGCGAACAAGTACAAGTCCAACCTACCTGAGCTTTTGCGTTTGCTTTATTAAGAAAAAAGAGACCTCTTGTCCACAACAATTTATTATAGCCACTGATCAGCGGAATACAGAATACATAGTGAAATATATACAGTAGTTGACCAATCAGGAAAAATGGATGATCAAGGTGGCCAATGAGGTTAAAGAGACAAGTTGACCAATCAGAATACAAAAAGATGACTAAACAGATAAGATAAAATTGAAACAAAAAATCAAAGATATTTGGGATTAATAAAGTCAATTACAAATTGAAATGGCTATTTTTATTAAATAAATTGAATAATTTGGAAACGCCTAGGGGGTAACCCCGTTAACAAAAATTTTTTGCCCCTTTTTTTTCGAATTTCCAATGTTTCGTAAGCATCCAGTAGATTTACTGTCAGCCTTATACTTGCGGAAATCTTTATGCGGAAGTTTGAGAGAAAACTAAAGGACTCAGGTGCTTATTTCCCGGAAATATGACTACGGTATGCCGTCTTCAACGTCAACAACTGTAGCATTGACTCCTTCGTCTCCTCGCTAAACAGTTTTTACCCCTCAATCAACTTCACAGGTGAAATTGAAAAAGACGGGAGGTTGCCCTTCTTGGATCTCGCGGTAATCAGATGCGGACAAACCCTGAAATTTGACATTCACTGCAAGCCTACACGTACTGATAATTTTATCCACCACTGTTCCAATCATTGTAGGAGCCAGAAGTTGTCGGCCTTCGACTTCATGATCGACAGGGTGATAAACACCCCCCCCCCCCCCCCACCACAGCAAATAGAATTATTAAGTGTGATTACTCTTAGTCATCAATGCTAAAAATGAGGCGAGCGGCGGATGTCCGAAAAAACAGCGCTGCTGTCGATTTCAACCAACTTTTTAGCGTTTTTTTTGCTTACTGCAAATGGGAATTTCACGTTTCGTGTTAAGTTTCTATCGTATATTTTATTGTTTCACTATTTTATTGTGTTATTAGTGTACTTTGTATATCATTTGTTAAGTTTAAAACAGTATTTTTACTCGTATTTTAAAAAATTTCTTCGTTACATTTACGCGTGCACGTACCTATGCCTACTTCATTTCTACGGCGGTTACCAAACGTCGCTGTCGTTTTTCTTGAAGATCACCAGAATTAAGCCCGTTTAGAGTTGGAACAGGTTCGAATTTCAATGAATTAAAACAGAAAAGCAAAATGAACTGAGCACACTACGCTGTTCGCATTTGGTTCGCTGGCAAAAGGTGATCCACTGCTTTTTAATCGAATCTGATTGTAGAAATCTGTGAAACGTGAAGTTTCTATCGGATTTCTTATTTACACATCCAAACACAGAACAATTTAAAGGCATTCTGATAGAAAAAAGGCAAGCAAACTCCTTATGTCATGTAAAATCTAAAGTGGTTCGCGGCAGGAAATCGCTTGTTGCTCCGCTGATTCTCCTGAAGAGACGAGAGGGCCAATTTTCAATCTATGGAGGAGTTTTTCTTAATAAAATATTAGGATAAATCGAATGATATATATTTTATAGCCCTGGATGCAAAATAAAATAAAGTCGAATTTTTCCGTTGAGTTTTCCTTTAAGAAACAGTAAATAAATAGTAAGAGAAAAAAATCATGTTTGAAACAATGGAATCAAGCCAAAAACTGTGGACACAACTATAGAAAGAAAAATAACTCCAAAACCACTATTCCACATAATAAATTTTAATGACTCAGATGTACATTTCGGAAACGAAGTTTCCTTCATCAGTGAGTCATTACTGATGTACATCTGAGTCATTAAAATTTATTATGTGGAATAGTGGTTTTGGAGTTATTTTTCTTTCTATCATGTTAGAAAATTAACTCGCTTTCATCTTTTTCCTTATAAGTGAGTACTAAAAACCTGCGACTCGCTGGTCGAAAACGCACGCAGTGACATCTTGCGGATGCGCCAGAAAACTACGCAAGTAATCACACTTACTAATTCTATTCGTTATGCCCTCACTGAAGGCAGATTCAGGAAAGAAATGGACTATATTAATAAGACTACAATCTCGAACGGCTTCAAAGAGGACTTGGTTGCTAACCTCTTAATGAAACGAAAATTTAAAAAAATTATCAAGGACTCCACCAGCTAGACCAAAATTTCGAGGAAAAGAAGAGATTCATAACCTTGTCCTATAACCACAATTTGGTTAAAGGTTAACAGGATATTCTCAAACATTATGACTTGAAGTTGGCATATCGGAATCCCGATTCCCTCAAGAATTTGTTGAGAAATGTGAAGGACAAAACTCCATCTAATCAACAATCCGGTATATACGAAATCACTTGCGACAATTGTGAACTTGTCTACAGAGGTGCTTCACGAAGAACAATCGAGACCAGATTTAAAGAACACATGGCTCATGTTAGATTCGGACGCCCCGACAGGTAGCTAAACATTTGCTTGAGACCGATCATAACACAACGAATAACAATTTAAGACTATTACAACAAATCAATAACTGGATGCTTATGAAACATTGGAAATTCGGAAAAAAGGACAAAAAATTTTTGTTAAACGGGGATAACGGCCCCCTAGGCGATTCCAAATTATTCAATTTATATTTAAAAATAGCCATATTTAACTTGTAATTTACCTTTATCATAAACTCTCGTTCTCACACTCTTTCTTAGCCTTCGTAGCCTTGACTACCCACGTGACCACATAAAAAATGGCGTCCCTTGGTCGTGTTGTAAGCAATTGTGATTTGAGTAAAATTCATTTTTTTTACATTTTCCATAGGTTTTTACTATTTTAAAGATTTTTATTATCATTTTTATTATTTCAACATACATCTTTATTATTATTAACCGTAAATTTGTAAATTATAATGATTTAAATACTTACTGATAACCTTTCATAATTTTAATTTCATAATCATTTCCAAATTACCTATAAAATTATTTTCTAATGATGTTTATTTTTTTCTCCTCACTCTGACAATTGGGAACACAACAATATTTAACCATAGCAACAAAAATTTTGAACAACAACAATTAAAACTTTCACTTACGATACAGTCAACAAATGCCGTTAACACGTCCAGTATCCGCCATTTGCATTTGTGAAAAAAATCAGTGACGTTTAGTGGCAACCAATCACAAGACTTTATCAACCCCAAATATCTCATTGGCCACCTTGGTCATCTATTTTTACTGGTTATTTTTTCTGATTGGTCAACCTACTGTATATATTGCGTTTTTTTCACTATGTACTCTGTACGTGTATTCCCCTGACTGAAGGCTATAAAGTGGTTAGCGGATTCTGTCCGAAAAACTAAACAAAAAATCAAGAAAGTTCTGCTCTAGACTTTCTTGTATTTAAACTGTGCACGAAAGGGCAAAAATTGCCAAAGATTGAAATGGGTTAACTTGCAAAATGAATCAAGTTTCACTCAAATCGGGCCACGGGTTGCCGAGATATGACCTCTTTTCAGACAATCCGATTTGCCGACAGACCAAAGAAAGGGCACAGGGTATCTCGACGCTCCCTTTCGATGGCGAGAACACCTCCGCAATGAGCAACGCCCAATGATAACGTATGAAATAGCAAACAGAACAGGTTACAGCTCTAAAAATTAAAATGTAAGCGATCGCTTTGCCTTTTTTTTTTTTTAAAAAACGAGGCCGGGTCACTCGTTCACTTCGTTAATTACCTTTGAACTTGTCTTAAGTGAGACGGGAAATGTTCGTTGCTCCAGAATCAAAAGCCAATTAGACTCGAAGAACAAAATACATGCAAATGAGCCTTTGCCTTTCAACTTCCAAAAGAAAAGGCTAGCCGCCGCAATTCATGTTCATCAAGAGATAAAAGAAAAGAAACTTGGTCTTTTCACTTCAAATTATTCAAGCTACATAAACTACACGATGAAAGTCCAACTTTTCTTTTCACACGTCATTTGAAAGAGACTTGAAATTAGCAAAAGGACTAGTTTGAATCTCTTTTCACCTGGAAGTAATATTAAGTTGTACTTGAATGAATATGCGATAATGAACACACAACCCCTCCTTTAATTTATGTACACGCTTTTCTCCTTAAGAAAACTCAAGAAAAATCGCAAATCATAAAAAGTTGCACAACCTGTATTTCTTCCTCAATACAATAAGTAACTGGTTCAAAAAATGAAAGATAATAAATACCCTCAAAATATAATAAATAAAATCAAAGTTAGTTGCTTCCCAAATAATAATAAAAAAACAATTTTAAACAACTTCTTAATCCGGTGAAAAAGTCCTCAATTGCCTATTATCCACTTTTTAATAACATTATTAAATGTTTTGAAGATGAAAAAGTTCAAATAGTACCTAGAATTAAAAACACGACCAAAAAACGACTTGTTAACATGCATATTGTTAAAAAAAGATAATCATGGAAGTCAATCTAATAAAATGGATCACTGATTCAGGCTAAAAGAATTATATAATAATAATAATAATAATAATAATAATAATAATAATAATAATAATGATTATGAGGGGTGGCCATATTTTTTTCCTCTAAAATTGTGACCGGGAAAAAAATAAACCCATGTACATTCGATAGAACAATTCAACTTTTATTTTTCCACATAATCTCCAAGCCGATTGAGGTAACCAGTGGACAAGTTTTTCGATAAAAGTCGTCAGGTTGATTGTGGAACCAGTTGCGAACTGCCGATTTCACCTCGTCGTCGTCACGGAAATGTTGACCAGCCAGTGACTTCTTCAAGGTCCGAAGACATGGTAGTCACTGGAAGCGAGGTCCGGGTTGTATGGAGGATGAAGCAGTGTTTCCCAGTTCCATCGCTGCAACAGGTCAGTGACCCGTTTCGCTGTATGGGGACGTGCGTCGTCGTGGTGCAGCACGATGTCCACCATTGCCAAATCAGGTCATTTCCTACATACGGCCGCTCGAAGATTCCTCAATGTGCCTCTGTAACGTTCGGAATTGACAGTGGTACGCGGTGAAAGAAACTCGAGCAGTATCGGATCACGGCAATCCCAAAAACACGACCTTGCCGGCTAATGGCACAGTTTTGAACTCTTTCGTTGTGGGAGATGAGGTGTGTTTCCAAACCGCCGATTGCATCTTGGTTTCGGGCGTGAAATGGTGGACTCATGATTCATCGCCTGTGATGATCCAAAAAATCCTGACACTCCTCTGCATGACACTTCGCGAAAGCAGAGCTGCTCGCGAGCTATGTCGTACGCCATCCCATATGAAATGTCCAACGTTGCAGCAATTTCTCTCACGGTAATTCCGCACCTGCGCTTCCACAGCAGCAATGTTGCTGTCAGTCGGGATTCCCGCGGCCTGCCAGAGCGATGTTCGCCAAGCAGGTCCTATCCTCCTTCTTTAAAAGCCTTGCACCAACGTTGTACTGTTCGGAGCTGCACGATATCACCTTCGTACACAACCACAATTTCCTTCTGGATTCAGTCGTTTTGCACAAAGTAAACGCATAACACTCCGTCGCTCAAAAACACTGGACGATAAAAGGAGAGCCGCCATCTTGTTTGGATTGTCACGTCACTAGTGCTTAGCGCACAGCCCACTAGATAAAGACCAAAATAATTAATCTAACCAAAATAATTAATCCATTAACCAAAAATTAACTAATTTTTGCAGATTTTTAAAACCATTATATATGCTTTCGAAATTTTTTATAGAAAAGATGCTTTTTCTCTTCCTCCACAGATGGTTCTACTTTGAAAAAAATGAAACTATATTTATTTGCACGTATGTTGCCATTGTTTTGATTGAAACATAAAGCCATTTAAATAACAAAGTTCAAAAACTTAGATTTCGTTAGAAGATTAAAGCAAATTTGTGAAATAATTCTTCTATTCCATCTTATTTCACACAGACAGTCCGCCTACGAGCACCGCCATTTTGAAAACAGCACTCAGGCCTTTATCTAGTGGGCTGTGCGCTAAGCACTAGTGACGTGACAATCCAAACAAGATGACGGCTCTCCTTTTATCGTCCAGTGTTTTTGAGCGACAGAGTGTTATGCGTTTACTTTGTGCAAAACGACTGAATCTAGAAGGAAATTGTGGTTGTGTACGAAGGTGATATCTAGTGGGCTGTGCTTAGCGGATGCACACGACACTAACAGGAAACTTTAACAATGAACCAAACTAACTTTCATAGGCTGTGGTCAAAAACCCTCACCGGTGAGAGAATGATGACCTAATTTCTCAGTAGGCTAACCGTCTTTTTCTCGGTGAGGACGGTTAAGACTAACCAGTTAGGCATACCAGCATTAACTGGCGTTTTTGACCGCGTTAAAATGACGTCAGAGTTTTCTCACCGGGATTTCTGACCGACCAAACGCTAACTCTTCTTACCGGTGAGAGTTTTTGACCTTAGCCATAAATCGCAATTTTCTCATATCGGCCGTCATTTTCGAGGGAAAAAAATACGCGACATTACGTTATGATCACCCCTCGGAATTTCGAAATCTGGTACAAAATTATAACGTGATTTATGAAATCTCTCGTTTTAATTGTGATGCTAATTATGTGGGTCAATCGGGCCATTCTCTATATTCACGTTTAAAGGAATATGAGAGAGCGGTCCGATTAAATCAAATTGATAATGCCTTAGCTATACATTGTTTCACAACGGGACATAAAATTAATTGGAATAGAGTTCGAATTTTGGCAAAGGAGAATCCATTAAAGAAAATAATTATATAAGAGGCTTTTAGAATTATTAAATCTCCACTGAAATCCATTTTTTAGGAGATTTAATTTTTTAGTGAAATCGAATTCAGCTGAATTTTATTTTGCTCTGTTTAGAAGGAAAAACCTTTTCGGAGTTGGAATACTAGTGGCTAAAAAAAAAATACGAAAATGACTTTTAAAAAAAATGAAAATAGCTAAGCAGCAGCTATTTAAAAAATAGTTCCAGATTCACCCCTGAAATTACTTTCGCGACAAAGGGACTTTTAAAATCGTCTTCTCACATTAAAGAAGAAGAAAGCCGCGGTTACTAAATTTCTGGACACGGCCTGCGCATCTCCGATGACCCTGCGTTGGAAAAATGGATGCGCAGTTTAGAAAAACAAAAAAAGCCCATTCGTCTTTAAGCGATCAAAACAAAAAAAGGAGTCCAACTTCAGCAACGGTTGTGGTCCAGGCTGATCTGGAGATTCCGCCAACACTTCGTCACTGGCTTGCAAATCGGTCCGAGGGTCATATATCGAGTGCGGCGCCCCTTACGACAGCCGTAAATCTCGCGGCGGCCCCCGGCAACTTAATGAAGTAGCGCTCGATTTCTGCCTCAATAATTTGTCCAACTCTGCTCCGATTTCTTTCTTCCTTTCTTTTTCCTTTTTTTTTTTTTTTATTGCTGTCACTCTCCACCATTCTTCCACCTCGTCGCAATTCTAGCGACGAGCGACGCACTTGGCCGTTTACTTGGTAATCAAGCTTTGCACTGGGCGACAGGCATCGTCATAAAACTTTAATGGGCTAGCTCCGCGGGCGCACGTTCGTGTCGCCCCTCCACCTTCTTTCTCCTCCGATATCCCTTAATTTATTAATGCTCCAAACAGGAAGGTGGATGAATAACAGCGGATAAAAGCAAAATTTACCGCTCTCGCCCGTTTTTTACTTTCGCCGCCAAACGAAACGCATGAATAGCGGACACACACACACACAGAGAGAGAGAGAGAGAGAGAGAGAGAGAGAGAGAGAGAGAGAGAGAGAGAGAGAGA
>JAHWFO010028035.1:1012365-1046575 GCA_023313115.1 Rhysida immarginata | reverse complement strand
AGAGAGAGAGAGAGAGAGAGAGAGAGAGAGAGAGAGAGAGAGAGAGAAGACCAAAGGCGACGGCAGCACCAACAACGCTCAAAAAGCAATTCCCATTTTTAATAGGAAACACTTTCTTTCTCCGGTTTTCAACACAGAGAAAGTATAAAAAAAGAACCTATTAAAAATACGATTGTGCCTGTAGGCGTGTTTGTTGGAGAGAAGCTCGTCGAAAACGAGGAGAAAAGAATCGGTACGTTTCCACAAAGTCCACGTACTTTTCACCACCCATTTAGAATCGGTAACATTTTAAAGAAATCCATCATGGAAACTGGTGTTGCTGAATATAAATAAAGAGAGAAACAAAATCTAGGTAAAGCAATACCATTATTGTTAAAACACGCCTAGGTCACGAAATCTGCAAAATTACAAATGTTTTCCGTAATCTTGGTTACGTACAACCTTTCCTTACGTACAATCTTGGTTTATGTACAACCCACCTACAATACATATCACACACATCTTTAGTTTTGTGAAAATGTATCAAATCAGTTAGTTTATTAAATTTTTTTTGCGTGCATCTTTTCTTAATATCAGGATTCTCCACAAATCAAATATCAAATTTGAAAAATTCCCAACAGTATTAAAAATAAAACATAAAAAAATAAAATTGATATAATAACACCCCACCCCCTCCCTTTTGTTTGTTTATGGTGTAACTGATATACCACTGCATCTTAAAGAGAAAGATCCATTCTTTCCTATCGAACAATTTCTGGATGAAGTGGATAAGCGAATGGAACGTAAATTTCTGGACGAATGGATAGGTACACAGGAAAATCACTCCACACAATTAGGCCCAATAAATCTATCAACAACGTACGAAGTCAATATACAAATTACAAAAGGAAATATCTTCAAATTGCTGCACTGTGAAATAATGATTGGTTTGGTTTAGTTTGGTTTGTTTTGGTATTAACGTCCTTTTCAACTGCTATGGTCATTTCAGGAAGGCGTTATAGGGGCCGCAAATTTTGCCTCGCAAGGATTCTTTAACGTGCAGCCAGCAAACGACTACACGGGACCAACGGCTTTACTTCCCTTCCGAAGGAAGTGCGTGATCTCAGAATTTCCCCCTGAAAAATCCTCGTCGTCCTCGGCCGGGATCGAACCCGCGTACTCGGGCATCAGAGGCGATCACGCAACCGCTGAGGCCGATGTGAAATAATGAAATGTTCATCTGTTGTTGCAAAGATCCTTTACGTAAATGTCGGTGTAGATGGCAGCACCACCGTCTAACGAATTTAGAGCTAAGTGTCACGTTTTCGTGCGGCGATGAGTCATTCGAGTGTCAAGTGGGCAAGATGACAGGCAGGTATTGTTTAGCTGAGTGCAGGCGATGAACAACGGGCCGTCATTCGATTTCTGTGGGCGCAGGGCAAATGCACAAATGTGTATCCAGGAAAGCAAATGCACAAATGTGTATCCAGGAAAGCCATTTACCCAGTGGAGTTCTTCTGTTGGATGACAACACTCGTCCACAAAGTGCTATATCACAGTAAGGAACGACTACGACATCCGCCCTACAGTCCGGATTGGCACCATCCGACTTTCACCTCTTCGGTCCACTGAAGGATACCTGGGTGGTCACCGCACAGTAGGCGAAAATGACAATCTAGCCAGAAAAAAATCATTTTGCATATTTTTAATTTTAGATTGTTTTTTCGTGGAAATGTCTCTATTAGTAGCTGATATTACTTTATCTTACAAACAAAATGTCATTCCAACTCATTAGCGTTTTAGAATACCAAATTATAAATATTTGCCACATGACTATACTTAGTTATATCGCCACAAAATAATCGAAAACACTATACAACACAGTGTCCTCATCATTTTGAGCTGATAAGCGAGAGTTGTAGGCCTTTCAGTTGTTTACATACGCATGTAATATATTCGTGTGAGAGCTAGCATTTACACAGACTTTTAAAACCCGTATCAAGGGGTGTCACAATAACATCAACTGGTCTTAGTAGAGTGTGTTGTACACATCAGACTGTGTTAAAACCACAATGCGGTAAAGTGCGGAAAAAACTTTATTACATTTTTTGTACAATGATGTAGGCCACCAAAATTACTCATGGGGAACTCGGTGACGTGCTCCTGGATAAAACAGAGACAAAACTCTCGCTACCATCGTTTGTCATCAGGAAATAAGTTTGGAGAATTGTTCTGAAGACATTCTTGTGAGTGTGAGTAAAATAATTCAAACTTTACATGTAAGTTCTCTTTATTACTACATCTAGTATCGTTTGAATTATTGCAAATTGATCATATCAATTATTGAATTAAGAATCATTTTTAAATTATCAGTTTATACGTATTGCAGGTTACATGTTTCGGGGAAAGTTTTGATATTAGAAAGGAAATGCGGTATTTGTATGTGACTAATATTTCTATCACCCTGTACATATGCATAATACTGTATAGTGTTACTTACAGAGTATATATATATATATATATATATATATATGCATATTAAAAATACATCCTATGCTCAAGAATTACACGAAAAATATTTTTTTCCGGCTAGATTGTCATTTTCGCCCACTGTGCACCGGTTCAAGGATATGGAGGAGATCTGTCTGGAGGTTACCAGCTGGCTACGACAGCAACGACAAATCTTCGCTGCTGGCTTTGAGGGACTCGTGAAATGCTGGGACAAGTGCTTAAATGTTCATGGAGATTAGGTTGAAAAGTAAACCAAATTTCATCAGAAAACCATTTCAACTTTCATTTCTAAGCAATTCTGCGACTTACATATTCACTTACCCTCGTATTCACGAAAATAAAAGCGATTTACAAATTACAGTTTAAAAACAATCATATGTACGATTTTTACTTGTTACTTAGACATGACCAAATGCCAATAAAAGATCCTGTATAAACAGTGACAATAAATCTGCATTTCTTTCTCATCAAAATCAACATCAATTTAGACACCACTAATGAAATAATGCAAGAGTTGAACAAACTCCCACGCCAACAAAAGGTCACACCTATTCCGTTTATTAATAAGGAAGTAATACCTCTGAGATACTTATACAGAGGAATAGACAAATACAAATCACGAATAACAACAGAAGAAAGGAGGCAACACTTGTCCACAAAAACGATTTATTCAGCATAGCATAAATGTACAAACTGTTCCAATATGTTTTAGATAACTTCTAATCATTATATATATAAAAACTATTACAGATAGAGACAAATGGTTTTCAACAATTTGTTTAACAACTCAAAAAGTTTTTTTGATGCAGCATTATAACGCTAGGTGTCGCCGTATCTTTCTTCCTGTGACCAAGGTTAATAAAAAATCTTTTATTAACCTTGCCTGTGACAGTTTCCGGAAAATAGCGACTAGCGTAGAAGAAGCACAATGTGTTGCATGGTTTATTAACACTGAATCTGGAACACAAATTCAAAGGAATTTTAGGACACGGTATGGAAAGATTCCACCAACTGGAGACCAAATTGCGAAATGGCATGAACAGTTCATGACCACTGGAACACAAAATCCCCATGAAGTTCTTGAAGTCGAGTGTGACGGCCTAAAGGTCAACGCGTGGTGCGGGCTTTTACATCGAGTTATTGGCCCATTTTTTTTTCATCGAGCCAACTACCTTGACATGCTTGAACACTACGCATTTCCACAACTTCAGGACGACCAACCCAATGTTTTCTTCCAACAAGATGGTGCCCCTCCTCACTGGGCGTTAACAGTCCGAGATGCGCTTAATGCTGAATTCCCTCAACGGTGGATTGGGCGAGATGGGCCTTTGTTGTGGGACCTCGTTCACTTGACCTGACACCTCTGGACTTTTTCCTGTGGGGTTTTCTAAAGGACAAATTGTACAGCGCAAAAGTGAAAAGTGTGGCGGATTTGAAGTCCCGCATTTTTTCTGCAGTTAGTTGGTAGATGAGGCGATGCTGGCAGGAACATGGGCAGAGGTTGAATATTGTTTAGATGTTGTCCGTGCAACAAATGGTGCCCATATTGAACTTTACTAATCCACCAAAAACACTTTTTGAGTTGTTAAACAAAATTGACGAAAACCATTTGTCTCTATCTGTAATACTTGTTTTATATACTGATTAAAAGTTGTCTAAAACATTTTGGAACACCCTGTAAGTGGTCATTCAGTTTGCGTCGTTATCCAATTTTAGCAAAGATAGAAATGCAGATAGGGTCCGATCAGGAATTAGAGTCTTATTCTTCATGGTCGGATTGGTCCTAGAGAGAGCAGCCAACCACGAACCGACAAGTCTGTTACCCGATTGCTCTTATAAACAAAATCAAATAAGTGAAAATATGGAAAAATTACAATAAATGTCGCACAATTCTTTATACGGTTTAAAAATCTGGACCAGTTTGCTAAGTTTAATGGTCTTGGTTCATTAAGGAATCAGGATGGTATTCGGAAATCTAAAAAGAAACTCCAAGAAATTCCAAAAGACTCAATAGAATCCTATGGTTGTCAGTTGTGTGAAAGATCTTCTAGTTAGGTTAGGACAGATATGGGATTTACGGAAAATAAGACTAAATACCTTCGCTAAAATTGGATACGACCCTACTGAAAGACGACCACTTAAAGTGTTCGAAATGCCCATTTATGCTATGCTGAATAAAATCTCTTTTGTGGGCAAGTCTTGCCTCCAGCCTTCTTTTATTCGTTAAGCATCCACAGCTCCTCAAGGGCAGTTTCTACTTTATTTTATCTATTAACAACATTAATGTCCACTTTACACATCTACTCTCTTCAAACTTCAATATGGCTCTTAATGCTTTTGCCGAAGCAGGCAGTGGGAATCTTCTATCCGTGTATCATGTAGTAAAGAACAAATATACGGCAAACAATCTGAAAATAACCACCTAAATGTTAATCGTTTCCTTATCCGATTCTAGCCACGTAATAATAATAGAGGAGGTCGATAGAAAGTCGAGAAGGGATCGACGGCCTAAAATATTTGGTGACTCCCGATTTAAAACCCATTCATTAGTCTATAAGACTATTTCTGCACAGGTGGGGCCGCGCATAATGAATAACCAAATGCGAATTTAACTGACATCGCAGAGAGAGCGATGGGGGGGGGGCGCCAATTCATAAAAGGATGAGATGGGGGGGGGGGGGGGGGGAGTTAAGTCCTCGGAGGTTCCGCGACCAAACGCAAGCCCTTCTGGTTACACGAAGCGGTTGGTTGCAAAGCAGCCATCAGTCATTTTTACGACGGGTCAACGGTAATTAAGGGCGGGAGTGGGTCGTTAGTCATGCAAATGACGGCCACCCACGCCAAAAGGCGATAGCCATAAATTACACACAAGGCTCGCGATCATAAATCCCTTTCCCCGTTAAAACCCACGTTGCGTGGTTGGATATCCGAGCCAAATAACAACACAAGGGGGCGCGGCGGTGGAAAGAAGTGCGAAACAAAAAACAACTCCAACTTATTATTAAGAAAACTAATAATAAGAAGCTCCATATTAATAAAGAGACAAAAATAAACGAAAAAGCGATGGTAATAATAACATTCCGAACAAAAGAGAACAACCACAAACGACGGAGTCTCCAGGAAGCGCTTCATTTGCCCACCCCCGCCGCTTCTTTCATTGGGTGAAACGAAACGAAAAAGGAATTCCTCCTTATCGTGGCTACTCCCTGGTCGCCGAAAGGAAACGGATTTTTCCCACATGATTAAAAGGAAAAAAAAAAACTTTTTCATTTTTTACATTTTCTTCTGTGCAATAAATAACGAGCTTCAAGAAGCCACCCACCTTACCTTCCCGCTCCAGACGTCTCCATCTTCTTTGTCGTGCCTCGAAAAACTGAAAATTTAATTATGTGCGCGGCGCGAGTCGGGGAAATCGTGCGTCCCCAAAAATAACGTCAAAGATTGCTTTTTTTTTTTTTTTTTTTTTTTTTTGCATTAAAAAAAAAAATGAAGAAGAAACAAGTTCTTCCCACATCCCATCAGACATTCAAACTGAAACACTTCCGTCGCCAAGATGTGTGGAAGAAGGCCGTGTAAATTCAACAAAGCCAATTACCATCCATCCACTCATACTCACACACACCCAATAACTGACTTCAAGAGTTTATGGGTCCTTTCAGTATCTGACGAGGTTTTGCATATTTAAAAACAAAACAAAACAGTTTTATCCCCGTTTACAATCATCTCTCTCTGTGGTTCCACTTGTCACAATCACACACAAAAGGCAATTGACATATACCCCGGATTTAAGAGAGAACTGGAGCCGGACACTGTGGACGAACTTCAATAAAGGTAACAGGAAAATGTACTGCATGCCAGTAATGTCTGCACTTGTAATAATCCATCCAGGTTAATATTCCTCGTGGACATGGCCCCGGGTTGAAATACGATGGGAACGTCCATCTTCAGGGTGATTCAGTCAATTACGTACGATTCTGGTGGTTATTACTCAGGAACTAATAAACATAGGAATGCCATATAGATCTTACATACACATTACACATTGGAATTTCAACCCTCATGAACAACATGCTCGATGTGTGCTCCATTCATCTGTACAACACGACGAAGCCTGAGGGTGAAGTTTTGGAGCACTGCGCCTCGCATCTCATTGTCAACCAGTGCACAGGATTCGGTGATTGCCTGACGGACCTCTTCCATTGTGCGGGAGCGTGTGCTGAACACTTTCTCCTTAAGGAACCCCCCAACAGAAAGAAGTCACAGGGTTTAAGGTCAAAACTGGTCGGCGGCCAGCTGAATCTATCATTGAAGAGGTTTGAGAAACGGTTGGAGATGACCATGTTGTTGAATTAACGGGTCAATTCTATGGGGTTCCTTAAGGAGAAGGTGTTCAAGCACACGCCCCCGTACCATGGAAGAGGTCCGTCAGACAATCACCGAATCTTGTACACTGGTTGACAATGAGATGCGAGGCGCAGTGGTGCAAAACTTCATCCTCAGGCTTCGTCGTGTTGTACAGATGAATGGAGCACACATCGAGCATGTTGTTCAAGAAGTGTGAAATTCCAATATGACATTCCTATGTTTATTAGCTTCTGAGTAAATAAACCATTAGAATCGTACGAAATTGACTGAATCACCCTATACGAGAGGAATCTACCTAACAAATCTCACCTTCGTAGGTCCAAACGGGAGCAGAGTAGGACAATACAGACGGGCATGGCAATTACTCTGAGCTTGTGGTACGTAAGAAAAAAAATTTTTTTTGATAAGACCTATACAAATTTCCTCTTCCAACAATCAAAGTTGGAGAACTGAAATTGCATCCTCTCGTACCATAACGCGAGTACGTTTTCTTCTCTTCCAACAATATTCGCGACTTCAAATGTTAAATTCCTAAAGGGGGAAACAGTGAGGAAAATAAATTTAAAAAAAAAAACAGACTTCAGTGGGCCAATCCGAGCCAAACCAACGCCTCCTAAAGATAAGGCCTGAGCGCGAAAACGTCAGACATTGTTACATCATCATCCGAAGATATGTTTAATCGCATTTCAGAGCTTATTATTGGCAGAAATGCGATTAAACGTATCGTCGGATGATGATTTAACGTTTTCGCGCTCAGGCCTTATCTTTAGGAGGCGTTGGCCAAACTGCATAGTGAAATAGAAGTTAACTAGATAATACCGGAGGCGGGTTCTTTATCTTAGCCGGATTTGTTATTGCGGTTCGATTTTGTGTTAATCACAAATTAAAAATTCTCGACTGGGACGGCCTTTATAGTACAATCCTCTTAAAAAAAAAAAAAATCCCTCAGAATTCATATCAATCTTATCGGATTGTTCTCTGTCGATCGTATTCTATAACATGTAACTAATCGTTTTGTTCCGTTCTTTTTTTTTTCCTTGTCTAATAAGAGATTCCTGAACAACATCGTCTTCGCAGAACCCTTGACGGCCATTTCGAGAAATCGATTCTTTCGAGAAGTGCAAGTGTTCGAGGGAAAACGAAATCAGCTTGGACTGGCGGAGGCCTCTGGAAATCTGTAGCCCGATCTTCCGAGATCCTTTTACAAAATCCGCATCCAGAGGTGATCGCTAACGATAACAGGCTTTGGGCTTACGACGCCCAGTTTGCACAAAGCTCCTTTCACGACCAAAAGGGGAAAAAAGGCTTTCTCGATACCTAACAAGATGTCAAAGAAATTAAAAATCTTCTGTAGGATGGTCAATAAACATCATTACAAGAAAAACGGGAACAAAGGCAATACAGGGGCAATACTATAACTGAATGAAACGACGCGTTTAGTTAATACAAAATTAACACAACAATATTATCAGTGAACAGAAAAAAAAATCCTCAAACTTTCAAGTGTAGCGTTCCTATGCTCGGCGCTGTTATTGGCAATCTCATCTTACTCCTGTGATTTTATTTTCTGTTTATGTTCCACCGATATCACGAAATCTGTCCGAGTAAAGACAGCCACTGAAACCATCCGAATAGACAAGAACACAGATCGATTAAGGATACAAAAAGTGTTGCGCCTAAATCTAGCGGCGTGTTGCGATAAACCACAGATTAAGGATAAAAACACACAAGGGCCACCTTAATAGGCCTTCAGTTCCGCTTGAGTTTATAGCATGCCCCGCTACGTTTAGGAGAAATGCTTTTTTAACAATGGCTTGACACAGAAAGAGCTACAGTTTAGCCTGTCCAACGAAATTGCCCAATCAAATTTCCAATTTCATTTGTTAAGCATTCTTAATTTTACCTTGCAACAATGTCTAATGATTGAAATCGGAATTGAAAATTGAAATTCTAGCGCACAAATTACATAGTCAACAACAACACCTAGCTAAGCGACGTAAATGTACCTAATATACGAGGGTTGGGGTGTAAGTCACGGCAACTATTTTGTTTCTCAAGCTAAATGATGTCACAAAATTTCATGCAGAGAGAGCGACAATATTAAATCAGTTTTTAGTCAACCGCCGTGCAGGATACATGTAATCAGAGTAGAACAATATTTATTTATTTATATGCATTCCAAATAGAATAAAGTATAATGAGGTAAGTAAATTGGAAAAAATAATAAAAGATATAGAAAATTGTTGGGAGGGAATACATCAGTCTGTATAAAATGTTTGTTAAAGTTCAGTACAGTATTATTTTTCTTCAGAGTAGGTTAGTCATGGTCCATTTGCCCATTGATATAATATTCCGTAATCATAGAAAGTAGGGTAGTTCGGTTGATAGTAGTTTAGGTGTTTTTTGAATATTAGAGTCAATTTGTTGTCGTATTGGTGATGGTAGTTCATTCCATAAATAAATGGCCCCATTACAGGAAAAATGATGAGAGAGAAAGAGAGAGAGAGAGATATTTGGATACCATGATTGGGATTTCGAATTTGTATCTACAAGTGATTCGGTAGTCGATGTTATTGATATACCAGTCTCTAACAAATTCAACAGAAAGGCATTTGATAGCTCATTGACAAGTATGTTTGGTAGTGTAGGAAGTTGATAATAGCTGCAGATTCGTGTAATTGAAGTGGTTTTACTTAACTTGAAGGCTGTTCGTATGATTTGATTATAGGCAACTTTGATGCGATTTAAATTAGGTTTTGTGGTGCTTGCCCAGGTTATGACACTGTAGTATATATAAGGTTGTTATTAAGTTCGATAGCATTACTTGTCCGATTTCTGTAGCCATAAGAAAAGTAGGGAGACGTTTAAATAAATGACATTTACGGTAAAGATTAATTAAGATAGCAACAGTAAAAGCTGAAGCCTAATATTTTTATTGATGATGGTATAGGTGCATTTTTTGATATTATTATTCATTTGAATTTGTATAAACAGCGTGGAATGAAACTAAATCAAGACAATGTAACTAGCCACTTTATATCTTGTTCTATTTGCTTGTTTATGATGTCCGAGTCTTTGGGGTCAAAGATTTTGAATAGGTTATTGTCATCTACCTAACTGTGACAGAACAGTGACAGCAGATTACTACGGGAACTTCCTGATGAGACCCATATGACGTGGGAGAAACGTTCGGATCTTCTAGACCAGCGGTTTTCAACCTGGGAGTCGAATAACGATTTGCCAGGGATCGCCTAACACCATCGGAAATAAGTTGGGTTTTTTTTGTTTGTATTCTAATATGTAAAACATGAAAACATGTTATTGTACAAATTTTTTCCATTGGTAAAAATTACAGTCGGGGTCGCCACATCATGGGGAATTGTATTAAAAGGGTCGCGGAACTATAAAGGTTGAGAACCGCTGTTCTAGACAGTGCTATCATTATCTACTACAACGAAAGAACCACAAAGTAGTTACAGGGCCGGCTACTGCGGCGCTGGGGATGAGAAGAATTGGTGCACCCACCATTTCTCCATGGGATTTTGACCTCATACGGAATGTAAAGGAACCATTACGTGGTAGAGGTTTGGGACATGAATGGACATGGCAAATGCTGTGACCAGATTCACACAAGGTGAGGGAAATGGTGAACCAGATGACATTTAGCACCTCCCACGCCGTTGGAAACGTGTTGTGAACGTTGAAGAACTACTTTGTTAAACGGTTATATGTGCTCTAATGATTCTGGAATATAATACCTGCAATGTTATATCAACTAGCTTAATAAACCCGAGGAGCAAAATGTTTGGCGTGTTGTTAAATGTCCGTACATTTCATCCATTCCTTGTGCTGTCATCTGTATATTTCACGTTTTCCACCTACGCTCGAATTCTCTCTCTCTTACACACACACACACACAAAATAGTTGTCATGACTTATGCTCCGATTCTCGTATATCCCAGAATACTGGGATATTTTTAGAGAATGGAACACCCAAATTAAACATGGAGAAACATGACATCCATAATAACGGATATACTATTCGTCATAACAGACCAGACATCGCATTCGTAGATATACTAAAAAAATGACCTACATCCTTCATTGTTTCCGAAAAAATACTGATTGTTAAAATCCAAGATAGAGACAATGAAGGAGAAATTGTTGCCTGGACCCCGATGGTCAGGTGACTTTTGAGTGCCCTGGCCTGTCTCTCGTAGGCCTCGATCCGGATCGTGTGACATTTCTGCTGATGACGTAATGAAATTTGCAGCTGTTAAGAGCGCCGCGTGCAATTGTTTTAACACGCTAAAGCAGAACGTTTTTCTTTTCTCGTCGCGTGGTGAAAATGACAGAAAACAACGAGCAACGACATTACATCAAATTTTGTTTTAAAATCGGTAAAGCCGCAACGGAGTGTTATGAATTGCTAAAACAAGCATTCGGCAATGATGTTATGAGCCGCACACAGCTTCTCGAATGGTTCAAGCGCTTTAAGGAGGGTAGAAGATTGGCACAAAGTGATCCGCGGCATGTTAGCCTTCAACGTCAAGAAATGACACCACAATTGAACAGGTTCGTCAACTCGTGCGATCAAACCGTCGTCTCACTGCGAGACAGATTGCCGAAGACGTTGGAATATCCAAAAGTGTCTGCCATGAAATTTTGTAGTCTCAATCCGAATATTTTCCGGACAGGCCTCGTGTATTCTTTAACTTTCCTCCTCGTTATTTCAACGCTTTGGGGTTGGCCTGATTTGGACCCGCATCATTGGAAAAGGATTGTTCCAAGTTTGTTCTTTCCAAAATCAAAAACAATAATAACGAAATGTTGCTTTCAATGACGCACCTATCAATGCTATGCAAAAGTTCTTTATAGTTTTCGGTAAGATATGGATGGCTGACAGATGTTTTAGAAAAACACAACGTTGTCCTCAACAGGTTGCGTGGCGAATCCAGCAATACGAAATTACGAGTGGATATCGAGATGAAGACATCTTTATGCAGACATCTGAAAACGGGCTTATTCTACCGACAACTACCATCACGATCCCTTGTGGAAAAAGGGGACCTGAGTAAAAGAGATGAAAAAGCAAAAGAGACTCACTGTGATGATGCAAAGCAAAAATTTAATTTTACTTTTCATCAAGATTAATAAGCTGGAGGTCATTTTTTGTTGGTACAGTAGGTTTCTAACAGACAGGTTTTACTGTATGAGAATTTTTTTTTTCCACAGCCCACTGAAAAGTATGCAATACCCAGCATGGGCTTCGTGGCGAAGAGTTTTGAGAACAATGGAGAGCGCCATCGGACTGACACACTATAACCCACTGAGCAACGAACGAAGACTGTTTGCTCGTATCCTAACTGCTCCGTATACGAAAAACCTTTACAGGATCAAAAGATAAAATCGGAAGCTTTAAAATAAAAGTTCCATGAACACCAAGAGATTCACGCGTCAATCACAAGCATCATTACTATCCATTCTATGCCAATAAAAGGTTTCGATGGGGGTCGATGACGACACGGTGATTATGGAGTGAAAAGCAAGCCCATTTGCCCGCATCCGTTTCTCTGCCGCCTAAGAACAACGAGATCGATCTTCGATTGGAATAAAAAGACAATAATCGCGCCTCGGGTTTAAAAGAGACACGATCGTCTCGTCTCCTTCTTCTTCATCTTCATCTTGGCGGGTGGGGCCTGGCGGATCGATTCCGTTTTAGCCATCCACCTCCGGTGACGGCAGAGCGACTCATTACTCTTTCAATCTTGTGCCGTAATAAGACGTCGGGACCGCGGCAATGGCTCCACCACCCAACTCGTTGTCACCGTTTCTCCACTTTCATCGCGACAAAATTAACGAGATGGATGTCACGATCGGCACCGACGGCGACACACAGGCCGACGCCGCCGAGCGAAAGGGGAAACCCCGGCTGACGAGCTTTCAAATGCGGGCGGGGGTCGGGGGCAACAGGGCGTGTAATTGCCTGCACCACCACCTCCTCCTCCTCCTCCTCTTCCCCGTGAAACAATATTAACCCGAATAGGTAGGGAGAAACACGAATAACCTGCAGGCCCACGCGTGTACAGGTGGGAGAGGTAGGCGTCCGAGCCACTTTGCAATCGTCTCTTCTCAAGAGATCTCACCGGGGCCTCCAAGGGCTCGTGCGAGCGTCTCAGCGCCTACCCTCTCTGTCGCTATCGTAAGATCTAATTCGCAATCTTATCAGCAACGATTCCCCTCACTTAAACTGCCCAGCAGCAAAGTCGAGAGAAATTCGTAATGACCTGGAAAACGGCGCGAAAAGCAACGCGCAAGTCCACAAACTTTGATGTTTCCGTCTCACCTGGCTCGTTTTAAGAGCCTCGATGAACCTCGCTCAGACGGTTAATTTAAGTTCAATAAACCGACGTGTCATCGTTTAGTCAATAAAACAAACCATCACGAGATATAACTGCCATCGTGGCAATGGTGTCAAGTTCGAAAAACGGTCTGGGATCCTTTGCTGGGCCCAGGGAAGATCGAAAAGTCGCACAAATCAAACGGAAGCGCTCAGAAAGCGATGAAAAAGTTGCAGGCAGCGAACATGATAAACAGGAAAGTGTAAGCACTTCCGTATGATATACCCGAATGCGCTCAGTCTCCTCAAGGTTTTTGAAGGGGAACGGCTGCAATATTCTCTCAACACACCAGACAGATTAGCGTCGGCGCAACAGGTTTTACTCGGGAAAACGACATCTGTCAAGCAGTAAATAACGCTACTAACATGAGAAAATAGCATTTCTACTCCAGTACCACCTTGCAGTAGGAGATGTAATAACTGCTCAATAATTTATAACAATCATTAATGGCATTACTTCAATGGCCACCACGCTCACCCGATCTTACGCCGTCTAACTTTTTCTTTTGGGGCTATCTAAAGGACAAAATTTATGCCACACAACAGGATTTCCAAGAACTGATTCAAGAAGCCTGCAGGGCATCAATGAAATGACGTGCAGAATTATGCCAAGTTGCAGGATGACTATTGCACATAGACTGTTTGGAACGAATTCATTTCTGTATCACATAATTGTTTGTAAGCTACACACAGTAGAAGACAGTTGTAACGCAATTTATGGGCGATCCGTAGAACGGATTTTGGAATACTTTATCACAAGGTGTGCGAGGAAAAGCCCCAGGACTGAAGTCAGTACACAAAAGTCGGGAATGATATTCCAACAACATACCTTTAACATTCACCTCCTTTAGTAATGCACTTCTGTGCACGGCTGTACGAACTGCGGAAACACTGTTTGTATTCTGCAGGAAGAACGCGTCGAAGTTCGGCTGTCACACTTGTCTGTGTGTCCTGGAAGTGATGTACAGGGCGAGTCAAAAGTCGCAGTACATCCTGTTTTTTTCGAAAACCTTGCAGGAATTGGGAAATCTGAATATTCCAGTAAGGTATGGGTGAGGTGGTCTATCTTTTACGGTATGTACCGAACATGGCCGCCCTCTTGAAATCGGCCATCTTGAATCTAAATCAATTTTTTTTTAAATGGAAATGGGGTCGTGTGATCCAGCGGAGAGTAGATCCAGTGTTCCGATGAGAACTTAAACGACAATTAGGAGGTCGGGACGAGTGGCGTCAGGTGCGCGGTTCAGCAAGCCACAAAGGGGGGGGGGGGAGTACTGAAGGGAGAGAAAGGAGTGTTAGCATGGGAGGGGGCCGCCCTTATCTGCTGAGCTTACATTCACAAGGATTTTATTGCAGTCACAACGAAAAACAGGTATCTTGGGTTCTTCAGAACGACCTCCTCGTCAATAGACAGTGTAGCCAAGTCAGTGATTTAGTCACTAGATTTAGTAACTTTTTTTTTCCAAAAGTGACTTTTCAGTGACTAAATTTATTAGTGATTTTTTTTAAGTGACTTTTCCGTGATTAATATTTATAGACAGTTTTCCCAAATAATTTTTGTGAGTTTTTAATCGCGGTGATATTTATAAATGGTGAATGGTACAAAAATCGATTAAACCAATGGAAGACCAGAGTCTCTCGTTGGCCTCGCCAGAGCGGTGCTGACGTCATATCATTGTTTCTGCTCTTATGCTCTTATTGTAACGGATACAGTAGCCAATCTGGTTTCGAGATTTGACGCTGGCCTTCCATTGGTACTTTATTTGTATGTCTGGGGTATATAACAGCGGTGTTCGTAGTGCTTTTAGAACAAATGTACACTTCACTGCTCGATTGTCGACGCTTTCAGTTCGTTGGAAACTTTTTCGTTGGAAGACTTCATAATTTCATTTGATTGTTGTTTCAATGTCTATTTTTGTGTGTTCTATGTTGTGCCTAGAATTGTAAAAAAATAGTAATAAACTTACTAATTAAAATATTAATTATTTTTATAAAATTAGAAAAAAGTTTTTTATTTAGTGACTTTCTAGCGCTTTTTAGTGATCGTTTTAGTGACAAATCTCGCTTTACACTTGGCAACACTGTCTTACTGGCCATCCTCGTACAAACCTGGTCTAACGTCACTGCAATCAATTCCTGTTCGATCAAGGAAAATAAAAGAAACAAAAATCAACAACTTCAATGGTCATTATTATTCTACTCAGTTCAAATTCAATCACGGACTCAGCGGCCAAAACCGCGGCTTCGTGTTCGGTCTCCGCTGCCATGCAGGTAAGCTTATTTACAACTTCTTTCATAACTGATCAATATTTCTACATTTCAGGAGCATCGGATCCACGAAGGGAGATCGGGAATTCCTAATTAGACAGAATAATTCCACCTTCAGTTGCATGCGACACTTCGATTCTGTGAAGCATTGGAAAATAAGCAGTTTCGATGGCCACTGTTGTAATTCGACAAATTAGGACGCCATCTACCGTTCACTTCATTTATAAAAAATCGACAACTTTTCGGTAGCATTGAATTGGACTGCGAATGGTTAACAAGGACCTGACGGGAGCCTTCAACGGCCTGAACGACCGAAACTTTTACTTTAATGACAACTTTCTGTTGTCAGACCATTGTACTTTCCCCGTTCATCTGCAGCATTTTCAAGTGTTCCGAATTCCAAATCGAGAAGAAGAGCGGAAAAAGACGTTTTGCACTCAAGATCGTTGCCACTAGCCAGATACCAAAGGTAAGAAAGACTGCTGCTGCTTCAGATTCTTCTTCTTGGCAGTGGTGGTGGTGCTTTTTTTACAACGCGACTCTTTTGGGGGTGGGGGTAAGGTTGTTGTCTGGCTTCAAAAAAGGAAAAGAAAGACGAACCGAGTCTCTTCTTTGAACGACTCGGGTTCTGTGTGTATGTGTCTGTCTGTGTATGTGTGTGGAGAAAGGAGGTAGGAGCTAGATAGGTGAGGGGGTAGTGCTTTCTGGCATTTGCGTCTCCATGCATGAATGCCTTTCACCGACGGTGCACGACGGCAATCGACGTCTCCTGTTACTTCTTGCAGAAGAAAGAATTCCACTTTCGGCGAAAATTAAAAAAAGAAAAAGATAGGAGAAAAGAAGAACGGCGCAAAAGAGGGGGCGGGGGAAGAACCAGGAGAGGATGGTGGAATAAGAAACGACAGGACGGCAAAGGAAGAGTAAAGAGGAAAGATACATGTGTCGTATACGGCAAAGACGCCAAAAATTCCTATCATTTTCACCTCAAAGTTCATTTTCATAGTTTTTCTCAATCGTCATTGCGATTCTACTATTCGAATCATTAATTAATTATTCATCGAAAACCACAAAAAGAAAATGAAAAAAAAATGAAGTTCGTAATAGTATAATGCCACAGTTTACAAAATATTATGTAAAACGTGCAATAGTGTTTATTACGGGAATTACCTCAAAAGTCTATTAAAAAAACCTCTTGCATTAAGAATGCAAAATTTTGCCTCTCCAGCTTCGCCGACGACATCCTAATTCCGTTAAAATTCTCAAATAGATGGCAGAGTGAGAATTTGGAGGAAACAGCATTCCATTCTGAAAGACATGCAATACTGGTGGGGGCAGCATGTTGGTTTGGAGAAGGCTTTCCTGGCATACTTTGCGGCCTTTAATTCGTGTTGATCAACGTCTGAATTGCACAACCTATCTAAATAGCATTACTGATGACCAAGTTCATGGCGATGGTTTATTCCAATGGAGATGGGATACTTGATAATGCTAAAAGTCATGGGATGGCAGTGGACTATTTTTAAAGTGGCAGCAGCATCAAAGTGTGCAAACAGTATAGATATGCAAATCAGTGTCAGTAGGTTTAGTTACACTGTCTTGAGTAAGGGGTGAGATGTTCAGTGTGAAAATAGCTACACGACGAGAGCTATCCGAGTTCGAACGTATGGGCCATTCAATATCGGAGGTGGCTCAAGAATTCAACATCCCACGGTCCACAGTTTCAAGAGTCTACCGAGAGTACCAACTCGATGGCATCACCTCCCACCATGGACAACGCAATGGTCGACCACACCGAAGGTTGTTAGAATAATAAGGTTGCGCGTTCAGGAAGGTCGAATTCAAGCAAAGCTGATGACGTCACCCAGAGGCAAGATACTAAAGTTAAAACGATACAATCACGACGGTATATTGCAAACAAAAAGTATGAATTAATTTTACATAATAATGGTCGGAAATTAATTGAATATTAATTAATCGCATGAAATGTACTTTCTGAAAATTAAAATAAAACGATAAAATCGCTATATTATTGGAACTTTGATTTTACAGTAAATGAAGTTATGAATCCATCAGAAAAAATGAAAATTGACCGAGTAAGCTTTCATAGACAAGAGAATTCTTGTATAGTCAAATTTAAAAGAAACTATAAAAATTAGATGCGTAATAAAATAAATTCAATGTTTAGGGTTATAGCAAAAAAGTCCTGGGGAAAAGAGACGAACTAAATGTCTTCCACCTCTCCTTCATTCTGGCAACACGCTATTGCACAGTTGCAAGCAATTTGAACAATAAAATTTAAAGTTTAATTACTCTATATTCACTTCATCAGGATGTAGGCAGTATCGAGCAACAATTTAATTCCTCAATCAAACCGAAATTCGCGCTGATTCATTTGCTAATCGCTTCACTTCGCCTCTGGATGACGTCACAGCACGCCGGGATCTTTTTGAGATTGTGTGAGAAGTTGCAAGATCTGCTCTGAGCGCGCAACCTTATTCTAATAACCTTGGACCACACCTTCTCAGTGAACGGAACCAACGGCGTCTGAGTAGGATGGTCACCGCTAACAGGCAACTGACACTATGCCAGATGACATCACATTTTAACCAGGGTCATACTAGAGCTGTATCGAAGCGAACTGTGCAACGAAATCTGATGTCCATAGGATAAGGAAGCAGAAGACCCACGAGGGCGCCCTTGCTAACAACAAGACAGCGTCAGCAACGTCTCTCCTGGGCCCACGAACACATCGACTGGACACTTGACAACTGGAAACATTTAGGTTGTAGTCTGCTGCGATTCGACGAAAGGACCAACCTGCCCTTCTGAGTCCGGTCATCCTCGTGAAATCGTTTGTTTACTAGAACTGCCTTGGTTGAAGACGTCCCAGCAACTAAACGTTTCCTCAGCAACCAGAAAAAAAAATTGGAAGACGATTTCTGTACAAGACAGAGTAGCAGAAGTATTGCCAATCATACAAATTCCTTCCCTTATATTGCATTCAAAATGCGCGGAAAAGTTGCGCATCCGCATCATTTACATATCTCTGCGCGAGCTGGGTAGACACTGCAATTTGCATACGTCTCTGCCCATTCGTTCATAGTGTTCCATTTTCAATGTCACGTAGTTGCATTTTGTATCAACGAAGACCCTCCTAAGACCAGAATTAATTAAGCCGAATCCGGTTTTTTGTTCTCTTGTGTAAATGTGGCACACGAAAATTAAACGAGCCTGCTCGACGACAGTTTCATTTTTCTTAATCTTATCTTATCCATATCGGGAAATAAACATCGACGAGTGATGATTTTAATAGAAAAAGAGAGAAAGAGGGGGGGGGGGGCTTTCATTTTAAGCTGCCGACTAATAATGGGACGACTGAAAGGAAAAGATTGGAAAGGCGGTTTTGTTGGCTGTCTTTCTAATGAGAAGAAACAAACCGTTTGTGTTTCCTTTTGTGTTCCCGGTAACAATTAGGGAAATGGAGGCCGACACGATTTGCCAACCAATTCCTGCTTTCCTCTCATTACTGATACTTTCGAATGACAATGCGAACGACTTAAAAATAAATAAGTTAAAAAATGAAACAAAGAAAACCTCTTCCGTCTTGTTCAATTTGAGCATCCCTCAGTATTATCTTACAGAAAAATTCCATCTCCAGTTAATTCTCATTCACTTCATTTTTAACATATTCCAAAGTAAAAAAAAAAAATTCTTCTCCCAATTTGCTTCTAATCATCTGCCACAAAAATAAAAATATTTTGTCTTTTACGGAACAAAAAAAACAAAAAAAAAAACAAACAAGCTCCCCATGAGTTATGCATTGCTAGAACGATATAAAAAACGCAAAATACACTAAAGCCAGCTCAAAGAGAAGATAATGAAACTGAAGAAATTCCAATTATAAAGTAGAAAAGGGGAAAAAAAAATCGGTGTCCTGAACTCGAACCATGGGAGTTGGGGGCTTGCTCTGCCATTAAGATATTCTTCAAATAAATCATTAATACAAATACAAATCGCCGAAATCTTCCTTTCCTTTTCTCCTTTGTACACTGGCTGACAAAAAAACAGTAAAGCAACCAGAAGGAGTGGTCCAATATTATCCTATTTCGGTACACATGCATACTAATGATGTGTGAGTAAACGATTAGATTCACAATGTCCAGTGAATTCGTCATGTCACCGCCATGTTGTTGGTAAGCTGTTACCAGTCAACAGTTGTGAGTCCGACAGTTACGCAAGACCTTCAGACAGGATTACTGTACCGTAAAAAAGCACCTGCGATGCCTCGCAGACGCGTTAGACATCCTACCCACCAAATGACAGCATTTGACAGAGGCTATATTGAGGCTGGTTAGTCATATCGTGCAATGGCCAGGCATGTGGGCTATTCAGATGTCACAGTGGCCCGATTTTGGAATCGACGGGTACATGAGGGTACCCGTGCACGTCGTGCAGGTTCGGGTCGACCGACAAACACCACCCCACGGGAGGACCATCATATGGTGCTCCGAGCATTAAGGAAACCCATGGCATCGCCACCTGCCATCTACGAACATGCACTGGGTTTAAACACAGTCCCATTAACACAACGACACCGACGCCTGCGTTTAGAGTGGTGCCTTGCCCGGAGGCAGGGACAGAGGACGAATGGCGTCGCATCGTGTTTAGTGACGAGACCCGCTTCTCCATGACCTCCGATGACCACCGTGTTCAGAGGGCACAACCGTCCCATATTGTGGAGAGAGAGACATACAGGCTGCACCCCTGGCATCATTGTGTGGGGAGACATCGGATATGCGTTCAGTCACAGACAGGTCACCTCTAATAGTGCTTCGGCAAACTTTGACGGAACAGCGACACGTCACAGACACTCTGCGTCCACACATCCTATCCCTTCTGGCACAGCATCCTGGGACATTGTACCGCACAAAGCACGTGTGTCTATAGATTGCCTACAGCATGTTAAGATCCTCCCGTGGCCAGCAAAATCCCCGGACCTCCCCATCGTTGAACACGTGTGGGATGACACTGGAAGGCGACTCCGTCCCAGTACCAACCTGCGGGATCTGGAGGGAGAGCTGCAATAACTGTGGACTGACTTGCCTCGGGAGAGGATCCATAGGCTGTTTGACACCATTCCGAACCGCATTGGGGCCGTACCCTATTGACCTGGCGCCAACATTCCACGTGTACTGCCAACGGCGTTGTCTGTTTCATCCCATATTGTATGTAATCAGTACAATAAAGTCACGTGTTCTTTCATCAAATGGCGTTTCATTCACTTTCAACCACTCCTTCTGGGTGCTTCGCATTTTTTTTGTCAGTCAGTGTATAATAGCAACCCATTGCAGTCATTGTACAGAGTAGTGCGCATGTGCCTCGGTCACTTCCAAGCAGCAAGTAGCTTTAAAATCAAACCAATCTAGATACTCGTTTGAAGCGAAAAGCAACTTAAAAGCCCTCTCGCTTCACGCGACTAGCGCATATCGGCTTGGTGTTTAGGATAGCTTGAGCTTGAAAAATCGCACGCAAACCCTAAAACCTTCAAGCAAAAAGCGAATTATGGGAATGCACCTTTAGGAGTTCTAAAAAGTCTAAAAATACTTGCAACCGTTGAGTTGATAAACGTATCCAAGATTCAAGGCACGCTTACCAGTAGTGCTACGACCACCAACCATATCTCAACCATCATCCCTACATAATAAGAATCCGAGTTAATGATTAGAGACGAGACAAGTCTGAGTGCATGGAGGAGGCGGTCATATGTCGAATTTCATCTCCTCTATAGTGGCACCAGAAGTGCGCGGCCTATAACAGAGGTTATTCAACTCTTTGTCACACAAATCCACTGTTCCAACTTCAACGTCTTTGTATCTGTTGACCCAGCACTGCACAATGCTAACATTAATATTTAGTTCGTTCAATATTGATTGGCACTCCCCCTATAACTCCTACAAAGTAGCAGTTTCATATGTGTGTCCATGTATGCGTGATATTGACTATAGTAGTGTCTACTGCCACCAGATGGTGTTGTTGTTCCCTTCTGCGAGAACACGTGTGGACATCAATAAAGACATGAAAGCAGACAAGCATGGGCAACGGTGAGCAGTGTGGTTTCTCTGGAGGGAAGAAGTGACTGCTTATAACATCCACAAGAGGTTAGGAGCAATGTGTGGGGAGTCAGTACCAAGTCGCAGATCCGTGTTTCGTTGGTTATCTTTGTTCAAAGACGGCAGGGACTGTGCTGAAAAAACGCAAAAGCACTGAGGTTCCAGCAACTGCACACAAACCAAACAGTGCCCAGCGTGTCAATGTCTTGGTAATGGACAGCAGGCGAATAACGTTTGATGAACTAGAGAGGGCAACAGGTCTATCACGGGGAACCCTCCACACAATCATTCATGAGGATTTGAAGATGAAGATGTGTGCATAATGAGTGTCCCATTCCCTCACCACTGCGCAGAAACAGAAGCGTGTAGAGATATGCCAACAGTTGTTGCAACAGAACAGTGCATATCAAGCGGAGTTCTTTGAGCGCATGGTCAGCGTCGACGAGTCATGGTTCTTCCGCGAGACTCCAGAGAAACGCCAATTCGTGCATAAACAAATGGCGACTATGCTCTGGGATCAGGAAGGGATAATTCTGGTGGATTGGCTCCCTCCCAAAACGACCATCAACAGTGATCGGTACCGTAGTTTACTGCACCAACTCCGCCGACGCATTCAACAACGCCGCCGCTACGGAAAATGGGGCCATGGCGTTCTTCTCCATCACGACAATGCGCGCCCACATGCCAGTCGCCAGACCATTGTCACTGTGCGTGAACTAGAGTTTACTGTGTTAACCACATCCTCCATATTCGACGGATCTAGCTCCTAGTGACTATGCCCTATTCGACGCAATGAAAGAGGTAAGAGATTCACCACCAAAGACGAACTTCATGCAATTGTCCACCAGTTGCGCCGGGATACCCCCAAAGAATGGTTTGCTACGCAAATACGGAAGCTGCCAGAACGATGGCAAAAGTGCATAGGCATTGGCGGGGAATACCTCTAATATAATCTGTATTCTTTTGTTCAGTAAACGGTTCCTTTGAACACAAAAACCAATCATTTTTGAACGCTCCAAGTACATTCATTATCACAAAAAGATTTCCCTTCTTCTATTATATTTCCACTGGAGCAACAACACCTGTCAAGAACTGCAAATAGCTTGGTATGACGCCTATTTCTTTGACAGTCATTTATATTTGCTCGGGTAAAAGGACTTTCCCATCACCTTTTGCGAGGCAAATTAAGAAGCAATGCCAATGTCCGCGTTACTCGTTTGCATCGCGTTATAACGACTACGCTCGCACACTTTTCGCTTTTCTTCATTCAAACAAGATATCATCACAAGTTTTAAAATGAGGGAAGAGGGGGGGGGGATATTAATATCAAAATGCAACGCTTAAGATTTCAACGCGATACAGAAGACGTTTACATATTGATTCACTGGATAAGATCCCATCGCTTAAGGGCGGGAGCTTTTCGGGAGTGGAGAAAGAGAAATGGAAACTCCCTCGAGATTGTCTGTATCATCACCGTGGATAGCGTATCCTCGCAAACTTAAAACAAAAAAAAATTGATAAAAAAAATTTTCATGAGAAAACACGAGCGCTTCCCCCCCCCCCTCCACATCTTAACCCGCGAAGGCGGCGTTGCGTGCTTCTTTGTCGGAACCAATCGCGGTACACGATCCGTGCCTTTTCTCCTCTTTCACAGTCAACAACCACGGCGTGTCATCGAAGACACACGGCAAACGTTATCACCGCCAGGATGGCTTCGCAAGAGCTCTTCTAGGGCCAAATCCCACCCCCTACCAACACAACAAACACACTCGTCATCGTCCTCACCAGCTTTTTCCATTCTTTTCCCTCTTTTTTGCGCTCGTTACGTTAACTTTTCACAAGAAAACAGCGAGGCGGCTTTTTAGAGGCACTGAAGGAAAGAAGAAAGCGCCAATTCCTTGCCATGTGCCTAAATACAAAGAATTTTGGTGAAGAGAGAGAGAGAGAGAGGAAGTTCATTCTAAGACACAGCGAACCAGAAAGTCAATATTGGCGTAGGAGAAAGGTAGGCACGAGGAAGGAAGAAAGAAAAAAAAAAAGAAAAAGAAATACAATTCTAGAAATTGATAAGAAAAGGAGACGGAAAGCAACAAAAAAGATAAAAGGCACGGGAGGGAGTGAGGCACGAGAAGGAAGCAGGGTATGATGATGATGACATAGAAAGAGGAGTCAGGAACAAAAATGTTCCGAACACGGCGATGACAGCTCGATTTCTCGGGCATCTCCATCGCTCATCACCGAATTTTAATCGAACTCCTTTTAAAGTAAAAGAAACGGAAACAACGAGAGAGAGAGAGAGAGAGAGAGAGAGAGAGAGAGAATAAACATAAAAAAAGGAAGGAAGACGCGAGGACGGTTGACCGGCACTGCAAATAAACGATTTCCACGAGACGGGAAATGTAAAAGAAAAAAAGAGAAAGAGACCGAGATTTGGGTTTTTGGCAGGTGGAGAGAATTGAAGGCGGACGACTCAACGTACGTTTTCCTCTCCTCCATCCATCCCCCTTACCTTCTATTCCTGGATCCATGGCGAACAAAAAACGACGATATGTCAAAAACGTTATGGAAATGAACGAAAAAGATAAACAGAGCCAAGGCGGATGGAATAAAAAAAAAAACTTCCTTTCCCTTCCAGAGAAGAAGAGGCAAAAACAAAACAAATAAACCACTCAGGAATGCTATAAAGGCTAAACTAGTCTCCGTCACATAAACCATTTGCAACAATTTTGAATCGTTTTTGAAAACATTAGGTTCCACTAAAACAAATTCCACCATCTTCGAACTTGTTAATTCCTATTATACAGAGTGGTCCATTTAAGTGTATACATCGAAAACAAAGCATTGTACGAAAAAATATCCAAAATCAAAAGTGAATTACTTCAAGGGGAAAATTCATTAGCCAACAAATTACCCCCCCCCCTTGTGAGGGGGAGGCTAATTTTGAAATTTTAAATAGGAATCCCTATTTTTAATGGTATATTCAGATTGTACACTATATTCGAGAAATGTTATTCTTGGTGGTTTTTTTTTCAATTGATTCAATCGCTTAGGAGATAGAGACCCTGAAATTGTGGAACTTTTAAAGTTTTTGAGCCCAATTTTATCGATGAAGACAAAGGTAGAGAGTGTGTCTATTCTACTTTTTAATGGTTTTTAAGAATCCGAAGTCAGAATTTAAAAAATCCAATATTTTTCAATACACACTCACAGACACTGCCTCCATAGGACCGCTGCCCCCCAAGACATTGCTTGTGCAGTAAAAGATTTGAATTTTGAAATTCTGACTCCAGATTCTTTAAGACCATCAAAAAGTAGAATAGACTCACCCTTTATCTCTTTGTCTTCATCGATAAAATTGGGTTCAAATCTTTAAAAGTTCCACACTTTGAGGGCCTCTATCTCCTAAACGGTTGGATCAAATGAAAAAACATCAAGAATAAAACATTTCTCAAATATTGTGTACAATCTGAATATATCATTAAAAATAGGGGTTCCTATTTAAGATTTCAAAGTTACCCCCTCCCCCCCAGCCCCCCCCCCCCACAATGGGGGGGGGGGGTAATTTTTTAATTAATTAATTTCCCCGCGAAATAATCCACTTCTGATTTTGGACTTTTTTTTCGTACAATGCTCAGTTTCCGAGATATCTGCCATGTTACCAGACTTTTTGGACATCCTGTATATTCGTTCATGACACATCGTTTGGAGTTCTTCGACATATTGAAAATTTCCAACAGTACCATTATGGTGTCATTAGAGCAAATACACTGAATCAAATCTGACCATCTTCGAACTTATTAATTCCTCCTACATTTTCATTCATGGCATGCCGTTACGAGATGTTTGATATACAGGTATTTGAGAACAAAACGACGTCCGCAGGTGAATTTAAGACACTAAAGAGCCTTTAATGCAATTTACATTTTTGTACAAAGTACTACAAAATCCATATTGTTATTCAATAAAACCACCGTCCACCGCAATGACAACCTCCACACGCTGTCGGAACCGCTTGCAGGCAGCAATGAGGTGGGTCTTCTGGATTTCTACCATTGGCTCCACAATAGCTGGCCTGAGAGCATATTTTCTACCCAGAAACAAATCAAAACATGCCAAAGGGACTGCTTGAGTGTGGACACTATTAACACTCAAAGGTGAAGTGCTATCATTGTTGTTCGATAACAGACTTCGATCTCAAACCAGCAATGCACTCGCCGTGCACATAAGCCTCACTGAAAAGAAAGTGGTATAGGTCATTTGGTTACTGGTCTACTAGAATGTGAAACCTTGCAGCCAATTGTCTCCAACTACAAACATGTTTTGGCGAGCCTCGCAAGTCATATATTTAAACTTCAACAAGATGGAAAAGCTATTGAAAAGATTTAATTATTTGCTTCATGTGAAGAAATATTCCCATTACCTAAACTTATGGGTCAGCTATTTATGAATATTGTTAATTTAATAAAATACAGTTCCTTAAAATTCAGGTATGTTTATTGGCGCATAAATAAATAAAATGTAATTGTGTTTTTTTCTTACTCTGAAAATATTCGTTATTGTCATGTTTACGTAAACTTTTGGGACACCCACTATTACCTCGACCTATACGACAACATGCAATACCAAAACAGCAGCAGGAGAAGGAAATGGTAGTCCTGTCAGAAGTCATCTCCAAGAATCGCTTAGAAATCGATCTCGCTCTTCGCTCTCTCGTCCTACCTCTCGCCATGAAAATGACAACAACATCAAATAAAAAGAGAAAGATGATAAGAGAAAGAGAGAGAGAGGTCGTGCTGCCGTTGGGTCTTCCAGTTGAAATCTCAAATAGCATCTCTCCAAGAAAACATGTTCTATACGTCGAGTTGACAGTAGCGCGAAAAAAACAAAAAGAGAGCAAAGCAAAACAACAAAAAGAAGAGCACTGGTTTGGAAACAAAAAATTTTTCAAACTCACGTAAGGTTGTTTGTTCAGCTTGAGGGGTTCAAGGGCTTTTCGGTCCTCGAGGGTTTTCCGTCTTTCGCTGGGCAATGGCGGACTCACGCTGGCGACTGCGGAGCTACTTGTGCCGGTGCTGCTGCTGTTGCTGAGCGTCCTTCTGCAAGAGAAGAAAAAATAAAAGTTGAGTGACCAAATGAATTACAAACTAAACACGATAATATAAAGCAATAAGATGACATTACAAGCGAAGCATTTGCTGTTTAAAGACTCCAACATTAACACAAAACAGCCCTGTCAGTCCAGACTCGTATGTGTAATCATCATTAATTATGTATTAAATTAATATAGACTAATAAAATAAAATTAATTTGTTCGATGGTTAATCTCGCGTGCGATGTATTAATTTAGCTGTAGAGCAAGGGCCATGACTCGTTTGACGTTACGGCCTCACCTAAAGCATCTTTGGTCAAACGCGCAATAAATTGTCACCGTTCAAGTTTCAGTTTCAAACACAGTCCAGTCATATTAATATGATCACTTGTCAGAAGTCAGAATAACCACCTTTCGCGGCGCGGACAGCTGCGAAACGGACAGGAAGAGAGTCAATAAAGTTCTGGAAGATATTGACAGGAATGTGAAGCCACACCGACTCCAGTTCTATGGCGAGCTGCCGTAGGTTACGCGGTGGAGGATCCATGGCGCGTACAACCCGATCGAGGTGGTCCCACAGATGCTCTATGGGTTTAAATCGAGGAAACAATCCGCATGTAGGGATGGACATGGTGCTATCCGCAATGATGAGTGCACCCAGGAAATACCACGAAAACATTCCCCAGACCATAACGCTGCCTCCTCCGGCCTGGACCCTTGCGGCACGTTTTGCAGGGCGTTTGTTTTCTCACGCCGAATCCTGGGAATGGTCATTTTAACCGCCATGACTTTTAAATGCGCTTCTGTGGTGGTTGTGTGCAGCGCCGACGTCTTGTCAGAGGGGAGAGAGGGGAGCAGTGGATTGAGCAATAAACCGTGATTCATCGGAAAAAAGCCACCTTTCGCCACTCTATTGCTGTCCAGTTGCAGTACTGGCGTGCAAATTTCAGTCTTTGTCGCCGGTGAACAGCCGTCAGTGTCGGCGCACGAACCAGCCGTCTGCTGCGGAGCCCCATACGAAGCAACGTTCGCTGACCTGTCGTTGAGGATACACGTTTGGTAGCCCCCTGGTTCATCTGGGAGATCAGGTGGTCCAGGTTGTACGTTTTTTGGCTTGCACTATCTCCGTAACCGTCGTTCACCTTTGTCATTTATGGCTCATGGTGCTCCATACATGGGTACTGCCTATCTGCCGTCCACGGTACACTTTCACCACGGCGGCACGCGAACAGTTCACAAAACTAGCAGTTTCGGAAATACTGCCGCCCTGTATACAATTAATTTAATAACTGCTTATTAGATGCCTCTTGGTCTGTCTGAAGAGAAAATTATACATATAACCTGTCATGTGATGGGTCAGCGATCTAGTCTACTAATACTGAAATCCAAGCTCTGTCTATAGACTCCGTCCCTGCAAGACATACCCCGGAACCACCTTTTGTTATGGAAACTTCTGACCGTGTAGGGGGCGATAGAGGAGGGGGGTTATCCCAGTTTCGGGTTTTTTCCTCACAAAAAAATTTTTAAATTCATTTTTCCTCCATCTCTATGGAATTTTGGTTTCGTGATGCAGTTCGTGACGTCATGTTTGTTTGCTAATGGGTTTTGTGCGTGTGGTGATTGCATCATTATGATGGCGCCCTCTGTTGGCGGTATATGTGCAATGAATTCTAGCCAACATTTATCCTATGTAAATAAATGTTATTTTTATTTTCCTGTGTATGTCCTTATTGTAGTTCTTTATATGTTATTGTAGATTTTGTTGTTGTTAATGTAGGCTAATAATTTGCTGTCCTATGTTGTTCAGATGCCAAATTTTTATTTTAATAGCTATTTTAATGCCCTAGGGCATTATATATACTATATTAACAATGTGTGTACTGGCCTTACAGTATAAGAGATGGACAATAGAATTACCAACTAGTTTCGCCATTTATTCCCGGCTTTGTCAAGGTACACAACAAGAGGCTCGCAGGCCTTATATACAGAAAAATGGTACAGATGGACCAATGAGCGTAAAAATATGATACATAGGAAATGGCCAATAAGAGAAACAAGCGAGATAACCATAAAATAATTAAAATATAAAACTATAGGAAATGACAAAAGTGATGCGAGAAAAAAAAAACAAAAACAAAACCGCGGACCGTAAAGAGAACATATCTGGTTGTCAACAGGGGAGATTGACAAAATAAATAGGAAAAATAAAAAAGGGAGAATAACAAAATAAAACCAGTTTACAGTAAATCAGAAAGAGGATTAAGCATGGTAAATATGTCGAAGTCGGTCTGGCGGTTGAGTAATCGGTCGGGGTTGGTCTTCTTGGCCTTGTAGATTTCGATAGCTTCGAGGGTGGTAGTTTTTGAAGGTTTATGGCATATGTGTAAGACGGACATCACTTCATCTTGCGTGCTAAGAGGGTGTCCGGTTCTCCTTAGCATAGTGTGACCGTTTGTCCATCTCTTATACTGTAAGGCCACTACACACATTGTAAATAAGCACAGTATTATGATCCCTTCTGTATCCGATACTATATTAAGTTAACCAGATAATACTATCAAATACTTGTTATTGTACAGAAACTGATTAGTAAGATTTCAGTTAACTGATGGGTACAAATTCTATTACTCCCAAGTCATTAATGATATCCTATAGAAAATATTGCGGAAATGAGAAAGTAATGTTTTTCTTTTAAAAGAAAATAAACATTGTTTGTAGCTAAAAATTTTAGTACTTAGCCAGTTACGAGGATTAAATTCCGTTTTAAAAACGGGGAACTATTTTGTACTATAAAAAAAGAGTTTAAAACTTTTTTTTGCAATTTTTAAATAAATTTTTTTCTCATTGAACAAAAAAACTTTGTCCAAATGTTTTTTCCCCGGTTTTTAAAACTGACCTTAACGCTGTTATTTTTTTTTTATTATAAAGCATAGAACCGTTTTGCAAGTTTTTTTATTATGTTATTAAATTATGAAAAAATAGTCAACCAATCAATCAATTTTTATATTTCCGTTTTTAAAGCGGGCGTTAATACAAGTTATTACTAAAATCCAAGTTCTGTCGACCTATCTGTCCCTTTATAGACTCGGCCCCTATAAATTCACTTTTTTTGTGGATTTCGAGTTTCCCCTACATTTATAGAAAAATTTAAATAAATTCTTTTTTCCTGCCTCTCTATGGAGTTTTGTTTACGTGGAGTGGTTTGTGACGTCATAGTTTGCCAATGAAGAAAAGAAATTGTTAGACACCAAAGAGAGAGACGGAAAAAACGCGTCTTCAAGAATAATTAAATCAGAAATGTTTCACAAAGAAAGCATTCAATAAGCTTTCGTTTATTTTCATTTATACTTCTCCTTGAAAAAAAAAAATATTCCTTTGTTTTTAAAACGGGGTTTAACCCTCGCTATTAACTGCAATGAGAGATGGCATTGCATGATCGCTTTAACGAAAGTGTTCCATTTATCTGTTTGTTTCGCTCTCCGTAATTTTCGCAACAGAATGTCGAGGAAAATTCCTTTCTTTCAACGAAGTAGCTAACTAAATTCACTGAGCGCCGTGTCACGGTTGCTTTCGAGCGTGCTTCTCATGTTCATGGTCTTTGAGGATGTTCATGCTAAGTTGTCTCACCACGATGACAAGCCATGTCTTAACGTCTTCCACGCCTCACAGACTCGATCGTCAACTCGACCCAACGGTTTCTTGCTCAGGTGTCAGTCCGATGTTGCGCTTCACCTGCTCAGCCTTTTAAAAGACAATGGCTCCCAAGACTACCATCACGACAAAGGGTGAAATGAAAAGAATGGAGACAGTTTCATTTTTTTTTTTTTTTGATATTAGAAAAACAAAATATATATAAATTTTATTCATCATATAACATTCGTGTCATAATCATCGAGTTATTTATTTTTCATTTTGTACGATTCAAAAAAACACCATTTCTTCCTATTTGTTTAATTTTTTTTTCGTACGTTCCGCATAAGAGCTTTGCCATTTCATTTTTTTTTTGCCGTAAGGAACTATTTGAGTGAAGAATCTTAAATTTTTGGCTTGCTTAGAGATTATTGACCCTATTTGCAAATGCCCAAAACTTCTCAATAGGTCTTGCCTGAGGAACACATACAGCATTATCCTTTTCCTGCATAAAGTCGATAATTTGCGACAACACTTCATTTGTAACAGTTTGGCTATAACGGCATGTTGCCAGAAAAGTATACTGCACCCATTTATAAAGGAAACCAATCTCTTTCCAATTCATTTGGGAGTTCATTATTCCAGTTGTAATGAATGACTGATATCTCCATTTTTATCCATGACTTGCTAAATCAAATACTTCTTGAAAAAATTTACTTTTTGTACAAAAAGTATCTGAACATTTTTTTCCTGATGTGACTGTAGTTCGCAACGCCCTCGCACCGACCGTGCTCGGTGGTGTGGGGTCTGACTTTCAAAACACGACAAGCGTCAGTCGCCTGCGAGCGTTTGTTCAGGCTAAATCGAAGTTTTAGTGGACCCCTGTCGAGCGACTCGGCGCAAGCTCAAAATGCAGCGAACGATTGAACAGCGGTACGCCATCAAATTTTGTGTTGGGCTGGGGAAATCGGGTACGGAGACACTGGACATGATTCGCCAAGTGTTCAAAGATGACAGCATGTCACAAACTGCAGTTTTTAAGTGGAACAGGCTCTTCAAAGATGGGCGAGAGAATGTAGAGGAAGAGCCCCGCGCTGGACGGCCGTCGATGTCAAGAACTGACGACAACGTGCAACGTGGCGTGAAGTGCCACCTGAGAAGAGAAGGGTCAACCGGGTGAGGCCAGCCATCGCCAGAAACCGGTAATTGCTATCACGACTATGCATCCAGCTACACCTGCTCCAAGGTGACCGACTACCAGATGCAAAACTGCGTCGCGACGATTTCCCAACCCCCTTACAGTCCCAACTTGGTCCCAGCAGAGTTTTGCCTCTTCCCAAAAGTGAAATCCTCCTTCAAAGAACACCACCATGGGACCTTAAGTGCCGTCAAAGAAGCTTGCACGCGTACCCTTAAAGACCTTCCGGAATCCGCCTACCAGGGAGCCTCCGAGTCGTGAAAAAGGCGCTGGTAAAAGTGTGCCGACGCTCAAAGAATGTACTTAGAAGAATTTTAAGGTTTTGTGCCAATATCTGAAATAAATCTATTTTTCCGAAACTTTTCCCGATACTTTTTATACTCACCCTGTATTTTTATCAGGAACAGCTTTTTAATCAGTATAGTGATAGAACTTCCTGCCACGATATCAGGATCAACAGCACAATACGTCTGATCATCTATGACTAACAACCTTATCTCTGCAATCTTACGACAGCCTTTGCTGATGTTTTTTGCTTATCTGTGTATTTTGGAGCACTTTCAGATATTTTTGTTCTAGTACCCACCATTTTATTCTTTATAAAGTTGATTGTGCAAATCTCAATCTAAACACCACCATCCTTCTTTAAAAACGCTTGGGTTCGTTTCAAGTTGCTTCGAAACTGAAAGCAGTATTTTCGGCGTTAAACACAACGAGGACGACCAGTCATTTTCTTGTCATCTGCTGTTCCGGATGACGAAATCTTAAAACTTTCGATATACATTACTTCTTCGAATTCCTTCTTCCATGACGGTCGCACACATTGTCATAGAAGCGGCAGATTCTTCTTGAGGATTTTTAGTCCTTATTTTTCTACAGCGTATCAAACATAAGAAATAATTTTTTATGATCACTGATATACAGGGTGTTTTTGAAATCTGTGCACAAACTTCACAGCATGATAGGTGATAACATACTGAACATTTTTTATATCAAAGAATGGATGGTCCAAAGTTCATCATTAAATTGCTACAAGGAAAAATGGTCTCCTGATTTGTCATCTTTGGGTTACTTTGTCTGGGGACATACGAGGGGCGTTCGGAAATGATTTACAATTGCGTTGTTGTACAAAGAACGCTCACACTACGGGCACGCCATCTCGTGGGACGATGAACTGATTCTACGTTAGCACGCAAACACTAGATGACAGTTGAGAGTAGTGTGTATAGTGAAAGGGCAGCGCTTTTTTGTTGCTAAATAGAGCAAGCTATGGAGAAGATGGAAGGCGACTATCATGGACAAAGATGGACCGCATAGTTTTTGTAGAAGGAAGGAGTCAAAACAACAGATATTCATAAACGTTTAAGTGTGGTGTGTGGTCAAGAAGCTCCTTCACAAAAGACTGTTTTCAACTGGATCGCTGGGTTCGCTAGTGGACGGGAATCTGCCGATAGTGAGTACTGGTCTGCCGTCAACGTCGCGGACTCCGGGGAACGTTTATATTGGGTCTCAATTGATTATGGTTGATAGGCGCATAACCTTTTATGAACTTGAATTGCAAACAGGCCTCGGCCGCGCATCCCTGCACTCCATTATTCATGACGATTTGGGTATGGGCAAGGTGTGTGCATATTGGGTTCTACGGAACTTGACTCAGGCCCAAAAGGAGGAAAGAGTTGAAGTCTGTCGTCGACTATTGGAAATAAAGAATGAAGACCCAGATTTTTTAGAGAAACTGGTGACGAATCATGGTGTCACTATCATACATCTGAAAAAAAAAAAAGAGTCCAATCCACGCAAAGGAAGCATCCTGGGAGTCCCCGGCCCAAGTAATTTCGTGGTGCTCCATCTGCAGGTAAGCAGATGATCTCCGTCTTTTGGGACACCTCTGGCATAGTGGTAATGGACTGGGTTCCAGAAGGAACAACTGTGACACCCTTCACGATATAGATGCAAGATTCAGCAAAGGCGAAAGGGAAAATGGTCGAAAGGAGTGCTCCTCCAGCACGACAATGCGCGGCCTAGGCGAAATATTAATTTTATTTTCATATATTTCATCTTTAGCCTCAAATGAAACATTCAGTATGATAAATATCCTGCCTATAATAACCCCAATTTCACAAATTTTCATATTTATTGATTATACGCAATTTTTTAAGAAAAAATATCACGACTGCAACTTTGACATCACCTGGGTTCATTGTTCACATATTCACCGGATCTCTCAAAAAAACACCCTATTTTCATATTACTAAAAATTCCAGAATATCTTAAACCGTTCAATGGCCTTGCCAATGGTTCGTTTCCTTTGCATAATTAAAGAAGTTTTGTTTGGCTTGGAAAATATTAAAGATTCACTAGAAATTAGATTTGACGGGTTTCATTATTTTTGAAAAAAAAATTTATTCAGCGCAGCCCATTTCATTCAATTTGAAAACAACGTTGCGCTTTTTCTTTTCACTCTTCTGACACACACGGAAGACTGCATTAATAACAGGGCCTAATAAGCACAGCCCATTTAACCCTTAACTTAACATGTGTCAACTTCTTTGCTGTACCGACGAACGAGAAGCTGGCCAATGCGGCCCAAAAGCCGTGTGACGCGGTGCGTAGAGAGAGAGAGAGAGAGAGAGAGAGAGAGAGAGAGAGAGAGAGAGAGA
>JAHWFO010028035.1:996701-1012355 GCA_023313115.1 Rhysida immarginata | reverse complement strand
AGAGAGAGAGAGAGAGAGAGAGAGAGAGAGAGAGAGAGAGAGAGAGAAAGAGAGAGAGAGATAGCGAGAGAGAGAGAGAGCGACTTCATTAACGTCACACGTCAACCAGACGAATTCAATCAAGGGTCGAAAAGGAGAAGCCACAATGGCATCGAATTAAACAAACCACTACCTCCCCACCTCCAACTTCGTCGGTAAAATGTAAACAGCAATCACAGCGATTGGCTGTCAAACTTCAGTTAATATTTCCTGAAATCAGATTAAGGTGGAAATGAGAGGAGTCCATTAGAGCTAAATGAGCGATCGACTCGTTCCACCCATCGAGCACCGCCGCGTTAAAAGGAACCCAAGAAACGACAGGCACTCAAAACAGCAGACTGCCATGTGTAAAAACATTAAAAAAAAAAAGTACACACTCAAACACCCAATTAGGACCCGATCGTCAAAAGTTTACTGACTGTTTAAAAGCACCGCCAAAAATTTCTCTCGCTTTGCGAAACGTCGGCTCAAAAATCGATTGCAAAATGCACGCCCACGTTGCACTCAGGTATGCCGTTCTCCTGTTCTCACGGATTTCTGAAGCTTCACGAGTGGACACCAGGTCGCCGAGACGCACTGAACTCTTAAAATTCATTTTTCAACGGAAAGCTCCTCTTTCTGCATAGCTAAGCTCCCGTCGAAATGCCTTTGGCATCAAGAAAATGAGAACTCCATTTGCAAAGCGATAACATTAACCATTAATTGGGATGATAGGGTATTCATGACCAAACATTGAGAATCCAATAGCAAAATAAAAATTTTATAAATCCGCCAAAGAGTGGAGGCTCCCCGCCGCGAACAGTGCAGTGTCGTCTCCATGAAAATAATTGGCCAGCCAACTTGGCCATTTTCCTCAATTAGTGGCGGCTACAACCTAATTGCTTTTTTATTTCCAAGTGCAAAATAATTGCAATTTTATGTCAACGCCAACAGGGAGGGGGGTTATGGAATCGTTCGAATGAAGCCGAGAGAAAATAATACATTCTTTTTTTTCCTCTTCGGAAATGGCTTTCGAAAGTGCTCTCCACTCGTTCCAAAACACGGCCCCAGCGAACTTTCGATTCAGTCAGCATGGAGCATCATACGTCGTGGAACAAACAAACGCTTTTTATATATTTTTTTTAATAGTTGGTAGCTACATAACTTTGGGGCCAACTGGAAATATTTATGAGTAGGGGCCAGTCATCCGACATAGTTAAAAAACGACACTTTTTAATGACCTTCTGAGGGGCTACATTGCAGATCTCACGCAACGCGGGAAAGCTCACAGGCATGGGCAGGGGGTCATTTCCCAAGCGCCCGCTCTTCTCAAAGTTTTATTTATTTACAAAAGTTTGCATGTAATCTCTTAAAATGTCAGGAGACTTTATTCCAATCCCTTTTTATGTTAAATGGGAAAACGTTTAAAGAGTGAATCTTAGTAGTGGAATTTTTTTTTTTGGTTAACTAATATTGAGTCGAAATATTCTTCTCTGGTTTCTAATAGAATTTCTCTCGCCGAATTATGAGATTTCAATTTCCGGGTAGAAATTTTACTTCAATTTAAATGTCTCAGAACATCCCAGAATACTTTTTCTATAAATTTAATTTTAATATATGTTGCGTTTAAAATTATAGTCTGCTAATGAGTTTACGAGCGAGAGTTTATAACATTTCTACAATTCTCAATGATAGATTCGCGATAGTAATCTTGTGTTTTTTAACCTGAAAGTTGGATTGGATATGTCCAGTTCAACCAGAGATCTTCCAATACTACGCGATATGACGTCAGGCTAATTTGCATGGAATTTCGAGATTTTAGTCTTTTGCCGCTCTCACCCAGATGGCGCATTTTATCATGTCGTCATGATGACGTTTGTTTACAATGTCACGAGGTCTCCATCTTGGATGTTAACAATTAGTGTTTTTCCCTTTGTTGGAAAGAATAAAGGTTGGATTGTTGCTAGCACCCCCATGGTCAGCTGACTTTTCCGCTACCAGGCCTTGTTATCTCGTTGGCCTTGACAACGTCAGTACATTTTGATCATACAGTTTCCGAGCGCAACGACCTCAACGTGATTCAAAATTAAAAAAAATGCCGAAATATCAATGGTGCGCTGCGAAGTTTTGCTTGAATCGAAGAATCAAAGACTGCTCATTTTTCAGACCCCCTTCATCGAACTTAATTAGGCGGATGTCGATCTGTATACAGGGTGGCCCATTTAATTGTAGACATGGAAGCATCTCGAAAACAAAGCATTGTACGAAAAAAATGTCCAAAATCAAAAGTGAATTACTTCGCTCGGGGAAATCCTCATTAGTCAAAAAATTACTTGTGAGTGTGGATTTAAATTCAATATACACGCACAGACTCGGCCTCTATAGGACTGCTGCCCCCAACACTTTGCTTGTGCACTAAAAAATTTTGAATTTTTGAAATTCTGACTTCGGATTCTTAAAGACCATCAAAAAGTAGAATAGGAATGTTTTTGGAAACCCACCCTCTATCTCTTTGTCTTCATCGATGATAAAATTGGGTTCAAAACAGCCCGTACATGTTCAAAATCTCCACCTTCTGCCACAGTAACTCCCAGAGCGTCGAACAGAGCGACATACCGACTGGATTGTAGCTAATGGATTTTATCATTGATGGAATGTTCAATCTGATCTCTTAATTCCGTCCGTGTTTGTGGGTTTGTGGCAAACACCGTGTTCTTTAAAGTTCTCCAAAGGTAGAAGTCGAGAGAAAGAAATCGGGAGATAGAGGCCGAGAACTCTGTAGCACTTCCTCTTCGTCCTATCCATCTGTGATTGAATGTGTGATCGAGGAAAGTTCTCACATCGACAGGAACCCCGTCTTGTTAGAAGGAAACCTTATATTTCTATCTCATTTCGTTGCCGAGCTATAATGTTTCAAACATCAATTTGGGAAAATCTGTATAAGGCATCATTTAATAATGAACTTTGAAACGTCATTTAATAATTTTGTTTCATCCCTAACAGCTAGATGTCAATATGATGGTTGGTATTACCGATTTAGCATTGTTAAAAGGTGAAACGTCATATTTCGTTGTAATGAAGATTTTCGAGTTCAACTTCCAATTTTAATTACTGCAAAGTAAAATTAACAATATGTAACAATTGGAATTGAAATTATTTTCTCTCTCGTTTTTTACAGATTAAGTAGAGAAAGTGCCTGCTACTAATGTTCCTCAAGGGCTCCAGAATGAGAACAAGATTGGGTGAATTCCTACTATAAAAATTCGCAGGACTGTTTTGTTTGGTTCAATAAATTGATATTCTTTACTTGAAGGTATGTTTTCTTTTTTCTTTAAATTTAATAAGCAATTCAAAGCAGTCTTTCCGTGGTGTTTATTAGTTTCCAATGAAACTGAGCCATTTTTAAATGATTTTTAAAATGATTTGAAAAATACATTTAATGTGTTTCTGAATGGCAATTGTCACAGAAGATGAGTCCTGGGTCTTGCACTTCTCGCCTGAGACTAAAACTGCAAGCATGGTGTAGAAACATCCAAATTCTTCGAGATTTCTACCAATATTTTCAATGTAATTGTCACAGAAATACTATTCTGCCCTTCATAGAGATGACTGCAGAACTTGTAAAAAGATTAAAATATAAGAATAATTCTATAAGGGCATTTCAAAATGATCTGAACAATTTCAGTTTGCCATATTTTATTCGAATATTAAATTATAATTTCGCACACATGCAAAGGAAGTACCCAGTTGGTAATATGAAGTTGGGTAGTCAAAGATATTCTATATGACCCCTCTTCGTTACTCTCAAATCTCATTGTGCTAATCCAACCCCGCCCAAACACTTTACAACATGTTTCCATCAATGGTTTGTGCGACAGCTCGAATGCAAACTTTCAATTCATGCACAGCTTAGAAAAGTGGGTGAGGTTTGTATACAATGTCCTTTACATACTCCCACGGAAAAAAATTACCAGGCATAATATCCAGTGACCTGGGGGGGGGGGGGGGCAACAGAGACAATGTTGGGCGGGGTTGGCAAATCCTATATTCATCGAGTGGCAACCTATGAACTATCAACACCATTCATAAATAAACTTGGGGGGGGGTGTCTTCCAATGTATTTCACTAGATAAACAAATTTCTTTCCTTAGTATTCAGAACAGTGCCAACGACAAAGTAGGATGGGCCAATCACTTGTAGCAACCTCTCCTGTGCTGTGCCCTTTAAAACGAGCCGCCAAGGTGTAAACTTTTTCAGGCCACGAATCGTGTGTGCCGAACAATCTTTTTGCTCAAGGTTTACGGGTCTTCGGGGGCATCTAATCAATGTCGACGGACTTCCGGAACAATTTCCGCTTCCCGAGAGAACACCTAAGTCCAGTTAACTTCTCCAGCCATTAAATCCACTTCTTTCCCCTATTCGCTTCTTCGCTCGAGCCATTTTTTCCTTTCTTTCTCAATTCTGCTCAGAGCCTTGCTCTTCCTTCACAGTCTCTAATGGGAAAACGCAAACGACGACGACATCTCCCAAGCCATTCAGATCCCTCCCCCAAGAAAACAACACTTTCTCTCACCAAATTGTCAAGTCTGTCGCCCTATAAACATTTCATAGGGGTGCCTGCCATGTTAGTACAGCAACAAAAAATCCCCATCACAAACAACCAACATGAATTTTAAATACGTAAACCCTCCGACGGCAGCTGAAGTAAAACCTTGAATCCAGCCAACATAAGATTCAGTAAGTACTTTCCAACTACTTAAAAACCAAAAGCAGAGAAAAACGCACTCAAGCCTTTGAAAGGGAGTGGATGTCAAAATTCTAAAAAGTAAATTTCACTTCAATAACATGTACATCCGCGATTCTTAACCTGAGTAGGTAGAAGATTCCTTAAGAGCAATAACCTGCGTGTTAATTCAACATTTGCAAATCAAAATGTAAACGCTTTGGCAATAAATGGACGCACCAACAAAGAAATCCACAATCAACACGAAAATTAGTAAAATGGATGCAGAGAAGAACTGGTCAGACTTCGAGAAGGAGAGCTAGATGCTTTATTGAAGAGAAAACATTACACAATATGAGCAAATCAGTAAGGCGATAACTCATCGCATTCTATGTAAATGTGCTCAACAGGCGTGAGAAATCTGGCGATTTGGCTGGTCAAACGCATGTTGCAAACACAAACTCTGGAGAGGCGGGTGATTCTTGGCTGGACGTCATCTTACTGAAAACTAAGCCATGGGTGAGGTGATTACCTTACTGCTATACCGGCAAAAATTATATTCAGCCAAACAATTTATACACGTTTACAAAAATAAACATTCAAGTCTTAGCATATAAGCAAAATGTTATAGGACTATGATAAAATATGCCACAGCCACATATACACGGTATTTTTAAATTATCTCCCGTATTTGGCTGTCAAACGAAATGGCACTTAGGCAGTCACTGTGCAGTAATGCATGGAAACGTGTACACTTTGCCGGAGCTGAAAGTAGAAATCACCACTGAAGTTCAGCAAATCTCACCAGCCATATTCAGCAGAATGTTTCACAACATGCAACTGCGTGCTAACCGATGTCGTGAGGCCGGTTGCGGGCGTTTCCAGCATCTATTGTGAGTAGATGCCACCTCCGACCAGCCACTGCACAGTAACTATATTGTGCTATGAAGTTCTGTTCAGAAAGGAATTTGGGTATGAAGTTTTGTTACGAAAACGATTCATTTATTCGGGTGCGACATTTTTTTTTAAAATCAAAAACTGTATTTTGAAAATAAATTTTCATACCGGGTGATTCAGTCAATTTCTGATCATTTCACTCGAATGACGTGCATTAGGGATAAACCATTGAAAGAATATGAGCGCCATATCGAATTTCTAAATAGTTGGAGTTTGTATTGTTGCAACGGCGCTGCATGAAAATCGTATTGTTGAAAAATGGCGCCCGCTTTATCAACAGAGCAGAAATGCAAGGTTGTCGAATGGTATTTCGAGACAAAATCACCTGGAACTGTGCAAAGAAAGTTCCGGAAGGAGTATAAGTGTCAAGACTCACCAGGCAGGCAAGCAATTTCGTGCCACTGGATGTGTTAAAGGCAAGAAAAAAGGCGAGAGCAAAGCTCGTGTTCGAACGGCCGAAGTTGTCGAAAATGTTCGCACAAGGTTGGTTGATTCCCCTACCAAAAAATCTGTTCACCGCCTATCCATTGAAGAAGGCAGGGTTGTCGTATACCACGAGAAAGGATTTCCACCTGTTCCCGTATAAGATCCAAGTTTATCAGGAGTTAACAGACACTGGAAGACAGAAGCGACAACAATTTGCGATGGAGTTTGGAGCAGAAATGGAAGCCAATCAGGACATTGTGGACAACCTGTGGGTGTCAGATGAGGCCTTCTCCCATCTGTCAGGCGATTTCCAAAAGAGGCATCATTGGTCCGTTCTTTTTTGAGGGCACCGTAACGTCACAGGCTTACCTTAACATGTTGGAAACCTTCTTCATCCCCGAGCTGCGAAGGAGGCGTATACCGCTTCGACATCAATGGTTGCAACAGGATGGGGGCTAGGCCTCACACCACTAATGAAGTTCTAGACTTTCTCAATCAGAAATTCGGAAATCGTGTCATTTCAAACAGGTTTCCAGATCGATTCGGGGGTGGCTTTCTTTGGCCCCCTACGAGTCCTGACCTAAACCCATCTCTGGGGGTTCCTTAAAGACAGTGTGTTCACTACAACACCAAGAACCCTAGACCAGCTGCGACAAAGCATCGTCGACTGCTGCACCCTTGTAGATGCAGAAATCCTGGATAGAGTTATGAACAACTTCACCATTCGGCTGCGAGCAGTTCAAAACGTTCGTGGTGGCCACATTGAGCATACCATCAAGACTTTTCCACGGGAATAAAAACTCCGAACTGCCTATAATATCATACTGAAATGCTAAGTTTGTAAACATTAATGGGTCAATAAATCATAGTACTGAAATAGTCAGAAATTGACTGAATCACCCTGTATTTTGTTTTAAATAGCCAACCGGAAACTACTTACTGCATAATGTTGGCCACACCGTTTCCATCAAAGAAATTAAGAATCACCAACTTCGGTCGAAATTTAATTCGGATGGAATTCGACACAATGGTTTACCAGGAAGAGTAAGCTAATCTGAGCAGAAACTGAGCCTTAAACTTAACGTAAACAAAACTAACTTCTCGACTGATCGGAAGATTAACAATCGCGCAAGCTAGTTCCTGGAAGGAAAGTGGGAATGGGGGAATAGAGCACCCAGAAGAAAAGCAATAAAATTTTTAAAAAAATAAAAAACTGTATGGATTACATCGAGGAATGCGCCAACTGTATATCACGAGTATATAGGAAATAGGATAGCACTTTCAGATAACCCGCTCCCTAGACTACTGCTGCTACTAACCCATTTAGGTTCCCTTGACGGGAGAAGGGAAAAATGGCGCGAACGATGTCAATGTCAAGGTAAATAATTACTTTGTTGTTTTCTTTTCGGAAAATTAGAGTTAATTATAGCGTGCATGCGCCAACACAATGGGAGCAAAATGTAAAAGACTCGCGCTTCCTTCCTCCTCTTCCAAGTTGCGCTGGTGGAACCGCACTTCATTTGAAATTTAATTTGCTTCTCTCTACACGAATTCCAATCGATGGAATCCGAAAACGCTCTTGCCTTCGTTCCGTTCGCGACTCGTTCCTTTCTTCCAAAAGCATGGAAATCACGTCTCTCCCCCCACCCTCTCTCTCTCTCTCTCTCTCTCTCTCTCTCTCTCTCTCATATATGTACGGAGAAAAATACAACAGTCGCTTACCTATACATACACACACAAAGGCATAATTTCAGCATCAGCATATGTCCTAATAGAGGAGTGGTCAAAAAAGTTCGTACCTTTGCATAAGGCATGATTCTACGATAATCAGATCTGATAGGGGACCATAATTCTACGGTAACCAAATCCAAATTATCTCAACAAACTGACTCCCAGAAGTGGCTTCTAACTTTTCCTGAACAGAAAGAGGTCGTTGGTAAAGAGGTCTGGTGAATAAGGAGGACGTGGGAAAACTTGATACAAAATTTGCAAGTAGACTAATGAGAGAAGGCTTGATGAGCTCAACAAATTTGGCTGCTATACGATCTGAGCAGAGACGCATTTTTTTTAATCGTCCTTACGCTAGAAGAGATTTTCTAAAGATCACACTTGCGCGGTAGCCGAGAAAAAAAAGACAGATACTCAAAATTCACCTGACCATCAGTTTGGATTGTTACTCGGACTCCGAGTGCCAGGGCTTGTCTTTCTCGTAGGCCTCGATTTACGCCATAGCCGACAGAAAAGAAAAAAAAAAGCCCCAGCGCTGAAAAGTCACCTGACTAAAATAGGTCTATAACAAACCAAACTTCATCGTTTCCAACAAAATAAAAAAACTGGTTGTTGAAATCCAAGATGGACACGATGAAGGTTACATTTTTGTTGTTAGACCTATTTCGGTCAAATGACTTCAAATAAGGGGCCTGTCTGTCTTATTGGCCTTGACTTACGCAATATGACTTGACCCACTCAACAGTATTTTGAAAAGTCCATTAGCAAAGTAATTGATTTCGGGAATTCCTGAAACAAGAAAAGTGGCCCCTAAAAGAATCATCTAAGTAGCCCCTATGCATACTACAACTCTGGAGTAGCTCGTCTTTTTCGTCTCCCAAAGAAATCTTTGAAAGATATTATCGCAGCAAGCTGAGTTTCTTGCGGAACCTGTAAAGTCAGGGTTGAACAGCACATTTCTGATAACGATGAGGTTTTTGATTTCACGTATTTCACTGATGAACAAATATCAATACCTAAAATACACGAAATTGGGCTATTTTGCTTATCGAAAGTGAATTATACAAGAAAAGGTGCCATAGATCATTTCAAAGATCCGTGCCGTCTCTATCTTCTGACATAATAGGAGCGCGCGTATGATAATAATCTTAACAATTTAGTAAAGATTTTACAAAGCATCCAAGATTAAGTGAACACACTACTGGCTCCTTTTGGGATACCGGAAAAGTAATTTTGAGCACCTGTTGGAACTGTTCAATCAGCGAAAGACAGAGATAAACTTCACTCAACTTTTATGATATTCACCTAAATTTTGGGCCTGATTTTAGGCAATTTTTTTTGGATAAAGCGACTTTTGGATCAATCTAGGCAATAATAACACATATTAAGAAGACTCCTCCGTTTTGTTTGTTATCTCAATGCACCTTGATCACCTGGCTCCCATTATGCATAACCCAGAAGATTAAGTCAAATGGTTCAATGAGCCTCCCTCTGATCCACCAAAGTAAACCGCTCTTGCGTGGACAATCGTGTTTCTTCATCGCTCCAGAACGCCATCTTCTTTGTTGGGTAAGTCAACGAGAGAAACCCCCGAGGAACAGACAGGCCATGAAGAATTAAGACCGATTTCTCGGATAACGCGGCGACCCACCGAGGGAAGAGGAGCCTGCGCTAAAGGATTTCAATATTTATTGGCAATCGCCGTAATGGATTGGGAGGTCCGGCCTTCGGGGAGTTCCGTGTTGCGCTGAAAGGCTGCTCCCGAGCGCACTGTCCCTTTAATCGATGGCGCTCTTTAAAGCGAAAAATCTCTTCTTTCACCGCTTTCACAAAGGTTCCGGATGATTTTCACCTCCCACGACCCAACGACAAGGTCACGCGTGCGCCCTTTCAACTCTCAGGTCAATGCGGAGGGGAGGAGGCTCCAGCAGAGGGTAACCTAAAGTGTAACGAATTGGTTCGTGCGGAAACTCTTTCGCAAGGCGCAGGTATGCTACTCGTCTGCAGACTTAAAAAATTGATAAAAATGACAAAAAAAAAAAAAGAGAAAAAAGTAACCGAAATCAACCAAAAAAATGACTGAAAAATAATTAAATTTATCCTTCATGCTAATAAAACACTTTTTGAGGATCTTTTCTTGAAAACCCCCTAGCAAACTGTGAATCATTAAGTGGAATGAAATTCAAAAAGGACATGTCAATTGCTCCCCACTGTTCCGGTACTCTTTTTCACTGGCAGCATTTTCCAGAGTCAACCATTCAGATGAACAGTATCTAATGAAATGGTTTGCTACTCCAACTTAGTTTTAAAAATGTCTAAAAACTTTTCCCATCAAAAGACCAACCATCAAAAAAATGATGAAGGTTAACTACCAAATCAAAAGAATTTGTTCCAATTTTTGAAAGCCCCTGGCATCGTGTAGAACAAATTAACAGAATCCTATTTCAACAAGTTTCTGTTTTCAAATCCTAAAGTCTGGTTCCCACATGCGTAAAAACAACGGCAGAAATCACCAGGCAGAAAATTTTCTACGTCACTTCCTGCTTTCGTCTCTCTGCCTAACAGGAAATTCTCTTATCTTTATAGGCTATGACTCATTCTAACTCGAAAAAAAAACAAGGAGTTTTCTGCCGAGTGAGACTGAGTCATAGCCTACAAAGATAAGAGAATTTTCTGTCGGGCGGAAAAAAGAGAGCAGGAAGTGATGTCAAAAAATGTTTCTGCTTTATGTTTCTACCGTTGTTTTACGCATGTAGGAACCATGCTTAAAGCGTGGGTCCCATATGCGTAAAAAATAACGGCAGAAATAACAAAGCAAAAGAAATTTAGGACGTCGCTTCCTGTCTTCCTCTCGTTTGTCAGACTGAAAATTTCTGCTTTTTGGAGTCGAGTTGAATTCAACTTTTGTGGTTTCTACAAGGCAGAAACTGGTTTCTCAGCCAATAGAAAACGATTTTTACAGTGACGTCACAGAGCCGTCCTCTCTTCATAGTAACAGAAGAGAGAGGATGCTGAGCTCCCTTCTATAACTATGCTCTCTCTCACACAAAATTAAAATGTCGGACGCTGAGCTCACGAAATGTGAAGAGGTCGAAAAAGAAAATTGATGTAAAAGCGCTAATAGAAGTTGTTTTCACAGGGTTTGAAGACGACAACAATTTAATTGAATAAAAAAAATTCGATACGATTATGATGAGGAATGAACGAACTGTGCAGTGCACTAGTGCGGTGTAAAAATAACAAATTATAACAATGGATGGCGCTTGGGTAGCAGACTTCCGCTGTCTCATCCCTTTGACTTTCTGCCACGTGAGATACCCCTATGAGCAGAATGTAAAAAAGCAAAGACACGCTCTGGTTTCTGCTCTCTTATTTACTGCTTGTGCAAACCACACTTAACTTCTTCATTCATTAGTTTCTTGAATGTTGTGTTAACGTTTGGACCCATTTTTTATTGGGAGATTAGCACTTAATTTATCTATACAGATTTACCCATGAAATAGCTTCGATTAACCACTTGATTCAGTTTATTTGACCAAAAACGCTAAAACATAACAATTCCATTTTATTTGAAACTTTTTATGGCTATCTGAGTTAGCAGGTTCATCAAAACATAATGTAAAAAAAATTGAAATTAAAATCTTGTAAACATTCCAAGGAGGAGCTTTAGCAGTGAAGTAGAAATACATTTATTAAAAAGAAATTAATCCCTCCCTCCCAAGTAGGGTAAGGCAAATAGCAGATCCTGCGGTCATCTATTTTTATCCCTTTATTTGCACTTTTTACCTCTCCCCAAGTTTTTTTTAATCAAAAAATTGATTTTCTCGAACTTAATATGTAGAAAATGTAAAAAACCTCGTATCTTCTTTCCTTTCTCATCATTTCCGAACGTATGATATATCACATGCCATATGTTGCCATAGTTCTAAAGACCAAGTGACTGCCACCCCCGCAAATCCGACCCCACCGTAACAATTGGGCCTAAACTTCATAGTAATGTAGATCTTGCCTAGAGGAATCTGGATACTGAATTTCACGCCTTTACGTGCCTAAACAGCACATAGATATGTAGTCCTCTCTGAACCCACCCCCGTAATTCCGATCCCGGTGTACCAATCAAAACCAAGCTAAATAGTGCAGATAGTAAGCTACATTCCGAATTTCAACCTTTACATAACGAAATGTAGATATTATGAAGGAGACGGACGGACATATACCAACTATTACCTTCGTCCAAAATTTCACTCATTAACTTGAGCAATAGATCAGTCATTTTATTCGTGAAAAAAGTAAAATCGTTAGCAAATAGTAGTGATCTACAACCAATATTACTAGGTAGATCATTAATTAGGACTAAAAACAAGATAGGGCCCAAAACAATCTTGTGGCACTCCATTCTGGACAATGGCTGTATCAGAGAGTGTTTGATTAACATAAGACCCTCCGAGTACGGTTCACCAAGTAAGTTCGAAAGAAACTCAATTCCATTAAGCTTAGTCATAATATTGAAATTTATTAAGCACAATCAAAGGCCTTAGGAAAATCGCATAGCAATGCCGAAGGCGGCAGCGCACCCCTTCAAATCCCTTTAATGATAAAACTCTTCGGGGGGAAAACACATAACAGTCTAATTTTACAGACAAAAATGACTGCTGAAAGTGAGAAAAACGGCCGAGTAGCATGTCTGAAAGAGTGATGACGACGTTTTCAGAACACTCAAAATAAGGTCTCTTATAAAGGCTCCGAGGCCTAACAAGCTCGAGGCCAACGTCAAAAGGGAAAACGGACCTTAAATGGCGCGTTACTGCCCTTACTCGCTCTTTCTCAACCCAATTACCTTTCTCTTATCGTCACACCGGGTATCATCACCGTCTTCGAGACAAAAATCACAGTTAGAGAAACTCGGAAAACACACAAAACAATTGCAGGATCCTACGGAAGAAAAACACGCCGAGTTGTCCTTAGTTCCAGTCCCTGCCAGAAGCTCCGTTTAATTAAAGAGAATTCAGGGGGACAGGCTGGAGGATAGGGAGTCAACTCCTTCCACTTTTTATCACAGACACGGAATAGTGAGTAGTGGGGAATAGAGTTTCATTAGGCTTAAAGCCCTCTTGTGGGTTTGAGGAGGCAGCTTTTGTTGGAGATCGTCGGCGGATGAAATGGAGGAGGAGGAGGAGGATACAAGAGAAAATCAGCCTGAGTCGCTTTAAACTTATCGGGCTCCATCGGCGCCGTCGCCTTCAAAAACCCTTCGGAATACTAATGGGTGTTGCTTTCATCGCACTGCGCATGCTCAAAGAACTTGCTCCGACATTTCCATTTAATCACAAAATGAACCTCAATTCACGGGGCGACATTTAACCAATCTCCTCTTCTAATGGGATAGAATCATCCTTCCATTTGCAACAAAAACTTTTCGCTCGAAACTTTTTTTACAACGCCAGCTTCTCAAAGAAGTCGTCGAACACGCGCTCTTATTCAACGCCCCACCCCCACAACCTTCAAGTTTGTTCTTATTCCAACCCGAGAACAAGAAAAAAAAGATTTTTTTTTCCTCCGTTACAATCTCATCTATCTACACAATACCAATTCTATAGGTCTGAAAATCGCTCAGCATACAACACTACATTTACCTGCATTAGGGGTTATTAGCATAATGAGTTCAATAAACTTTTGCTGCTACATTTTGAGTTGGATGCGAAATGTGCTAGAAAGAGAGAGAACGTCGGCGCCACTTGGGCAAATGACTCAAAAGGAAGTGTTACGACAAAACGCTGGGGTTCCGTTCCCACGGCGACAGACGCAGGGTCAAGGGTACGCGGTGTCATTGCCAATATCGGTCTCTCCGTAAATGCATTTCCAAGTCTAAACTAAAGACGCTCCTCCCTGCCTTTCTTACTTCTTCTCTACCCAATATCCCAACACTTGCTTGCTTGTCCTATATAACCATTATACCTGACAATTCTTCCGTATACCTATCGATTAAATCAAAATTTCAATTAACCTATTTATACAACTTGAATTACATGGTGTCAATTAACTCGGAAGGCAATTATGTAGATTGGAAACTGCGCGAACTAAGACTCGCAGTGATGTGGAAATGAAACAGTCGTTTTTTAAAAAGTAAAATGGTACATTCGCACAGGCCTTCCACTTTGTCATGAAAAGAAAAACACTCCCAAAGGCCTCCTCTTGGCAGTTGGAAGAGTGGGGCGGGGGTCTTAAGACTTAACTCCAAAATGGCTCAACACAGACAATAAATCATTTACAAAAATTATTCGTCTCCATGAGAGGAGTCCGTAAATTTCAAATTTGATTTGCTAGTTCGAATCATGAATTTTTTAAGTCGATTTCAGAGAAAAGTCTTTGGGTTAGAGAAACGAAAACATGAGGTGTTGGCAAAAAAAAAAAACCATTTAATACACAGGGTAGATACAAAAATGAGCCCCCCCCCCCCCCTTTATTTTCGTAACCGAAGCAGTTATGTCAATTTTGATGAATCCAATGAATAGAAAGTTGTGGGTGATCTATCTCACGGTGCACTTTTCATCATCCCAAACATGCAAATTAGGACACATTCAAGGGGGAGGGGGGTGACCAAGTACATAAGGAGGTAACTAACAAATTCAACATGTGATTGTTGGTGATCCGTTCATCGGATTTTGGAAATTTTTGTTTTGTTCGAAATTCCATGCTGAACAAGTCTTCAATTGGAATTGTTCGTGTCTGTTACGGTTTTTAAGACACACGGTTGTCACGCACAATTTCTTATTCATTGGATTCATCAAAAATGACATATCTGCTTCGGTTACGAAAATAAAAGGGGGGGGGGGGGGGCTCATTTTTGTATCCACCCTGTATATTTGTTTCATTAACTGGGAGAGGCGGGGGGATCTAAAACTATCCTAACCTAATTTTTTTTTTTAGCTTAACTTTTATTTTTTGTTTCAAAACTCTGTCCAACAACGGGGAAAAATGCTTACGAAACACAAAGCTATTAATTTGGAGAGAGAGAGAGAGAGAGAGAGAGAGAGAGAGAGAGAGAGAGAGTTAGGTGGACTTTCACTATATAACTGCGATTGGTCGAAGCCTAAATCAGAACGCGACATAGCACTTTTGTATCCTTTATAAAGAAATTCAATTCTTAAATTTTTAAATCTGTTTTCGTAAGCGTTTTGAGCAGTTTATGTTGTGGGTTGTCAAGAAAACCAATTAACAATACGCAGAATGAGAAGGCCGACCAATCGCAGTTAGGAAGAAGTTGGGTGAAGTTTCCACTCTATTCTATAATGGCTACGTACATCCTATTCCAAAAGCGTTTTCACATAGGTGAAATGATTTTCGGCGTCCTTGCAATACATCAGGACAGTAAAACTAATCGGCTTTAAGCTAGTAAATTTTAATGCAATTCGAACTCGACTTCTTGCCTGAACTGATTAAATTCACTGGTTTAATGTTTTGCAAGGAGGCCGAACATTACTCACCTAATTGAAAACGCTTTTGGAATAGGATGTACATCAGATTGTAGTAATGCAGTAGTATTGGCACTTTTTCTATACGCAATTGTATACGATATTTTCATTCATCTAAAGACGAAGCTCCAAATCATTAGGGCAATGAAGAATCCTCGTCGGCTCAGCTATAATGATATCCAACCAAATACAATAATAATTCAACGTTTCAAACTCTATAACAATGATTCGACTTCATTGTACTATATTGATAAAAGTAAGAAAATTAGAGAACTGAAGTGCGCACACACACACACACACACACACACACACACACACACACACACACAC
>JAHWFO010028035.1:984142-996691 GCA_023313115.1 Rhysida immarginata | reverse complement strand
ACACACACACACACACACACACACACACACACACACACACACACACATTCATTTCTGGTGTGAAAAGTTCTATCTCAATATAAGAAACGATCGATATTACGAACACATATTCCAACCTCCTGCCGTTCGTTATAGCGAGAGCCGACTCTAGGTAAATAAATAAAAAAGGAAAAGAAAATAACATTCAATGTGGCATCAGGTGTCGATAAAAACTAAAAAGAAGATTGTAAAAATATAACAGAAAAAACAATTATCAGGTCCAATGAGAGCCGGCTACCTCAGATATAGGAAGGACGTATATATACACACACACTACAATGTTGAATGGAGGAAAAGGAGAGAGAGAGAGAGAGAGAGAGAGAGAGAGAGTCAGAGTCAGAGTCATATACAAGGACAATAACCAACTCAGGACGTCTATTCCAGTGATCAAACAGCCGCCTATACCTAACATCATTAACTCTTATTCTGCGGATGACCAGGCAATATCTATCGACAAAGGCACCCGTCTCTCTCATATTAGACCACGTCCACTAAAAGCCAAGTAGAGTGACCACCAACTCAGGATGTGGAAAGAGGCCGTCAACGGGGGACTACTTCCTCTGGCTTTCGTTGTCTCGTGTGAGCTTCAGAACCTCATACAAAAAAAATTAACAAGTCTTCTGGAAATAAGTAGAGACGAAAATTGAGACGGTGCCATTTTTTATTAGAAAGAGCGGGGAGGGGGTGCGGAATTGGCGAAAGAAGACAAGGCCGCCGCCGCTTCCTCTTTCGCTTCCCTCATCCAATTAACATTTGCAGTTCCAAGTCGCCAGGGAGAAAGCAGTTGGGAGGTGGTGGAGGAGTGGAAAAGAAAAAACAAAAATTGAGTTTGGAGGAGCCGAGAAGGAGTCACGATTCCCCGAGGTTTTCTTTCCATCATTACCGACTGACCGCTCCATGGTCTCAGACGACGAAACGTGTCCTTGCGAGATGATAACGCACCAGCACAAATGACGAGACGACGACCCTCCTCGACAGACAGAGAGAAAGTACGTATACACACACACACACACACAAAGAAAAAAATAAAAGAAACACGACAATGATGACCTCCCTTCGAATGAGATTCTTCCCTTTATCATTTCACTCAGAAAACAAACGATGCCACTTGTACCGTTATCGCAGCAAAAGAGCAACATTTCGCCCCCGCCATATTAGAAAGGTTTTCTTCGCCAGCCCAAAACGAACCATCCACCTCTCTCTCTCTCTCTCGTAACCCCATTTTGTTAGAAACGTTTTTTCATAATACACACACAGGCACGCACACAACACTCCAAATGTTTATCTTGGCAACCCTCCGCGAACGACGAGAAATGAGAAGCGAGGCATAAAACAGCGCAGGGCAATTATCTCTTTTGTCGTAATTTCCTCCACATACAACTCCTATCTCACTCTCCACGACCCCCAGAGAAAGAGCTTCACGGGTAAGCTAATTAAGTACTCCATCAGAGAAGGCAAGCCACGTGGCCGGCCGTCAATTGTCGTCTGTGTCGTGATCCATCACGCTCCGCCCTATCCACAAAGGCCCACCTACACCTTTCTTTCTGTAAACGAGCAGCTCATCAGAAGACAATCCTCGACATCTGAAGGCCAAAGATCTCTTCCTCCCATCCTTCACTGCGAATGATAATTGGATGGTGGGGTAGGTCGGGGAAGGTAATGATGATGACGGCAGGACCCAAAAGTAAACACTTTGCGAAAAGTGATGGCTGATCATCGCGACAGACAATCCGTCAACGACGCTTCCACTCGTGTCAAGATCATTTCTTCAGTTTCGTGCATAGAAGAACCCCCGCGAAAACAATCCCCAAAAAATCCATTTTTAATTGGCTCGCGCTTTTCAAGAGCACCCGCAAATGCGCAGAAATCTCGCCATAAAAACAAATCCGAGCAGGCCGTAATCAAGGTTGTATTTAGTCAGCCTGTCGAGAAAAACTGAACTAAGGTGCGTCCAAGAAGTAAAAGACAATCGTTTTGAACAAGCACAGAAACGCGTGCACGCGTGACATATTACTGCGTTCGTTTTTGCGAAGCGTATTGTCTGTTTACTCGTAGGTAAGGCTATAGCATTGCTAGAAACTACCAAGCCTGAACATGATATCAATCATGTATTGTTGAAGCACTAAGATTGTAACGTTGAGCTTACCTCTGTAACAGGAACGCCACCTAAAGGACAAGGCTTGTTTACTGAAACGTCTTCATCATCAGAGGGCGAGATTGAGGGCTTATTATTGGTAGAAATCCCTAACTTTTGGTAGATATCCAATAATAAGCCCTAAATTTCGCCCTCTGATGATGATGTAACAATATATGACATTTCAGTGAACAGGCCTTCTCTTTAGGTGGCGTTGGTAATAGCACCACCCGAGGCTTTGAAAACAACACCTAGCAAGAAAGCCAAACAAGTGAAACGTCATACAATGTTGCATCTTCATAAATCGACGAAATTTAGGGCTTATTATTGGTAGAAATACCATTAACATTGGTCGAAATATGATGATGTAACAACGCATGGCATTTCAGTTGTTTGGCTTTCTTTCTAGGAGGTGGCTTTGAGAACCATCCGCAGAGCACCAAACGAAGAACCCCAACAACGTCGGGAATATCAGCTTATTATAAATTCTTCTTCTTCTTCTTCTTCTTCTTCTCCTTCCATAGCCTTACCCCATCGGTTTGGGACCGGCTTTTTGAGTCCTATTTCGCCGTTCCCTCCTGTCCGTTTCATGCCATCTCTGAGGTGACACTACATTCCTTCATATCCCTCCGTATCACCTCCATACATGTCTTTTTTGGTCGCCCTCTGCCCCGCTTCACTTCCATATTCATATGCAGTGCTTTAAATATTGACTCTCGACTCCCTCTCCTCATGACATGCCCGAACCACCTCAGCCTACTTTCCTTCAATTTCTCCTCTATAAGTGTTATTCCTAAACTTCTCCTAATGTGCTCACTCCTTACCCTATCCTTCCTAGTAACGCCACACATCCACAGTAACATCCGCATTTCTGCCACATGCAACCTACGCTTCTGCATCTTTTTTAGGTGCCCAGCACTCTGCCCTATACAACATAGCTGATCTGTAAAACTTCCCCTTGAGCCTTAAAGGAATCTGACGGTCACATAATATCCCACGAGCCATTCTCCACCTCGACTAGACACAAGAAATTCTATTTATTACATCCTCATCAATCTCTCCATCCTGCAGTATGACTGAACCTAAGCATTTAAACTGATTCGTCTGCTGCACTACCTGATCCCCCAACCTCACACCCACTTCATTCCCACCGCTCCCTCCAAAGCAGCATGCAACGTACTCTGTCTTTGTTCTCCTAATACTCAAACCATTTTCTTCCAACACTTTTCGCCAATTCTCCAGTCTTGCACTCAAGACTCCCCTTATCCTGGTCAATCAACACAACATCATCTGCAAACATCCTACACAATGGTGTTTCTCCTTGAATGTCACCAGTCAACTCATCTAACACCAGAAAAGGAATGGGCTTAGGGCTGAGCCCTGATGAACCCCTATATTCACAGTGAACTTCCTAGTACCACCACAAGCACTCCTAACTCTAGTCATGGCCTCCGCATACATATCCTGTATGACCTGTATGTATTCCCATGGCACACATTTCCTCTGCAACACTTTCCAGAGTACATCCCTTGGGACCCTATCATAAGCCTTTTCCAGGTCATAAGCAAATCTTTTCTCATCTCTCTTAACTTTTCTATCAGCTTATTATAAATTCTTTTACAAATTCCTTTTCAAAGATATTTTATTTTATAAATTCAATATTTATGACCGCTGTGAACTACTTTGATATATTTGTATAATAAATTCAGGAAGAGTGAAGAAGAGTGACCTTTTAGGACACCCTGCATCTTTACATAGTTCACCATCCTTCCAACAACGTGACGTTGACTTATCACTTTGAATTCTAAAATCCCATCAAAACCTTGGCTTATCTCTCGTGTTTACATACAAAAGTTTATTTTTGACCCCAGCTTCATAGAATCACGCGACAAGATAGGGCCGATCAAATCCCTGAAGGCGGGAGGCGGCTACACTCAAAAGAATGTTTAACAGAGAATTACAAAACAGATAACTTGAGATAAGCGAAGTCTCTCTCTATTTGTTATTATTCACTGCGACGGAAAAGAACCTTTTGGATCGAGTCCATAGAGAGGTCTTTGTAATTTTCAATGAAAGAAACGGAAGCCTTATTATAGACCATTCCGCGGGACACAAAAGGCGGGAATGAAAGCTAAATAAAAGACAGTTCCGTCAAAATGGTCTATTGTAAGCCCTCCATTTCTTTTACTTTGAATCGGGGAGGGCGCTTCATCCGAGTGAATTAAAGAGCGAAAGGTGGTCCTGAAAACTTACCCGTCAGAAAGGCAGCCCAAGACGATAGGCTTCTCCGCCTCAAAGGGGATTAAAATGCCAAGGAAAAATATCTGCCAAAAACAAAGCACGCAAGGTGTAGAAAGAAAATGGGATTAGACCGTTTTCCGCAAATATGTACACCGGTGCTATAAACCATCGCCAGACACTCGCAGAATTCTTAAGGCAAACTGTTACAAGAGAACATCATTCTTGTAACGAAAACCCTTCATCCCCGCAACAACAAGAAGCAGAAACCTGACCCGGAAATGAATTATTAATAGAGCGTCCCGTTTGTAATTTACGAGTTGCCACCTCCACCTGAATACACAAACATCGAGAAAAATGAAAAAATAAAAAAAATTTAAAAAGGAAAAAGTATACCGCGGGAAAGACGAAACTATCCAACTCTGTAACAAATTCATCAATCACCAACACCTTCATCACAGCGCCTTCCTTTTTTTAAGCAAACCACCGCTGGTGAAGCTGATCGCCGCCGATTAGAGAGACAGAGGCGCCGCTAAGGGGGCTCTCTCGGCCGCCGCCTTTCCACCTCTTCCGCCCGCCCAACAGACAAGAGGGTGGGCCGACAAGGTTTGACTCAGGCGCCTCCGACTCATTGATATGGGCACCGGAGTAAGCGGGGCACGTGAGAAGAAGGTAGAAGGGAGGAATTCCTGTTTGCGTAGGTGGAAAGCCAAAGGAAGCGATCCAGACTACTAACCAAGCCATCCATCAAATTTTAAAACCAAAAAGGTGGACAGAGCCAAACACTCTCTCCCTCTCCGCCGCCTTGGGCCACAACTCCAGCACCACCTCAATATGACAGCAGATATCCCGAATAGACAAAAGAAGGTAGCTTTTAATTTGCCGCAATAATAAAAAAGGGTGTGGCGTATGCATTTACTGTCACGTATGAACTACAATTAAGTGTGGTTCTATCTTATACTCTGTCAATTGTTAGACAACGTTTCAAAGTAAAATTAACAATGTCCGCAGTTTATTCAAGCGGTGATTTTATATTAATTCTGTTTGTCCAATATAGCTAAGTGTTGTTGTTAGACAACGGGAATGAGATCGTTTGCTTCGGCTAACAATGGGAGATGAATGAAAGATTTTTTTTTTTATTCCAAGCAAGCACATTTCGGAGAAGAAAGAAGGACGGAGTAGAAAACTGTAAGTTATGTTTTGAACACTGACAAAGGTTCCAGGCAGTTTGGAGAATGACTTAGGATTTCCAAAAGAGCGATGTACCGTTTTGCAAGAAGACTTTTCGATGGAACCCTCACTGATATCCAGAAAGTCAGCCACCGTTTCATCTCGGAGACGGGATTTCTTTACACAAGCGTTAGGTGCCATTGCTTATTGATAAGACAATTTAAAAATAAGCAAATACTGTGAAATGCAACAACCGAAAAGTAAAAACCTCTAGTCCAAAAAGGAGGGGAAAAAATACCGGATACGTATTCAGATACCAATCATCAGCGGCGAAAAACAAAAGAAAATAACTTTAAAGCTAGAGAAAATAAGTAGCGTAGTGTATGTAGCCTCTTGGTTTTTTTTCTTCTTTTTATTGCTTTTTGTTTAATATTTGGTTCTTATTTTCTTCTTTTTACTATTTTTTGGTTACTTATGTATTCTTCTTTTTTCTTCTTATTATTATTATTGATTTTTTATTGCGTTATTTATAATTACGAGGGTTATTCGTAAACTAAGGCCCGTTTTGCAATAAAAACAAAACTAGTATATACAACATTTTCAAAATTTTTTTCTTTATCATATTCTATAAACCTTTAACTATTTTTCCACTTAGTTTCCAAGTTTTTTTAAGCACTTTTCATAGTGCTCAATGTACTTCCGCATGATCACTTCATAGAAGCTCCTGCTGGTGATGAAATTCAAGCATTTATTAGGAGCTATAGTATAAAAGCTACTTATAAGAATGCGCTCTTGGTCTGTACGTTTATCCGGCCGTCCGCCGTTTGCACGATAACTTGAAAACGAATTAACTTTTTCAAATTCTGTTTTCAAAAATATGACCATCGAAGTCTTAGCTCGGCCATATCAACTTATCAGAATTTTTCGTAGACCCCTTTAAGTCGAATTCACGTGCTAAAACAATGAATGTAAAGAATACCAAGGTAATGGCATTCATATAACAATCGATTTATCAAGAAGGAATACATTGTTACTTTCTGTTCATCTTTTAAGCATTACTAACATCGGCGTGCGCACGTGAAATCGCTTTGTCGACGCACGATTGCTCAAGGGTTCATAATCTTTATTATTAAGTAGCCGAAGAATGGAGCTACGTATTAGTTTTATAATGTCTTAACTGTGTACCCCTTCATAATTTCTACATTTTTTGAGGTAGAAGTTGAAATTCGGAATGTAGCTTACTATATGTACTATTTAGTTTGGTTTTGATTGGTACACAGGGGTCGGAATTAAGGGGGTGGGACTCAAGGAGGGGGTATCCAGATTCCTCTAGGCAAGATGTACAGTGCATGAAGTTTAGACCCTATTGTTCCAGGGGGTCGGATTTGTGGGGGGGGGGGGGGGTGGCAGTCACTTGGTCCTTAGAACTATGGCAACATATGGCATGTTATATATCATACGTTCGGAAATGATGAACAAGATTATACAGAATATAAAAAAACTGACTTTAATGAAACTTTCGCTATCGCCTAGCTATAGTAGTCCATATCTTGAAAACTACTGAACCGATTTTGAAGAAACTTGGATTTATCCTTAAGTTGAAAGATGTTTAATCCAATAAAAAAGTATTATTGCAATTCGATTTCTAGTTTCTGAGAAATTCGTGGACAGACAAACGTACATACATACATACATACATACACTCATGAAATTTGGCATACTTATTTAGAAGTCCACACAGACTAACATATATGAATATTGTGCAATTCCGACAATATTACAAACATACACATCGAATTGATAACCTCCTTTTTTGAAGTCGGTTAAAAAGGAAAGAAGTTACCAGGTTTTTTACATTCTATACATATTACGTTCGAGAAAATCAATTTTCTTGATTAAAAAACTTGGGGAGAGGTAAAAAAAGTGCAGATAAAGGGGTAAAAGTAGATGACTGCAGGATCTGGTACTTGTCTTACCCTACTCGAGAGGGGAGGGGGGGAGGGGGGATTTATTTCCTTTTAATAAATGTATTTCTGGTTCACTGCTAAAGCTCCTCCTTGGAATGTTTACAAGATTTTATTCTTTAATTAATTTTCGATTGATCTGTCACAAAAGTTTTGTGCAAGTAGTTTAAGTCCAGACAAATAAAATATTTATAAACCAAAGGCGCCGGTGTATTCTATTACCATATCAAAACTCTTTGAATGTAGAAGTTGTTATATGCCATACTTTTTTGCCAGGAGTTGTATTTATCAATTTTTTCTTCCAATTTGGACTGAAGGAGAGTATTACTGGATTACCCCCGTTCCTTGACCAGCCGAGCAGATTGGAACGTCCGCATTCATGAGTTTGCCTTCCGCTTGCTTAAACAAAGAGTATCACTGTTCTAAAGGGTAACAAAGGATCTGGTATCGTTAATTCTAACTCAGTAGAATTCTAACTAAGTAGAAAACTTAAAACATGTTATTGAGATGGGCATAACGGTTGTAGTCAAATATAACATCTTCACCATTCTAGTTCTAGATCAATTTTCGAACTGTGGACACTTAAAAAGGATTAAGGAGACAATCTATGTTCCATGTGTAATAATAGTTCATTTTGTGATTTCATAAAGTGTTTGAGACAATAATTTTGCTCCATTAATTGATGACAGTCATTCTATGTAGATAATCAGTACTGTATTTGTTCCTTTGATGGCAAACTGAGCTTAAAAAACGCAGAGATCTATATCTTTGCATTTGTTATTGAAATACAAAATGTTTGAATACCTTACCAGGTAATTTCTTACACGTTACTTATGACCCCAGGATTTTCCTGATGCACTCCTTCCCCGTGGCGACCACCAGAAAATAAATGCTCATCAGAGACCACGACAATTCCTTTTCTCTTTTCCTACGTTTAAGCAGGAATGTTGGCGCTCAACGGTTTTATCCAAATTCTCGCCTTCGTCGGGGAATCTTCTAAAATTGTCGTTCGAAAGACAGGTGAGTGCAAGAATGACTAAAAAAAAAGAACCGAGGCAGTGGGAGCGACACTTGGAAGACGACGGCAAGGCAGGTCAACAGTCGTGCGGATGAATGACGACGTGGCAAGGTTGAGAAAGAAAAGAAAGAAGAGAGAGAGAGAGGGAGAGAAAAGCAAAGAGACGATGCACAAAAGCCGGGGGGGGTTAACACGAACACGCACACAAGAGAAGTCGTCGTGTTCTACCTTAAAAGCAGCACCGGCAGCAGCTCGCTTCGCTTACCTGTTGGCTGAACAATCGATATCGAACACGCAGTCGAGAAAAGAATAAAAAAGAAGAGAAACACCTCCACCCACGCTAAGCCGTCTACTATTACACTTAAAAGGTTAATCTATAAAAGCAACAAAACATGTTCCGTTGAGCTACGCATTCCCGTGTCACCCAATGGATATCAATGGTCCTTCCTCTCTCTCTCTTCCCACTTTCAGACCACAGACGCACTAACTTTGCTTCAATGGATTCAACGGAAAGGAAAAACTGAATCGCAACGAATGAAAATCATAATGGAAACAGAAAGAGAAACGACAAAAGGACCCACCACCATTATCCTCCCTCCTTCAATACACCTTGCGTGACTCCCGCGTACTTACACAAAAAGAAAAACACAAGAGAAAGAGAGCTGCCCAGTTCACGCACACAACAAATGATAAACGCAGCATCAACCTCCTGGCTTTATTGCCCGCATACTTGGGCGTGCGCTGCAGAGACAATAAACGTGCCGTAATAAAAACAACTTTTCTCTACCACACCACCAACCAATCCATCCTCTACTGCCTCCTCCTCCTCCTCTTTCCTTCAGAAGCGGCCACACTCCAAGAGCGTTACGCGCGGTCGCCTCGCGCGCTAATAAACCGACTCTACCCTCCGTTCATAGATCCTTTCACTGTCCAAAACCCCACGAGAGAGCCGCGCAAGAAATCAATCGAACACAGTCCGGAAATGCCCCCACTCGAGCGACTTTGCTTAAGGGCCACGTGACCACAGAGCGCGATGAATGACAAGCAAATCATGTAAGAAAGCGAGTACGCGAAAACGCGCATGGGGGACCAGCAAGGCCAACGTTACTGTTCCTCCGTTCATTTCCTTATCAAGTACAGCAAACAATGAGAATACTGATCTACCACGCTAAAACAGGTAAAAGACCCAAAAAAGTGTCATCTGACCAATAGGGCTAAGATTTTAAGATGGTCCACATGAAAAATGTCACAAAACACACTTTAGACCTCTCAAGTAGAAGGGATCTCTTAAAAACTCTTTTATCTCCACTTTTCCCCACCTTTCTCCAAAAATCCTGAGCTCAATGCTCTTGGAGCTCCTGCAAACTGTGATGATTTGGAAGTTCAGCATTCGGACCGAGTATTCGTGGAAATGGAACGTCTCCGTGTGTAAGAGCATTCTTGTCCTAACAGAGAGCTTCTTAATCGAAAACACAAACGTGTAATATCAGAAAATAAAGCTCGATTACCCATTCATGTTTTTTAATTGCATTTCTTCCACCTTAAATCCGAGCCCTAGTGATCACCTTCGCGTCTCTTACCTGAAAGAGTTGACGACGGTCGAACAAGAACGAGGCAGCGACTCACATGCTGCCTTCCAGGAGAGGACAACAACGAGATCTAAGTGCAAGATGGGTGAGTGTACGGGCAAGCAGACAGACTGTTGAAGATGGGGCAGTCCAATGAATAATTAATAATCAGCTGGCGGCTCTTAGGATCAGCGGGAGGAGCGCTTCTTAATCTCCCGCACACGGTGGGCCTTCTTCCCGATTGAGCCTCAGAGGCGCCGGCGTCGGTGGCGTCGGTCGGTGGCGAAGGCGGCTGCGCACCAGCAGAGACGCAGAGCTCGCGAAGGAGTCAGCAGCAACACTGAGCCCACGAGGCTGATGAAACCGACTGTCATGCTCACGTGTTCATTCATCGGAGGAGAGAACTAAAGGCAAAAGGGGGGGACAGACGAGGAGGAGGTGGGTGATGGAGGCAATAGACAGATAGAGGGCGATGATGGAGGTAAAGAGAGAGAGAGGCCTGAAGTCGGTTGGTGCGCTGCTCCACGCCAGGAAGGAAACTGCTCATTACTCGTGAACAGCGGCTCCACCGTCGGAATTGGAGGGAGGTGGTTGCGCCACGTAGCGGATCGATCCTCTCCGAGAGAGGCTGCGAGAGCAAGACACGTGCAAGGACAAAGAAAAAAAAATGGAAACCCGCGTAAACGTTGTATACATTCACTCGAAATTCTCAACACTTCCAATCTACATTAATAAAAGTCAAAGTGTGTCTAAGTGTGAATTCACGATAATCTCTACAATCCGAAACTGACGAGCATCAAACTTTGCATGATGCTTTCATATAGTCCGGAAAAGGTTTCCCACTACTTTGCCATGGAATTCCGCGGGTAGCACAGGTTTTACGAGTGAAAAACGACCCATTTTTCATCCATTTAAATTTCTAAATTCAACAATCCGTACAAGACGACACGCCAACAATAACAATCAACAACCCATTTCTTACATTGGACATGATTAAAATTTAAAAAGTAGCACAGAGTGTTTCTCCAAGACGGAAACGAGGCTACTCTCCTCACTGTGCAATAAGTATTGATGCCTCGCATTCCATTTCTTTTAAACGAATCCAATGTGCTTTAAGCGCAAGTGTGCTGTCTCGTTGAGCCCCCCACACGGCTACTTTAAGCTAATTTGTTGCACTGACACTTTGTAGCATTTGCTTTAGTATTACATTTGCTCTTTTGCCAAGATAATTGATTGCTGATTTATCTTTATTGTTGCCTTTCTATACTCTGTCCAACGAAAGAAAAACTGGGCGTGTCTAATTAAATTTCCAATTTCAATTGTTAGACATTGTTGCTAAATAAAAATAACAATGTATAACAATTGAAATTAGAAATTTAACTGGACAGTCAGCCATATTCATTGAAACAAGTTTGTTCTCAAATACGGAGGATGGATCCTCGACTCAGCAGGTGTATATGAGTAGATACACAGTTCAGTCACATTAATGTGACCTCTCCCTACGTTCAACATCAGCGGAAAATGGTTACATATAGAAGATACGACGTACCAGTGTCAGAGGTGGTGGGGGGGTATAGGAAGGGTGTCAGAGGGAAGCAGAAAACAGTGCAATTGTTGGAGTCATGCGAAACGTAGCGATTTATCCGACCTCCAAAAGGGCATGATCATCGGCTTCCGAGCCAAGGGCAGCAGTATTTCCGAAACTGCTATTTTGTGAACTGTTCGCGTGCCGCCTTGGTGAAAGTGTACCGTGCATGGCAGAATGGCAATACCCAAAGTCAGCGACGTGCCAAGTTTTAGAAGACCGAAGTGAACAGACATGCAACCGTGGACCGACTGACCACCCAGATGAACCAGGGGGGCTACCAAACGTGTATCCTCGACGACAGTATCGCAACTGGACAGCAACATAATGGCGAAAGGTGGCTTTTCCCGATGAATCACGGTTTATGCACCGTCGGACAGATGGGGTAGCGTTATGGTCTGGCGAATGTTTTCGTGGCTTTCCCTGGGTGCACTCATCATTGTGGACGGCACCGTGGATCAATAGAAGTATAGGCATCTGTCCTTTCGGACCATGTCCACCCCTACGTGCAGATTTGTTTCCTCAGCACGATAGCATCTTCTAGCAGGACAATGCGACGTGCCATACAGCGCGCAGTATCCGTGCGCGGTTCGAAGAGCACGAGGATGCGTTTACGGTACTTCCCTGGGGCCCAAACTCTCCGAATTTAAACCCCCCCTAAAGCATCTGTGGGACCACCTCGATAGGGTTGTTCGCGCCATGGATCCTCACCGCACAACCTACGGCAGCTCACCACAGAACTGGAATCGGCATGGCTTCACATCTTATTGACTCTTTCTATTTTTATTGTGTCGATTTATATACAGGGTGAATACAATAGTCTGAACCCCCCC
>JAHWFO010028035.1:947690-969142 GCA_023313115.1 Rhysida immarginata | reverse complement strand
AAAAAAAATGTTTCAGACAAAATGTACGTAGTTTTTTATGTAGGACCTGAATCTGCAATAAAAAATAGGGGTTCCCATTTGAAATTTTAAAGTTGCCCCCCGCCCCACCCCCAGGGGCCGGGGGGGGTGGGCTAATTTTAGCACCAGCAGATGCCCCCTCGAAAATAATCAACTTTGGATTATACGCATTTTTTCGTGTGAAGCTTATTTTTCGAGTTATTCTGCTTTGTCAACTTAAAATTTACACCCTGTATATCCAACTGACACGATTCCGTGCGATGATCTCTTCGCCAAACTGAAAGAGCCCCTTAGAGGAAACCATGATAACACAAAAGCTGCCATAGGGCAGTCTCATCGAGACATTAACTGAGATGGACGCGCTAATGGTGTACGACGCCTTCCTCAAGTGCGTTTGCAGAAAGTGGCGGCGATGATTGATTGTTTCTTTAACAATAAAGCCTTTCAAAAGCTTAGCACTCTTACTACTACTACTTTTTTAGCCAAACCTTGTAATATAAAATACAAAAAATAATCTCATATTCCAGACAGATTCCAAATCGCTACAATTTTTTTACCCGCTTTTGGAAATCTCCTTTCTTTCGGCCATTGTCTCGAGTATTCAATGGACTCCAGCAAGACTTCGGCAACGAATTGGAAGGAACAACACTTTGCTCTCTATTCCGGATGACGCGAGGGTACGGTAGCTTCTCCCTGAAGCAGTGAGCGCGGACGAAAAAGCCCATCTACACCAGGAAAAGCCAAAAGCAACTCCAAATCCACCATCTGCACAGACAATACTAATGCGAAGTGTAAACGAGGTAACCACCAAATGTATAATCAAACGAAGAAACACTACCCACCGGACAGGTATCTGGTAATTGATCGATTTATAGCAAACGGTGCTCTCTTCTAAGTGAAGTTTTGCTCTTTCCTCGTAGCCCAAATTTACTTCCGAAATGGCCAAGAAAGAAGAAACAAACGGAACTAGTACACAGAAACGTCTTTCAACTTAGGCTTTACTGCGTAACACCAAAGCAAAGGAAGAAGCAACCCATCGAATAAAAGTCGACAGACACTTCTCACAAGGAGATTCCAAGTACTCGGACTCGCCGATTTTGAAAAAAAAAAAAAAATATATATATATATATATATACGTGTAGCTTTCTCCAAATTAAACACTCATGCAAAGCCATTCGACGCACTTCTCAAAATTTTCCGAAAAAAAATTTATAAAGTTTATTAATTATTATTATTATTGCACTTTTGCACCCCGAGGGGGTAAAGAAAAGAAGTGAAATCACAGAGGGACCTAAAATATATAAGGCAAGGCATGTCGTTTATGATCTGGACACAGCTTTAGCGTGCATTTAATGATTTGGTCTCTGTCGTCATAAGAGAGTGAGTTCCAAAGATTAAAGGTATTATAAGAAGGATTCTACGAATTTTGAAATTAGGCTACTTGGGATATTCTTGTACCTTTGAGTGTGCCTCGTTTGTCTGAGTCGAGCATCCACTGTTTGATGAAATGTGCAGGATGATTACCGTTAGTGAGTACATAATAAAATTGTTTAAGTTTGGTCTTGGAGAGTATAGAATGAACTTTGGAATGCCCAGATTTTGGCATGTGTCAGTTATTGAAATGAGCTTAGGTAGGGCAACAGCGACCCTTATGATGTTGTTATAAGATACATTGACTCTATTTAGTACTATTTTCGGGGCAGCAGACCCGTATTCGATTTTAGGAATTACAATATGATAAAATGTTACAGTGTACCAGTAACCGATAGATTTGAGCGGTGGCGGCAGCGTACATAACGGTTGCTGATGGAGAGCCTTGTAGTGGATGGCAATTCCACCGTACTCTGAGAAGTTTCCTCATATTGACTCGCATATGGAAATAATCACGTATAATGTGAATCATGTGTTGACCAACACCTAAACTCTCGAGTTGATGGATAAGATTAGAACTATTTATCGTGTTAAATGCCTTAGATATATAGCGGGAAACACCCTTGTCAATAGCGTGAATGGTAAAAATGACATGTTCGAACGGAGTATTGGGCCTCCCACCAAACTGGTTTATTGGGATGACAGACCAGAGGTGGTTGGTTAGTTGCCTGAATAGGATTTTCTCAGTTATCTTGGAAATTGTCGAGTGTGCAGAGAAGCCTCTAATTGGTGATGTCACTGAGCTTTCCTTTTTTTATCGATAGGGATGATCAGTTTCCACTGAAAAATGCACTTATTATAATTGACTATAGTTTATAAATGCCTGAACTGCCGTTTAGATTTTTATCGCGTTCAGGTGGTCCAGTGTTAAAACGCTAGAATTCTGTTTTGCAAGTATGGGTTCGATAATTTTTTTCTCTTCGTATTTTGAACATGTATGGGAATGTGCAATTCATTTAACTAACTATATTTCCGTTTTTCCAATTTCGTGTAATATGGTGAAAATTACACATAGAAATTTTATTTTATCAAAATCGGCGATTCCGAGTACTTGGAGTCTCCTTTTCAGTGACGTCCAGGTATACATTTCAGGTTTGTCATTTTCCAGACGACCATGAAATGGCGGACTGCCATACAAAATATTATCCAAAATAATGAAGAGATCCCTGAGAGGATGCCCCCTTATAGGGAGTCAGGGGTCTGGGGAATTCAGGGATTCTTGGAGCTATGTTGGTTTTAGGGTCACCCTTGTCAGAAAGGTCGTGGTTGAGAAGAAAATAATAGATTAATGACTAATCTGATAAGAACGTCCACCAGAAACTGGATGAAACCCTTTTTTACCAAAAATTATTTAATAACATACACGAATGTAAATTTCAACATGAATCAAGCGACTACATAGCCCGTTAATGGGTCCCATTTATACGCATTAGTTTCGTAGATATACGCTCAACGCAATGAACGGGACTAGTCAATATCTGTAACTGGACGATTCGATGAAAATGGGCATGGAAAAAAATCTAGTGTTGAAAAAGGAAGAAAAAAATGCCGCGACCTGGATTCGAACAAGTTACCATAAACTTCGTTTTTCGTTTATATTTAGAAAAAGAATACTTGTGGTATGAATTTGAACGTTAACTTCGTGTCCAACCATTTCGCTCAAAATGAGTGAATTGGCAGTTAATCTAAATGAGGCGTGGTGCAAAATTACAGTTGTAAGCCTCCAGAAACTTGTGGGAAATCCTCGTAGACAAACGGAGGCAGAGATAGCCCCAAAAGGCGTCTCAATGCCCCTAAATAATCTTGTAGAATTTCTTTTAAATGTCCGCTCTTCGAAGTGTGCACCCAATCCCTTGGCCACTTATCTAAAGTGAGTTAAGATGACTAAGTGAAGTTTCTCTTGGAGTTTCAATGGAATTCGCCACTGAAGCTCGGGGCGATGGGCTGCGTTGAAACCGCACACCGGAAGGGGAACACGGGAGACTCGAAGCCTTTCGAGTAGGCTCGAAAACTTTCAAACAGTCGTCGAGCACCGGAAGAGTGAAGAAGGACTCTAGTCGCTGTAAACGAAATTCAAAGCGAGATTCGTCAAGTGGGGCGGCAAGAGGAGCGATGCCCAAACAAACATTCCCGCGGTGTCCTGCCTCTAGAAGCACGACATATGACTCTATCGTCTCCTACTCTTTCTCCCAGGAACCGTTAATGATGCTCAAAAACGACCAATTGTGTTTAATAAGCTCATGGGGACCCATTGATTTCCGTCCTTCTGGTTTCACCAAGGCTAGACGCAAAGAGGCCAAAGAGCTCATTAGAGCGTGGTTTTCAATCAAATTTCACATGTCCACCTCAGAAGTGTAAATTTATTAAGTCAATTTGATAATTAAACGTTAAGGACATTTAATAACTCAATAAAAGTAATGTAATTTAATGGAGGGTTTTCTCCTAACAACGTTTATTATAATGTGGACTCCGCATACCGGTTTCGGATATCTTCAGCCAGATGGATCTCGTTATAACGAACAGGTAGGGACCAAAAAATTAGTTCATTATAACCGGAATTTAAAAAAAAAATGAAATCGATCTAAAAAAAATTATTTATTTCCAAAATAAGACAATATTTTCTCTCTCTCTCTCTCTTTTTTTTTTTTTTTTTTTTTTTAAACCTTTCCTAGGAGTTGTAATTTGTGCTTCAATGTCTCAATTCTGACTAAAATTGAATCGGAAACATTTTCTTTGGGTTGACAGCGCGTAAAACTATTACTCTTTCCAAATTCGCTACAATGAATAGTTAAGATGATTCCAGGGAGCAAAAAAAAAAATTCGTTCGTTACATTGAAATTCGTTACAACGAGGTTATTATTATTATTATTATTATTATTATTATTATTATTATTATTATTAGTGTTTAGCATTCCAGTTGGAGTAAAAGAGAGGAAAGATAAACTACACATTAAAAAATACCAAGAAATGTCCAGTTTTTTCAACCAAAATTGGCCGAGAAAAAAAATGTGTTGCATTACTTATTGAACTCCCCTCGTAAGAAGTACCTCTTGCAAAATGTCGAAATCTCAAAAAAAAAATTTTCTCAAAAATCGCTAGCACCAAGCTTTAACAGCACTTCATGGCGTCATCAAGCGTTATTCCATTTCATCGGCGATAGTGACAGAGAAGATGAACTCTTCCTCATTACAATCAAAACAACGTTTTCATTTCTTTCTGAAACGTAATTGCATACATCAAAATTCGCGTGGTGTTTAGACTCTTAAAAACTGGGTTTTGGACATTTTGCATGAGGAACTTTTTATTTACTTTGGTGTGAAGAATCATGCTAGTTACTTATTATCCCTCATTTTATGAACACTCTGTATAATAGAATTTCACATGAAATTTGACATAAAACTTAATTAAGAAGGTCACTTCAAATAATTGTCATTACATTAAAAATTTAGAATAAGAAATCCATACATTCAATTATTAATACGTTAAGACTAATATGGTATACTAAAGAAACGGGAATAAACTAATTTTATATACATTTGGTTGAGATATTAGTCTATTCCGTTTATTTGGTATTCCTAAAGAATACAGTTTCTGAAAAATACAGCTTTTTTTCTGACATCATCCATATAGAGTGGATTTCAATAAAAGCATCAAAATGATAGCGACTCACTCAAGTCGATTAAGGTATAGCATGTAAAAATTAAAATCTTTATACAAATTCTTATTTAAGCAACAGCCAATTTCAAAAAGATTACAAAATAAAAATTAACTCATCGTTAATAAACACAAACAAAACCGATAAAACGTTTTCGAGCGACATCTCTCTTATTCAGATCTCAAGTGAAATGAACAGTTAACAAATGTCAATGATACTTGGACTGGGCAAAGTTAAGGTCACACGACCTAATTGGATAAAAAAAAAAATTTTTTTTGTAGATAGGTTACGTTTAATAAATAACTTAATGCAGTTCAGTTTCATATTTCATTGTAGTTTCATTTTTGTTTTTGCTTTATTTTGAATTTGTTCGAGGTTAAATAAACTATTTTACTTATATTCAAGCCCTATAAAGATATTCTTCCTAGACATTTGAAAACAGCTCCAGAGTTAATATTTTTACCTTAAAAAAAATGGCGGGAAAGGAGGGCCGTGAAGGAGGAATTCCTCGTCCAATGGGTCGTCGCCGTTTTAATTCGCGCAATGAAAGAAAAGTGAAACATGTTGCGCTCGTGGTCTGCAGCCAACTTTTATTTAATGAAAATATACGGCCGAGTGTAAATGTCCATTTGGACTTTAATTAAATTTATTGCTGTTTTCATTAGAGTGAACCAGTCCTGAAGCATCACGGGACAGAGTTTAATTCCCACTTCATTCCCTTTTTATGAGGGAAGACATTAAAGCGCACAGCGCCCAACACTCTCTTCTGTGTACGCACGCTTCTCTCAGGATGTGTGCGCGTGCGGATGGATGGATGGTTCAAAAGAGACCCACCCCCAACAACAACAACAAACAGCAGAGGGCCCTTTCTTCACCTTAAATATGTATTCGCCCAGGTATTTGGCTCCTAATGCCGCTCGAGTCCTAAAAGCAAAAACGACAAAAGGTGGGAATGGCCGGGCGGCGTCGTTGGTAATAAGCGGGAGGAGGAGGAGGAGGAGGAGGAGAAGAGAGTTTTTCTCTTTTTTGGGATGTTTTTCGTCGCTGGCCCTCGGTTTAAACGCCTGACAAATGGGCCGTAAAAGTCACTTCCGCCAATTTACGGAGAAGTTTTAAGCGCCCTACGGTTCCGAGCCCTTTTATTAGGAGCCACGCGGGTGCACCCGCGCTATGATTGAAAGCTCGACGATGAATAAGAAAGGAGGCCCACAAAAAGGAGGTGGCGACTGGAGGATAAGATGGATAAGAGGGATTTTCTTCATCCCAAGAACCGAGAACACGAGCCACCCGTGTCGTGTGGAAGAGCAAAAATTAGCGTGTTTATGTTCACGCGCAAAATTCATTTAGGCGAGGCACAATCCTTCGCAGCGTTTGCACTTTATAAACCTGAGTGCACGTAAAAAGGGGCGTTCGAGTGAGAGTTAGATTCGACAATGGCGCCCCCTTACGCGTTTCATATTTCAGAAATATAAAAAGCAACCATTTCCGCGGGAAAACACTGCCCACCTACACAGCCCTCTATAAGATTCGTGAGTACCGTGCCAAGTTCGCACAGGATTTTTGTTTTAATTTTAAATTCTTAAACAAAGTCATTGACTGCAAAAAAAAACACAAAATAAAGTAAACAACCTGTGCTCAAGTTCCTTCGAGGCCATCAAAACAATAGCCCGCTTCACTATATCGTTAGAAAAACTACGTGACTAAAACGGCCTTTTTTGCAAACGAAAATAAATGCGACTATTTAAAAAAAATAAGCGCTTCCAACAAAAGATAAATCACCGAAAATGAAGGTTGGATTGTTGCTCAAATTATTTTGGTCATGTGACTTTTCAGTGCCGCGGCCTGTTTTTCCGTGACCAGAGAGAGAAGCCTCCGCATTGAAACGTAATACATTGTTACATCATAGATAATACATCGTTATTTGTATTTCGACCAATAATAAGCCCTGAATTTGCACTATCTATGATGTAACAATGTATTAAGTTTCAATGCGGAGGCCTTCTCTTTCGGTGGTCACGGTCTTCTCGTCGGCTGCGACAACTGACGAGGCCAACGAGAAATACAGGCTCCGGCACTTAACAATCCAACCTTCATTGTTTCCAACAATGGAAAAAAAAAAAACACTGATTGTTAAAATACAAGATGGAAACAATGAAAGTTACATTGTTAATAGACCTATCTTGGTCAGGTGACTTTTCAGTGCCGGAGCCTGTCTTTCTCGTTAGCCTCAGACAACTGACTTGTGACGTCATGAGGAATAAAAATGGCTGAAGCTTTCAAATTCAATTTCAGATTAAAAAAAAATAATAAAGTCAGTTTCTTGACGTTTTAGAAGAAAAATCGGGATGTTCTCCTCTAGACTTTCTCGTATTCAAACAGTGCACAACAGAGCAAAATCTGTTGAATAAGATCCCCTAAAAAGGGCAAAATAAGCAAAAATGAATCAGGTTTGGTTCAAATCGGGCCAAGGGTTACTGAGATATGGCTTTTTTTCAGGCATTTTAATTAACAAACAATTAGCACTGTCTTAATTGTTAAAATAAGTGGAGAAGTTTCATTGTCTACTTTTGTTGCGTTACCTGCTTCACTTCAAAAGATGTACATACATGGTGAGCTTGGCAAGAAGGTTTAATAACAGGAGACGGCATGACGTCATAATCTTGAAGCCTATTGTTGAGGTGTCGGCCATATTGGAAGTCTGTATATATTAACAATTTCATAAATAGAAATTTCATAAATTTCTTGCTATAAGAGACAAACAATCATGCCTTTTTATCAAATTTAGCGTATTAATGCAATATTTGCACTTTGCTCATATAGATAACAGTCATACATGGGTCTACCAATATGGCGGATATGGCTTCAACTCAACAATGAGCCAGTGAATAAGAGGGCGCCTCCTTTGCATTAATCTTCCTAGGAGCTTGGTCACTCTTTTCAACAAAAGGAAAAACACTGATTGTTAACATCCAAGGTGGAGACAATGAAGGTGGGATTGTTGCTAGCACTCAGTTGGTCAGGTGACTTTTTCGCTTCCAGGCCTTGTTATCTCGTTGGTCTCGGATTAAGAGTTTATGACGTTTTAACAATATATGATGTTTCCGCGCTCAGGCAACATCTCCTATAGTCTATCCAGCCTTACTTTGCGCGAAATGTGAAGGGCTTTTCAATTGTTTGACATTGTTACAATAAAAATTAAACAATACATAACAATTGACATGACCATCACATTTCGCGCAAAGTAAGGCTGGATAGACTATAGAAAGAAAGCCTGTGCACTGAAAATTCATACATTGTTACATCATTAAAAGGCATTGTCAATCGTATTTCTACCAATAATAAGCCCTAAATTATGACTTCTTATGATCATGTATCATGTAACAATGTATGAATTTTCTGTGCACAGGCTTTCTTTCTAGGTGGTGTTGCCTGAGCCTCAGGCAACACCACCTAAGTCATCCATCATACACCTGGTATTTTCTAATGGTTTCGCCAATCCATGCGGCGACGTGCACGGCTTCTTTGGAATCAAACAGAGGTCATTTTAAGCATTTGCTATAGCCAGTATAGTGTCTTGTTATACACCACAGTTTACAACTCATATAGGCTTTAACGTCAATTTCGTCTACTGCAGAACACTTCAAACAAAACAATAGCAGAAACATTGCCAATTATGCAAATTCCTTTTCTTGTATCGCATTCAAAATGCGCGGGTAAGCTGCGCAATTGGCATCATTTACTTATCTCTGTGAGCTGGATCAAACCCTGCAATTTGCATATTATAGAAAGAAGCGTTTTCTACCCCGTGTTCTGCTCGTTTTGGTCCCTGGAATATATCCCGAAATTATGTACAGGCCATTCAGAAATACCCGGTATACACATTAAGTAGGTGTCCACGTTAAAATTCGGCATGGAATTCGGCTGAAATTTGATATCTAATTATTTTTCATCATTATAAAGGCTCATACTAAATTTTATTTGTTTGTCTTTATTTAAAGTCGGCCTATTTATTGTGAAGAAAATCGAGTAAGTGTGTAGGTAAAGTACCCCTCCCGATTGTCAGAATTGATCTACAATTTTGGAATAAGGAGCAGAATGATTACAAATTTCATCCATCTAGGTCATAGCGTTTTTGAGTAATCGTTTTCACACAGATAATTCTTAGAGAGGCCTAAACCGTCGAGCTCATCAAAATCTCGAGTTCGAATTATTTTACGATTACAATACTTTCTCACTTGTAGACTTGTAGTTTATGCCCATAGAAAACATGATAATGATATTATATTTATTATATTACTAATTGTAGACCATTTATTCCTTATTACATTAGATAAAACGAGGATAAAATAAAATGAGAGAGATATTTTTGCTCCACTTTATCAGCCACTTTCACCGCGCAATTTTACCCCGACATTTTAACCCCCACTTCTCAAGCCTTTTAAGAGAGGGGGGGTTCGCTACTCTCCTAAGCTTAGCTTAGCTCTAAACGAACATTTTACGGAATACCTTTATTACAGTCCAATTACCTCCTTCTTTCCAACTCGTATAGAGATAAAAAAGTGCACCCACGCGCTCAATTCTCCTGCGGAATTACAAATTATAAAATGTTAAGATCAGAAGCCCTCTCTCCAAAGACGAAATCGGTCAAGTGGAGTGAATCTTTCTTTGCGATTCAATGGCAAATGCGTCGTCGATTCACTCCTCCTCTTGGACCCTCGCCGGGTCAATACCACCTATTCGCTGCCCTCTCGCTTGCTCCGCTCTTTCATTTGTTTATTCAAAAAGGTCAGCTGTTATTGAAAATGTTTCCTCCTCCTCCTCCTCCTCCTCCTCCTCTTCAGTTTCCAAAGCTCCAAAGAGCGCAGGGCTTTTGTTTTATCGCTAATCTCCCGGCATCAGTTTAGCAATCGCATGAAAACGGGAGGGGGCTCCTTTTCGAAAAGCGGCCATTAAACAGACCCATTTCCCTCTCCAGGAAAAGATGAAAAGCTGGCAAGAGAGAGCGAGAGAGGAAGGAGCCAGCCAGGAGGGCACGTTCCATTTATTAGCGGCGGCGTTTTCTATGGGAAACGATAAGAGCGCCAAAGCGAGTGAGTGGTGCCGGCGGCGTCTGCCCAGTAGCGGCGGGCCCAATGACGGACGGTTGCAAGCTGCCCCAACGGGACCAATGACCATCGGCTCCGACCGCCATAAACGCCCGGCCACCGTCCTTCGATAAGGTCGAGTGAGACAATAAGGGATTTGGAAAGGCGAATAAATTCAACCTCCACATAATGATGACATCAAAATCCAATTGGTCCTCTACCACCCCTGCCCTGCTTCTTCAGATGCGCCATCGCAATCGACGCTCAAAAATATCAATGCTAAACTCCATTAAAAAAGCAATTCAACGATCAATGCGGGAATCCAGCTCGTGTAACGCCAAATTCGGCAATTCAAGGAAGAAAAAAAAAGTAGATATCCAATGTTTGTCTTAAATATCTGGACAATGGCAACCATGAATTTGCCGAGGTCTTCCAATTCTTTCCTCATTTTGAATGAACGGCAAAAAGTTACCAACTCAATACAGGGCTCTTGTGTGCTCGAGAGCGAGCGAGAGAGAGAGAGAGAGAGAGAGAGTAAGTGCGAGTTAAAGCACACCAAGGAGGGGCTTTCAATGACTCAACACTTTCGGCAAGGTCCATTAGTCTTAATTCAACACACATCTGCCTCTGCCGTGAATGAATTCGATGGAATACAGAATCAATGGCTGTGTTCAGAAACCTCAACTACAGTTAATTAAATTAAACAAAAACTCCGCTACCAGGTTTCGAACCAGGGATCAAGAGTCTCTAAGCTCGTCGCTTCTATCACCGCGGATAGATGAGCAGTCAAACTGGAAGCCAGGCACCTGGTTCGAATCCAGTGGTGAATTTTTTTTCCTTTCATTTTTCACCTTCATTTAATTTTCTAACTTTGAAGCAGATCTCAACATTCCATTAATCTCAACTACAGTGGTTTACAAATATTTTGTCACAGGGGAACAGAGTTTTTACTTTCCTGTATGTGTTTTTCAGGGTTCATTTCGCTGGTCTCCAATATTGCGATTTTTCTATCATCCAAATGGAAAAATCAAAGAAGCAAGGTTTGTAGGACCTCAACTAGGAGACGCGATCAGACAAGATCTACTGATTAGTTGGCCAGGAACCACGTTCATGTTCCTGGGGCCATGAATGGGGCATTGTCTTTCTTCTGAAAACAAATATTACGCCATGAGATGCTGCTCAAAATTCACAGCCCTTATCAGTTACCTATTCAATTCAAACTTAATAATATTCATTTTTTAATATTTAGTAAGACCAATATTAGAACATGACTCCACTATTTGGTCTCCGCCTCATGTTAAATGACAATTTGGAAAGTGTACAAACAAATTTCTTGCGTAATCTTTTCAAACTGCATTTTTAGTAATAATATATATACAGCTAATATTTATTTTCTAAGATAATTGTGATAAATTATCTAAAAGAAGGTTTATATTCGATCTCTGCTATTTCTTTAAGCTGTATCATAATATCATTTATTCTTCTAAATTTCTTAATAATATTCAGCCTGTTTCAGTCCCCACGGGAGGTATTTGGTCTAATCTCCCACGCTAACCAGACGAGTTGGGAGATGCATTTTTGAGCTTCTGCCAGCTTTTTACGACTGCTACAAGGTGATAGTACCAGCCGGGCCCGACGGCTTAACGTGCCCTCCGAAGCACACGGGGGGGGGATAAGATCCCGCTTCACTAATGGTCACTCATCCAGTTACTAACCGTGTTAAACGATGCTTAACTTCACATAGCTGGCTTGCTCGATGAAAGCCCCCTAAGCCCACGGCCTCCCCGAATTTCCTATACCCAAGCTTAATTCCAGAAACAATAAAAAATTTTAATTATAGGACAAAATTATAGGAGGAACTGTTGCACAAAATTCGGAAAAAGCTCTGTTTGACTACTTCCGGAAGAAGCTGCTTACTGGGTCCAAAAGAAGGACCTTGCGCAGTTGTGCTGCAGTAATTTCCGTTCCATTTGCATTGTAGTTTCGAATTAAATACTCGATTATGACAACGTTTTGCGTTTCGTGTCTTTAATGCTATTTACAATTTTGTCCTATTAATTTCGATGCACGCCTTATTCGTTAATAGGTCGGGATTACAATAACCGCTGGCTCGGTAGAGGAGGACCGGTGCACTGGCCAGCCAGATCGCCAGACCTTACCTTCCCAGATTTTTTTTTATAAGGTTACCTAAAAGATTATAAAGAGACACTACAATGCGAAAACATGATACAACGATTAAGGGATGCTTGCGCCAATATTACACAAGACTTTGAGATATGTACAGGAATTTGAAGCACCAATCAACAAGTGCACTGAAGTTCGAGGTCATCATTTTGAGCATTTAACTGAATGGTGAGAGGCGAGGGGACCCCCCCTAAAACAATATATGATAATAGTAAACTATTATTATCAGGTAGATGTCCCAGTGCAGTACTTTGGGTTTAAATGTAGAAAACAAAGGTGCAAACAAAAGGGAACAATGCACTTGATTGAACCGTGTAGAACAAGTCCGCGACATGCCTGTGAACAGGCTTAAGAAATTAAAGCGAAAACCCCCTGAATGGCGTTAATCGAGACAAATGACCTTATTTAACGTATGCAACTTGAAAAGGACACGATGTATTTTCTTCAAACAGTTTGCGTTGAGAGGCAACTGACAGTTAATTTTGACAGTTAACCCTGAAATCATGATGAGTCTCCACAAGCTTCTTAAACTTGAAAACATTTGTAAACCGTAATCGTCATGGGATCTTGGCTTAACTGCAGCCAAATTTTAATTGAAATAAAAAAATTCGTTACATCCTTGTCGAACAGTTTACTAAGAATCCCTTCATTCAGCCGATTAAACATTTCAAATCAGTTCACGCAAAGACCAATTCAAAAGTGACCCTGGATACTAAAACGCTATTTCTCTACACAGATATTCAGCATTTTTCAAAATAGCCACCGCCTTATACTTAATCATCATTATCATCATCATCAGAAGAAGAAGAAAATGAACGCAAGCCAAGAGGGCGGGTGGACTGGGGTGGATAGATGGGAGATTTCAACTGCAAATCGATCGAACGTTTAAACCTAAAGGGAGTCGTCGGAGAGATTCCATTCATTTCTCGGCGGAAGACGACACTCTCCTCAAAGAAGACCCGTGTCGTCACGAGACCTCTTCTTCTTCAATGCCCCTCCAGGCGACAGGTGGGGCATCCGAGAACCCACACTCTCGAGCGCGGGCGACTTTTATTAAAGGTGCTCTCCGTGGGTGGGCAAGGCCCCAAATGTTTCATCGGCAATTCCACGGCGAGCTCGCTTGCTTGGATTCTCGTAGGACCAGCAATAAGGGCTTTTTTGGCCTCGATCCACAAAAAAAAAAGATGGGAAGCCCTCCTACCTATCTACCACCCATTCACCTTCCTTCTCCTCCCATTCCTAAGTGGAGAAATAAAAGAAAGTGAGGGCAGAAGTACGGCGAGTTCAAAACGAAACAGAGAAAACTTAGAACCCTCGAGATGCTTTGCATCAGCACGAGAAAAGAAGAAGAAGAAAAAAAAAGGAAACACACAAGTGTGTTTGCCTCACTATAATCAGGAGCCAGATGCTAACGACGCCAATACAAACAAACAAAAGACCGCGGGTTCATATCCACGACCCCAGTTGCTAGAGATCTAGGTACATTACTCTTCCAGCGTAATAAGATGAAAATAACCAAAACAAAATTCATCTACTACAAGCGCCATCTAGTAGGCACTGTATATGCATTCATTTGATCTGAGGGTGCGCTACCTATTCTTGTTGTTGATGGTAGTGCGTATGTATACGGCTGCCTCCCTGAGAGTGGAAATGGCGCCGGAAGGGGTTGGTGTATGGAAGGAGTGAAGGAGATGAATGAGCAGGGCGACCACTTCCTTTCCAGTCATTATGGCCACAATTTGTTTTCGCATTCCAGACTCATTAATTAAAACGCCGTGGCAGCGCCACCCGTGTATCTCCAAAGCGCCTAGCACTGCCAGGGAGGGGAAGGAGGGGAAAAGCGGGAACGGAAATTTACAGAAAGATTGCAAAAAAGGTTAAAATATTCTTCTCCTTAAAAAAAAGAAAAAAACGGCGAAATGAGAAGTTTAGAAAAGTCCAACCGAAGACACCAAAAGCGAAATTCAAAGACAAAAGGGGTCTATGTGCGTGGCATTCTTTCTTTTTCGCAGTCCCTGGTGGGAAAAGGAGTGAAAATGAACAAAAGTCAAAAAGAGTTGAGCGAGAGAGAGCTCGTTTTCAATTTGCTCTTCCGTCCCTGGCCGCCTTCGCTGGAGATGGCCTATCGTTATCGGCGCACACAAAACAAGCCAACACTCCGCCCTTCAGTCCATTCCCTCGCGCACGACCATCATTTCAAAGACAAAAAGAATCCTTGGCTCGCAATCCTACGGCAAATCGCCCACACTAGTCAGACGAGTGGCGACTTCGAGTGAAAAACATTTTGACCAATTGTTACCCTATCTCACAGTCTACTCCAGATTCACTCATCCTCCAGAGGGACAGCCATCGTATTTCCATTCCACTCGAGTCTGAGGCGGTGACTGTGCGTACCGACGAAGCGAAACCGAGAGACGCCGCTAACGGCTGCCGAAGACATTTATTCCCGAGGTCTGTTCAAGATCCCGGAACTTCTTTTAAGAATTCATATTAATAGTCTCTTTCAAGATACTCCTCTCTAACGAATACACTTGTACCAACGGTGTTTCCACTTTTTGAAGAAGTATTCCTGGAATGCCTCTTATGGAATCGTCATTAGCGTCTCTGCCAACTACAGGAGTCTTCTTAAAATCCAAAAAAAAGAAAAAAAAACACGAATTGTTAAAATCCAAGATGGAGACAATGTAAGTAAGGTTACATTGTTACTCTGCCTACTAGGGTTAGATAACTTCTCAGTGCCGTGGCCTGTCTTTCTCGTTAGCTGCGGAGTAGAATCGAAGCATACAAAAGGAGGGAGGGGTAGCAACAGATAAAAAAAAAGCTGGCCAAAAGTCTAAACCATGAAGATATTTAAAAACGATTAAAACTTATGTTTTAAAATATGTACTCTGGTTATTAATGCTTAGTTGTAGGTTTATATGCGTCCTATAATTTGCGCGTGAAAGAGAAGTTTAAAGTTACGTTAAACAAAAAGGACGTGTACACGTGGGATGTTTTTTTTTAGGGATGGCTCAATAACATTAGCATTAAAATCACTGGACCGACACATGTACTAAAAAGCATTCATATAAAAGTGGAGGTCCAAACTTTCTTTTTAATTTTTTTGTATGCAAGCTTAATCAAAGTACATACTCGACACTTCCACAACTCCAAAAGGCTAGATCAGAACTCCACTATACAAAATAAACAAATGTCACGTTAAACGTAATGTGTTCCAACAAAGGGGTCATTCAAGTATTACGTCACGTTGCTAGGGTGGGGGTTGTCATTCTGTGACGATTTGTGACGAGGGGGAAGGGGAGATCAAATACTGTGTCACGTCACGGCCACTTCAGAGGCAGTCCAGAATGAAATGAGGGCTCCATATGTTTTTGTTTATTCCAAGTCCCAATAAAAGCCACTGAAAGGGGCATTTTTTTCTGTACTTGATTAGCACCAAACAAATCGTGACATTTCTTGACAGATCAGCAATGTTGTTCACAGTTTCGAAGCTCATTGAGAATAATGCCAAATCACTTTCTACCTCCTGCAGTACCCATTTTCCAGAATGGTACAGGACTCAACAGAGCAGAATATAATGGAAACTATCCGTTTTTATAAAGTAGCAATTTGCAAAACACTTTATTAAAAGAAATTCCGTTATTTGTTGTATTTAATGAAATGGCATACGACATAGAATTCCCATCACTGAGAAATGAAACAAGGCAAAGAATTTGTATTAAGTGTGGCACCTATCATGAGGCGTCTTCAAAAGAGCTGTGGCATAGCGCTGCCAACAAGAGGACAGAATTAGGATAAAACAGCTACTATCGGATGCAACATTTATTAGGAAAACACAAGTTTTAATCTTTTCTAGTTAGCTTCATGATTTTGGCCAACTTTTATATGTAAATACTCCTCTGTGCGACGGGAGAAATTCAATCAGAATCGAGGCCTACGAGAAAGACAGGCCATGGCACTCAGAAGTCACCTGACCTTCGGGACGTGAGCAACCTTCATTGTTTCCAACAAATGAAATAACGATTTGTTAAAATCCAAGCTAGAGACAATGAAGGTTGGATTGTAGCTCACACTACTATGCCAACACCTCCTAGAAAGAAAGCCAAACAACTGAAACATATTTTAACCAATGATAAGCCCTAATGTTATGACCTACCAATAAAAAGCCCTAAATTTGGTCGACTTATGATGATGTTACAATGTATAACGTTTCAGTTGTTTGGCTCTCTTTCTAGGAGGTGTTGTGTGTTGACACTCAACACCTAGACAGAAGGCCTGATAATGGAAACTTAATACATTGTAACATCACCATTAGTCGATCAAATTTAGGCCTTATTATTGGTAGAAATAGCATAAATAATGGTCGACTAATGATGATGTAACAATGTAGTGTTTGTAAATTGACACCTATTGTGATGGTGTTGACCAATGACGTATATTAAAGATAGACTCCGAATCCTATTATTAACAGCGGCAAAAAGTGAAGCAAATTGAGCCATGACAGTTCTGGGCAGGAATGAGCCGTGGAGTAATTAGCTGTGTGGCTGCTTTGTTTTTGAAGATTTTGGGCCCGAGGAATAATTAATTCAAAACCATTATTCAAAGTTGTTCTGCGTACAACTGTACAAACAGACAAGAAAAGGGATCAGGAATCATTTTCCACAAAAATAAATCAAAAATACGTAACTAAAATGAAAATACGTTACTGAAAGACAATCGAAACGAAATTGAAATTGAAACCATGATCGAAAAATTGTTTATAAAATATAATAAAATACTTCAAATACAAAGTAAACAAAAAGATAAACTTATCAGTCCGTGATCGGCGTGTGAAAGAATTATGAATCAGCTACTCTCGTGTTTAGCCATGTGTTTTGCATCATATTCACTCACTTTCAGCCATGACAGTTCTGGGCATGGAGCTTCCCAATTTGCTTCAAGTTACAACAATAGGATTCGGAGTCTATCTTTAATATACGTCATTGGTGTTGACTATGCCCAAGACTTTCTCGTAAGGCCTCGGCCTGGGCGCCCTCTAGAGTCGTCGCATTAAACACAAGACAGCGCAGAACAGATGCATATAACACAAAATTTGCTCTATTGACAGGTCTCTGGTTGCCTTCGTGCTGGCAACGTCTTCAAACATTGTGCCGCTCGTCTACTTCGTCGCGAGTGTCTCAGAAAATTAAGATACTTGCCACGTTGTCCGATTCTCTTACTAAACGAAAAGAACATTAAACCTGGCTAAAATCAAATGACAAACAAGCGATGAGCGGTTCAATGAGTGGTGCGGCTTTTACGTGAAAATGTGCATGATAAAGAGGGTGTGGCCGACCATCTTTGGTGAGTGATGATTTGGGGAGTTCTATCTGTTCAAGCATCTGAAATCCTTCCTTGGATGGACAACGGTTCCATAATAATGTCCGGGATCAAACAAGCGTCACAGCGAGAGCTCTACTGAAACCTACAACAAATGCCTCAACAATGTTGTGTTCTTCAAAAACCAGCAAGCATCTTTGCTTATGTTTTCTTGGTATATGTCCCGTTGGAACATACTTTCTGAATAACCCTCGTGCAAACGGGCATCCCGCAAACTATCCTCAGGCGGTGGGTTACGAAAATTTCGGCCCTCGACGATCAAAGTCTATCTCGTCTCTCGATAAAAATGAACAACCGAGAATGGAGAGGCCCCCCCATCTTCTCAAGCTAAATGAATTGAATCGGCGCGTTATAAAATAACGACAACAGAACCCATTCTTAGGAAATGGCTCTTCATCATCATGGGTTGGAAAAGAGCTGAACAATCTCCGAACCTTCAGGAAAACAGTCTACATCAAAATATATATATGTCTATAAATCTATGCAAACGCAATCGCGTTTAAAAAATATTATAAAAAGTGGGAGAAGAGGCCAAGAGGTAGTGAAATGCGATGGTGCCATAAGCGAGACGCTTCTCCTTCCCGATAAAAAAAAACGAGGAAAAATAAAATTACAGAGAACCAAGAAGAAGGGAAAAGGTAGAGGGTCTGTGTGCGACGAGGAAAAAAAAACTGTTATCGTCCCATAATGCTCTGGCTACTGGGTCTTTCCACTCATCATAAACTGCCGACGTGATCAGATTGGCAAAAGCTCTCTATCTGGCGCCGGCAAAGCTGTCAATAGACCCGGCCCTGATTCGGTAAATGGCGTCAAGAGATGGGTGCTGCCAGAGGCTTAGGAGAGCCAACGGGGAATTCAAAAGCAGGATCCCCCGGCAAACGTCTCAAAATTTCTTCTCCACCCACCCATCCAACCTCCACCACCACCACCTTCTTTTGCCTTATTTCAACGCTTTTGCTATGACGCAGCAAAATTCAAAAACGACAGATGACGACGGTGGAGGTTTCAACGCAAGAAAATGGGTCGCCCCACACACACCTAAAACCAACTTTTACGGAACTACGAAGAAAGCAGCTCTTTGTCTCTTGCCATCTTCTTGCCCACCCCCGTCCTCTTCGTGTAGTTCTTATGAAAATGGACGCATTTTCTTAAATGACGCCGTTCGATTCAATTTTCCCAAATTGAACACTTACGCCAAAGAAAAGATACTCGATTGCATACGCGAAGCCACTTATACTGAAATCGAGAACACGCAAGACTTGATTCCGAGAAGAGGAATGCGATTCCACGACGAATTCATTTAAAATGATCGAAAAGTCGGTCAATTCAAGATATGCGAAAAGCGCGGGAGAAATATTGCCCCAGTCGCCAAGATACACGACAACGTGGGATCGGCCATTGTATGGAAGAGCCATCGATAAATCCACGATTCCATGCTGACCCGTTCGTATTGTAGGATCGGAACGGTTGTTTTTTTTATTGGCTAAGCTTGTAGTGTAGTTTCGAGGGGTCGTATACTTTCAAACCAGAACAAAGTAATTAACAAACTCAGAGCAGAGTCGTTTCATCATGCTGTAGGACTTTCACAAAGTTGCTCTGTTAATCCGAATGCATTCAGTCGTATCCTTAATGCCCTGAGTTTGTCCCCCATTTTGAGCTCTCTGATGCCCTCTGAATGATTTGACGCACGCCCATACCTACCAAAACCCATTTGGCTCACTCTCACATAAGCCTAGTTATAATTGTATAACAGCAAACAGATACACCAAACTCTTTCAACGTCTCCAGCTTACTACACTGTTTCACTCTGTCCTACGCTTTCTTTAAGTCAACGAAAATCATATCTACCGTCCTCTTTACAGCCAGATATTTCTCAAACTAAAAGAAGACATACATGATCCCTTTCCTTTCATAGAGCTACACTGAACATTTGATAACTTATGCTTACACTGAATCAGCCGCTTCACTGACAGAGGAATTTATCGTACTTCTCTGCAACACAGGTTGTAACACAGGTTCATCACATTTCAATCCGTTGGTCGCAGGTCAATGAAGCACAAACCATTTGAAAGAGGGGAACGTCAAGTTTTTGTTCAATGCCGGTCTTTAGGGTACGTCTGGAAGACGTAGAGAGGTCTCGTCAGTTACTGTCAAGATAGCGAACGCACAACAACGCCTTTTGGGGCCACCTCGATCCCCAGACCTCACTAATTGCGACGACTTCTTGTGGGGATACGTAAAAGACCGTGTTTCTGTGCCCCCTTTCCGGCAAATCTGGAGGAGCTAAAAATTCGAATAACAGTCATCATTTGTGAAATGACTCCAGATAGGCTTCAGCAAGTATGGGAGGAAATTGATTATCGGCTACATGTGTACCGTGTATCAAGAGGACTCGTCGAACACTTATAAACAAAACTTAACAACATATTGCAAAACTTATTGCAAACAAATTTCTCTATTTATTATTACAAACATTTCAATATGTCGCCCATTTCTGTACCCTTCACTTTTTTTAAAAAAATAGATTTTTGAAATGTGATGAACCTTTTTGCTACATCCAGTATTATTCTTCCTTGCTGATGCCAAGGAAATTCTTGCGCTGGTAAGGTCACCTTTTCTTTTATACAATGGCACAATCATTGCATTCCTCAAGTCAGTCGAACACCGCTTGCACAGCATCGTCAAGTACTCCATGATATGAGGGGCGTTCAAATTTGACCAGGCCTGTCTTTCTCGTTAGTCTCGGGTCGACTAATTATGATGTACCAATGTATGACCTTTCCGTTATTAGACCTTCAGTTTAGGAGGTGTTGGCCCAGGGTTTTATTATAGGTGGCATTGTTATGAGCCCCTGCAGCCGAGCGGATAGGCTACCCAGCAGTACTGCTCTATATATGTTTGCAACACCCTGTGCAATGCCTCGCCATCGTAACGCGTTACAAAGACGCGGAGTTGTTATAATCGGGACAACTGCGGACTCTAAAAATCTGGTCATCGCTTCACTTTCGCAATCAAGAAACATTCACGATTTCCCTCTGATGAAGAAGTACAGGATGCCATTCGGGAATGGTTCCACCAGCGACCCCCACGAGAAATCCTGCGGCTCCTCTGAATGCTCTTTGAAACAGTAATCACTGAAAAGTCCAAATACTACTTAATCGAATCAAGTTTGATAAGCCTATAAAATAAAAGCTCCTTAAGCTAACGACTTTCCCAAGAACAAAAAAACGAACTCCGAAGATCGTTAATGGAGGAGGGATTGCGAAAGAAGCGCAACAACAACAACCCATAAGCGGATTTAATTTTAAGGCCGAAATGATCCACAATTTGCTTCTTATGACCCAAGTTCTCTTGAACCACAATTGAGGCCCTAGTCCGAGACGCGCACAACTCAACGCTCAACAAATCTGTCCCGAGACGCGGCGGTGGGCGGATGCATTAATTATCCTCTCGCTTTTCTCTTTCCAAACGATAAATTAAGCGCCGACACTTATCAAGCAATCATGGATCGTCTTATGGGAATTTTATGGGCGCCAAGAAGACCCCCATTCACCATCTTCATTCTACTGACAAAGCAGATCCAAACGCCCGACGCCAGACGAAACGGGGTCAGCAGAGTTGTCGTCTTTTCTTTTGAGACGACGACGATGGTGTCATTAAGAGAGAGAGAGAGAGAGAGAGAGAGAGAGAGAGAGAGAGAG
>JAHWFO010028035.1:914805-947680 GCA_023313115.1 Rhysida immarginata | reverse complement strand
AGAGAGAGAGAGAGAGAGAGAGAGAGAGAGAGAGAGAGAGAGCGGTATGAGAAGAGCAGAGCAGGAGAAGAATGACAGGAGAAATTTAATCAGTTTTGAAATAGATGCGAACCCGGTCATGGAAAGGGAAACGGTGACGGGGCCAATTTTAAACAATCATCGCTTAATTGCGGTCGTTTCTCCTTCCTCTCCGCTCAGTTTTAACGTTCATCCAAACGAACTCTTCACTCGCCTTGCCCCTCCACGACAACAAAACAGGACAAAAGAAGGCCCCTTTGCACAAAATAAATGAGCAAAGCGGTTGCACCCAACTCCTTCCCCATGTACAACAAAAACGATTCCGCAACCTTTCAAAGACTTAAAGAGTCCTAGCTGCTCGGTCATGCACATGTATAACCGAATGAGACAAGTTAGGACCACAGTCCCTTCGCAATGGAACTGACGATACAACCATTGCCGTGCTGAGGTTCTTTTGTCTTGTTATGGCCTAGGAATCCACTGATATTTGTGACCTTTTAAACCGGATTTAGTTCACCGATTTTCTTCTACCAACGAACTCAGGCTGTTGTTTTGCCTAGGTTGTTGAATGGCGAAAACGAAAGTGGAAAAATGAAAAACTGAAGCTGCATGTGTATAAATTAAATAACAATAATCGCGATTTAGAGTGAAAAGTAGAAGGATTAGAAAGAAACATCGATAAGTTGCCCCAAATCGTTGGAGTCGCAAACATGAAGGATTTCACAGATATGAAGATTGAGATGTGTTAAGTGGATCCCGAGTTTTACCTGGACATTCTAGGCATGTCCTGGGTTGTGAAAAGAGCTGGGTCAAAGCAGCGCCCCAATAGAGGGTTTCCGTGGTTCCCCTCTTCTTGGAATCATATTGAAAGGAACCACATGACGCCAGCGTTGCGTCCCGTTGGTTTCTGAAGGTGGCGCTCTTCAACCGATAGACCAAGGTTCTCGACACCTTGTGGTGCAGTTTGTTCGGAACAACGTTAGGCTGGTACCCTCAGTAGCACGACTTGAGCCGTTGTCCGGTAATAGCAACATCTCTTAGTCCTCGTTACAGTTTTAAGCCCCGATTGGTGGGGATTTCTAGTTGGTCATAGTGTTTAGTTTTAGGTTGGATTTGGGATATATGTGGTTGGGACCCTGAGCTATGTCCATTTTGGGTACTTTTTTTTATTTATCTATGTGTGTGATTTTCAATATTGATGGGAAGTTTAAAACATCGTTGTTAATTAAGTTTTGTGGGTGTTGATATTTGTTACACTTTAACACACTCCCGAACCATGACAAATCCGCCCTTCGCGATCTTTATCAAGCATATTGCGTAAAACCCACCCTTCGCCCTATTTTTAAGGGGAGGTTGGTCTCAATGCTATCAAATACTAAAGTCCATGTTCATGTTGCCAGGGTTAAGCCAAGTTTTATTGCATTTGTTTTGGGTTTTTTTTTGTTTACTGTCATTTTATATAATTTTTATTTTTAATGACAAAGGCAGCCCTAGATTATATCAAATAAATAAAAAAATTTGCATTTGTCAAACATGATTTAAAAAAAAAAAGTTTTTCGAGGAAGCAAATCTTTTTTTTCTGCTTAGTCCAAGTTCAATTGCATGAGGTTGTATTCCCCGTTCGCAAAAGTACAGACACGTGCTCTTTTTCTTATTTTCGCAAATTTTACCTCAAAACTTGATTCAAGTTCCATATGTTGCTTGGAAAAGGTTGTGCAACATTTCATTTCTCTCTCGTGTTCACCTTCAATTGTAGTCTCCAGACCTTCTCTTAAGGTCCATAGATGGTGACTAGTACGGACTGGCGGGTTTTTAAAATTTTTCTCAATAAGGGAAATATGCTATTTTTCACCTCATCCGTTTTCACACTACACTGCGAATCTTTTCTACAGGATTATTTTTTTGCAACGTATGCGGATAAAGCAAAACATTAAAACACATATAAAGATACACTGACTGAGCAGTTTATACAGATTGAGTCGCACCAGTAAGGAGGGAAAAAAAAAAAATCACAGAGTGGTCCTGAATACGGGAAGACATAAACGCGAGAAAACTTGAGAGGGGGCATTGTTCACCTCAGGAAGAGAGCCTCTCAAAAACCTTTTCCTACAAAGTTTCAGTGAAACAATATTGCAGCGGGTTTCGTGCATGCAACTCGAAGCTCCTTCCAAGTTTCTCCCATTTCAGCAAACTTTTGCTATTTTTACGAGCCCTGCTATCTCGAAGCGAATTCACACGAGACGACGCACAATGTAGGCGCGCCGGTTTAGAGGGCGCTCCTCCCATTACCGTTGTCGTCTGTCCGTCGCTTTCAGAGTTTCATTTACCCTCCCACCACCATCATCATCATCATCATCATCATCATCATCACCACCACCACCACCACCACCACTACCCCTATTTCCCCTCAGGGCCTTTTTTCTTGCCAATCGAGTGGCCTAACGCGATCGGTGGCCGTCGGTGCAACACCTGGACTCCTCCGAGCGCACACGGAAACGATTTTATGAAACGGGCGCCGGCGAAAAAGGAGCTTCCACCGCCGACACAACATCGTACTCCCAACCCACCCTCCACCCATCCTTTCCTTCACAAGGCTTAAATGGTTCACAAGTGGCTCTCACTTCCATATCCTCTTCCACTTCTTTTTTTTTTTTTTTTTTTTTCCCTTTTACCCTGTGTAAACATCCATCAAAAACCCTTTTCATTTTGCCTTCCCGTCTCCTTTCGCTATGGCCTATGGGAAATCCTCCAATTATTGCCACTTATACCTATCTCACCCAGACGATGAGGCGAAAATGGATTCTCAAAAAAAAATCACGAAGAAGGAAATGAAAGCCACGTACTTCGGAAGCAAAGGGTCAGAAGAGTGGCACGTGAAAAAACATGTGCACATTAAAATAATAATAAAAGCTGGAGGAAAGAGAGCCGCCTCCTCTTCCTGTTCATCGGCGAGTCAACAAAGGGCGCAACTTACAAACCAAACTTTGCTGTGCACTCATTAAGACCAAAACGTTAAAATCGAGTCATTCCGATTTACGGCGCAAGAAGATAAATGGTACACAAGCAACAGAATGAGGAAATTTTCCCAATATTCTGTTCTTGAGGAAATAAATTTTCCCAAACCAATAAATTTTCCCTGTTCTTGAGGAAATCCGCGAATATGACCTGCAGGGAAACTCGTCGCCGAAAGTACTTCGATTCTAGTCTCGAACGACTCTACATAGTACGAGATTTCGCTAACCTGTTTCTCGTGCAGAATGCGTTCAAACTGTTGTCACAGATTACTTATTACACAGATGCGACATTCAATTATTAGTGGAAACTGGATGGCTCATTGTTTTGACGTCATCGATTGTAGCAATGCCTCTGACTTTCGCTGGGTGCGCTGTTTAAGAACGTTCGCTCTTGTCTACATTTTGATGTCTGATAAAGAATTCAGTATTTAAATTTCCAAAAAGATGTGTTATACATTTTTATGTGGTTGAAACTGCAAGAATCAAGCATGGTTTTTATTAAATACGATAATTTAGTACAGTCATCGATTGTAGCGCACCCAGCGAAAGTCAGGGGCATTGCTACAATCGATGACGTCAAAACAATGAGCTATCCAGTATTCACTCCTACAATTGATTGTCGCATCTGTGTAATAAGTAATCTATACTGTTGTCTACCGTCACTCAAATGGGTAGAAACTTCGTACCGTGTGACGTCACAACAATCGAAAAAATGGCGCCCGTCTCGATCGCAGAGTACAAATTGAAAATTTTATCCACGCTAAGTTATTGATAAATATCACCAGAAAATTTACCTTTAAAGCTCTACTTAGGCAAATTTGAGCTCGCTTTACATGGTCACCAGCATCATCAGCCAAGCTTTCCATTTCCAATGAGCGTTTCCAGCTTTCGTCGAGGACAGTTTTTAACAAGTTCGATTCTATTAAGATCCCAAACCCATCGAACGATTGCCAAGTTCGAAATTTTCATCCATTATCAGAAGTTTGCGAAACAAGAAATTCCTAATTTTAGCAAGTTTATTGTACAGAGTGTTGCAAATATATACAGTGCAGAACTGCTGGGTAGCCTATCCGCTCGGCTGCAGGGGCCCGCTCATAACAATACCACCTATAATAAAGGCCTGGGCGCTGAAACATCATACATTGTTACGTCATCATCAGAAGGGCAAAGTTATGGGTTGTTATTGGTGGAAATACGGTTAATAATGCCCTGCTGAGGTGATGTAACAACGTATGACGTTTCAGTGCCCAGGCCTTTATTATAGACTAGAAGAGTTACCCGGCGTTGCCCGGGATAATTACACTTGCACAAAATTTTCCTTTCATTGTTGGTCATGAGATATATATTGTTGATCCCTGCCTTGTGTTGGTGCATTGCGTGTTGATACCATTGTTGATACCTATTGTTCCACAAACTTGCCTTGCACTGTTGGTCATGAGATATTTCTCATTAATATGCCCTGCCATAACCATGAATATCGATTTTTTTATCGATAATTATTATTTTTCTGAAATCTGAGGTAGACAGTGACCTTCCTCATGCTTTGAAGGTCAAGTATGCAAAATTTCATCAAGATGGGAATAAAACTGTAGATTTGTATAAAAAACAAACAAACCCACAAACAAACAAACATCCTTCTTTATATATATAGATAGAAGATAGATGGTATTGTTATGAGCGGGCTCCTGCAGCCGAGCGGATAGGACTGCCCTGTATATATTTGCAATACCCTGTATATGCTAGACTAAATGCGCTATATCAAGCTATAAATATTAATGATAATCCGATGCACTTTGTGAAAGCCTGGCTACTTGACTAATAAAACCCGTGATATTCAACGATACAAACTCATGACCCCCACCGTTATCTCCAAATTCCTTGAATCGTTTTTTCCTTATAATGTGATATCGGTGTGGAACTCACTTTCATACACAAGTACAAACCAAATAATCTACTGCGCAGTAAAACATAAGAATCATGTACACGAATTGTTCTTGCAAGCATTATAAATGGCATCTTTTTCTTTTAACTTAACATATCCCTTTCTTGGAATGCAACAATTTTTAATAATAATAATAAGTGGCTAACAAACCATTTCAAAGTTTTCTAATCAAGCTATACGAGAACAACTCCAGTCCAAAGCAGCCCGAGTGTCCAGGAACTCACGTTTGGCTTACAAGGAAATTCCAAATACTCGGACTCACCGATTTTGATGTTAAAAAAAAATTCTACATGTAGCTTTCATCAAATTAAAGAACCACGCGAAGCTATTCGACATACTTCTCAAAATTTTGCGAGAAAAAAAAAATTCATAAAATTTGTTATAATTGACTACAGCTTATAAATGCCAGAATTGTAGCATAAATTTTTATCGCGTTCAGGTGGTCTGTGTTAAAACGCTAGAATTCTATTTTGCAGGTATAGGTTCAAATCCTGTCTTCGATATTTTTTTTTCCTCTTCGTAAATGATTACTGACAGTGGTAAGCATTCAGTTTATTGTGATCAATCATGTAATGCGCGACATTCACCTCAGTATCATACACCGAATAATTTACTTTAAAATTATATTTTAAAAAAACAATTAAAATGTAGAAGCGCTTATTGATTCCCCTGATTCCTGCTAACACTTCAACAGGTGACGGGATGGAAAAAATGTTAAAAAGTGTAACAAAGGAGGAGACGTCGAGCGCATTACAAGCATTGAATGGAAGTGATGGACACTGAATGCTTGATTTACAATGACTCCAGCGTCTGCCATTCCATTTGATCCCGCCAACTTCTCCTCCCTTCAAAATAAAATAAAAAAAAGCCAACAAACTGCAAAACAGATGGGATAAGAAAAACGGAGGGTAGGGAAGTGTGGGTAAAAGAGAAAGTTTCTTTTTTTTTTTTTTTTTTTTTTTACTTCTTCTTCTCCAATTCTTTACTTTTTCTTTCTTTCTTAAATCCTTCACCTCGCTTAGCTTTCCCCGGCTGAAATGATGAAAAATTTCTCTCGCCAATCTTTGATTATCATGGAATTTACGAGTAGGTGACTCTATTTATGGGCACGCGGGGGCAGTGTAATCCTCCGAGACACCAACAACAGACGCACAATGGAGAAAAACTGTCTCCAGGCTCAATAATTTATTAAGCAAAGCTTAGGCCAACGCTATACAACACCGAGGGAAAGGAGGAGGAGGAAAAGAGAGCCATCCACCTAAACTTCACTACCCCCTCCCGCACGCGCACCCAAGGTGCTTCCCTCCTCCTCCATTTCATCCGTTAAAACAGCAAGAGCAGCAGCAGCCTCCTCCTCCTCCTCCTCCTCCTCAATGCCTCGGCTCTTTCACAGACCGCGGACTACAGCTCAATGCAAAAGGCGCTCATTTTGTTGGCAGCTAGCAAATTAGGATTATAAAAATCCTTTTTAACCTGCTGTTACGTCAGACATATGATCTTAGGCTGACGTGGAGACGAGAAAGAAAACTCAGATGAGCTAATATAGCGACTGGTAACGATTCACTCAAATACGTGCGGAGGCTTAAAGTTAGGTTAGGTAGTACGACTACAACACGCTGCCATTTCTTAGAATACCACCTTCGTCCAGTTTTAAGGAGAAAGCGAGGCCACGAGTCTTCATGGCGGTCACTTCGGGACATCAACAGTTTCGGGCGCGCTGATTGTGTAGGACGCCTTTCAGAAGTGTGGCAAAAGGTGGTCAACATTGAAGCCATGGCTCCTCTAATAATAAAGCCTCTTCAAAACTATAGCACCGTTGCCATTACTTTTTATCCAGCCCTTGTTTTAACGAGCCCTCCAACACGTTCAAGCGTAGTCAACGCTTTAACACGGCCACCCTCCGAAATGAAAACTCGACGCTTGGGAAAAATCTACTTAAGGAGCCACAAAAATAATCTGTAACTGGATGTGAAAAAAAATCTAGACCCCCCCCCCTTATAAATAAACATCGCGTTCACTAGGCACGACTGCCCTTAACACTACCATCCCAGAAGAAACCATCTTAATTCGGGCATGGCTGGGTCGAAGTTCCCATTTCTTTACTTGGCAAGACTTGTGAAAACCAGAAGAAGAAGGCAAAGCAATCGGAGACGGTAAGTGCCATGAAAACACCGCAACGAATCTCCTTATGACTAAACAATGGCTGTTAGGAGAGACGTTAGGCTAATCTAAAGTGAAGATTTTATCAAATAATCGTAAACAAAGTTAACTGGGAAAAGATAATAAGGACCACTAAGCCCTCCTTCCCATTTGTCTCGCTATGTCAACGCAACAACGTATAGAAAACAACGCCAGAGCAAAATTGGCTATTTCGAGCGGCGCACCTCCTTTGTCAGTTTCGGGTAATCGGCAGCACCTGCCCCTCAACTTTCCACACAAACTTCAGCCCATTGATCTCGGGAAATGAACTGCTCATTTTTCACACGGCGGTAAACCCAAAATAATGGGCTCATTAAGCGACCCAAATCATTTTAATAACAAAGGAAGCTGCTGCCATTAAACGCTTCGAGTGCAAATTGTCCAATCCCAGAAAAACTAACGAGTAAATAACGAGTTTAAAGCAGATGCGCGCTCTTCCAAACCATCAAAACCAACACCCCCCCCCCCCCCACGAATCGCCAATCCATGAGAAACCTCATCCCACCATATATCAACAATCCAAAGCGAAAGAGTTGTATTCTAAATTAACATGAAATTAATATCAGACAATTTCCTTAGGAAGTAAAAGTTGCGAGAGTCTATACGTAGTCGCGTCTACCAATTGGCCCACCGCGGACACGACTACAAAAAGGCTGACTCCAAGCATCCTAAAGAGTGCTAAACAGCCCAAATTGGAAGCCCAATGATAGACGGTAGACATTTTATTTTATTTCGCAACAATGCCTAACAAGTGAAATTTAACTAGACACGCCGTGTCACACTTTCGTTGAACAAGGTACAGATACTCGGGGTCCATAGTTCAAATCCCGGTCGTGGAATTCGTTTGTCCGCATATAGACATATGATATATGAAATCAATGTGCCTTTCATCGCTGATGACTGATATCGCATCCAAATATCTGTGCGACCAAAAACCGAATTTTCCAAAGAGACTATACAAAGTGGATACAAAAATGAGCCCCACCCTCCTTTTATTTTCGTAACCGAAGCAGATATGTCAATTTTTATGAATCCAATGAACAGGAAGTGGTGGGTGGCCTATCCCATGGTGCACTTTTCATCATCCCAAATATGCAAATTAGGACACATTCAAATCCTATCTTAAAAATCGTAACAGATACACAAAAAATTCCAATTGAAGACTTGTTCAGCATGGAATTCCGAACAAAACAAAAAAAAAATTCCAAAATCCGATGAACGGATCACCAACAATCACAATTATTTGTATTTTACAAACGGCCACAGTGCATAAATAATTTTACTCCAAAGTTAATCATAAATGGGGTCAATGTGACAACCATTGACACACAACACAATTGGGCACGGAACTGAACACAACTTAACATTTAGTAATTTCTTGATTTGCATGTTGAATATTCAAATGTCTTTATGAAGTGCAAACGGAGGTAACTAATAAATTCAACATTTGATTGTTGGTGAGCCGTTCACCGGATTTTGGAATTTTTTTTTTTTTTGGAACCATCACTTTAAGGTACATCCTAACGGAAACAGAACCCGCTACTTTTTCGAATAGAAAAATCAAAAATTTATGCTTTGTCACGTGACTAAATTGCCCGCGAGTGAATGTTTTCCCCTCGCTATCAGACCGGTCCAATCTGTCACTCAGTGGTTCGGGAAAAGAGCACCTGCTCGGGAGTCATTCTCGTACACTGCCAGGTGGACAAAAAAATAAAGGAACGATTAAGCCTAAAGGGAGACACGGAAGAATTGGCCTTAGGAGGCGCTTATCAGGTGTAGGCCTTCTCCTTTACAACGCCTCACAAGGATAACTGATCTCAACGTTCTCTCTTATAAGCCACCCTCACTTCACTACAGAGGAAAAGGAGAGACAGATAGTAAAGGTGTGTGCGTGTCCAAGAAACAAGAGAAACGAGGGCGACCGTAAAACTGTGCAAGGGAAGGTTTGCTGGGTTGGGTGGTTTCCATTATGGCTAGCAAATACAAAGTTTCTTTTATGTCGTCATTACCTGGTGGCCTGCTTAGGCAATTTGGTCGCTTTTAAGGGCCACGCTCCCACCCACGCTACTAGCTCGTCGTCTCTGTCAGAGCCGACTTAAGTGCCCGGCGCCTCACAACATAGCCACCCAAACTACAAAAGCAGAGGCAACAACAAATGCATTATTAACGTGGGTTGAGGCATCGTCTAAACCGACGCTTAACAGCAGTTTTACATCGACGCCATTCCTCACTCTCTCCCACACATTCTTCGGAGCCATCTTCTCTTTCGAAGCAAAGTAACTTCTCCAAGTTCTTGCTCATCAAAGTGAAATCGCAACGGGATAAAGAGAAACTTCCTAAGAAAATGCGCTTATTATGTATTAGCATTTGCTTTACTTTTAACATATATATGCCAGTCACGTGAGAAGGACCCACCAATTTCTTAAGTTCGCCTATCTATCTCTCCCTGCTCTCATGATGACATCGTCGTTTGAAATGAAGTCGTGCCCCACTACCGATTCCAGATTGTGATGAAAAGCAAGGGTTGTAAAACGCTTTCAAAATTTTTTCGCGTGAGCACCAATAATGCTTACAAGAGGACTAAAGGGTTTCAGTCAAGATGGAAGTTTTGTTTTAAGCTAAAATATTAATTATTAACACAATGTTCGCCAAAACACAATGTTATCCGTTACTTTAAAATAATAATTAAATTACAGTAAAATAGTAAAGAAAACTTTACGGTCTGGATTCGAGCCAGAGACCTTCGAGCTATCGTACTCACAGCAAACGTGACTGTAAATATACCGAAAGAACTCAAGTGAGACATTCTTTCCCATCATCCTTATAGCCCCGATATGCCTATCAGTTTGGCCTGCTTAAAGAACCCTTAAGAGGCAAGTGAAAAAAAAAAAATGCAGTCCTACCTGATGTCAATCGACAGATTTCTTCGAAACTGGAATACGAAAGCTTCTAGAACAAGTGTATTTCATTTTGTCCTTCATCTGCTAAGTCCTTCCCTACAACACAAGAATTCAATGCCGGCCTGAAGAAAAACGCAAGAAAATTTGATATAGAGATGGTCTATAAAAGCGGTAACACCCTGAAGAAGCAATTCAGTCGTGCGAAACACAGAATCCCAAAAATAGATGCCGAAATCTACAAATTTAAGAAGGCCACACGTACAACGCTGATTGTTTTGAAATTCTGCTTACGTCAAAAGTTGCAAGTGTTTATCTTTCTTAAGAGTCTCTAGAAATTTTTAGCAGATCAATCAGCTGCTGAATGGTGACCCCAGCCCAGTGCCACTTATCAGCTGTCTGATTACCCTTATCTAATCATCTCCTTAACTAATCTATCACTTTGTTATTGTTCTAATTGACTTATTCTTTGTATAAATTCAGAATTTTTTTGTTAATTTTCATTCGCGGCTGAACTTGGCATTGCTATCGAAATGTACATCTCAATCATTAAAATAATTCTTTGTGGATTAAATAAATTAATTCCTATAATTTCATGGGTAAAAACTGGTTTGTGTGTATTTAATACAAATCTAGAGTTGCAATGCTGCTACTCCACCTTCGGAATTGAGATCGAGTGGATAGCCTTAATTATTTCACTTTTAAATAGGATTTTAGGAAGTCTTCCAAAAAGGAACTTTAGACGGCTTAAGTCGATTACGACGCGTTCGATGTTTTCAGCAAAAGTTAAATTACTGCCGAAGTAATTCCTAAGATTTTACAGGTTTGGCGAGGTGTCTAAATTTGTTTATTAGTGAATTTTGTTGTAACATCTGAGACCAGAACATCAGAACACCAAGTTCAACTGCTGTAGAATTGAAAAAGTGAATTTCATCATTATTCATTTTTATACCTCATGAAATTATAGGAAGTAATTTATTTAATCTATCTCGTTTTGATATCAAATAGAAGTTCTTTGTGGATTTGGGTTATGGTTTTATTCTTCCTTTTAAAGTTTCAAGGTGGGTTTTATTTTTTTAATTTTTATTACTGAAGTGCATTGCAGTCGAAAAATGATTTATCACTTTACTGTGTTCTTACTCGACGATTTGTGAAATAAGAAAAGTCCAGGTCAAAATAGAGCGTCCTGTTTCGTGTTTTCACACTCATACTCGCTGTAACGCTTCTGTTTATTTTTCTCTGGGCAGAAGGGTTGCCCGTCCTCGTTAAGCCCTTTCACGTCCCTACACGTGTCATTTAGGGAATCAAGATTCGCAGATGCAAGGGCACAGAAACGAGACTGAGGGAGTACTGGAGGAAAGGAATAATGTTTGGTTATAAGATGATGATGATGATGAGGAGGAGGAGGAGGAGGAGGAGGAGGAAGAGGAAAAAAAAACACGAAACTGGGATGATGAAGGTAAAGCTGAGAGGAAGGCGACGACGCAAAGAGATTCAATTTCCAGAGGAGGTGGGAGGAAAATGATGTTGGCAGCGCACATTGGACGCGAAATATTTCCTTCTTCACGTGCAAATTTGGTCCGATCAATCAGAAGGGAGAAGTCGTCGACGTGGCAACCGAGGAAAAGAAGAAAAAAAAAGCTCCCGGTAAATATCCCGAGCTCCAGAAAATTCCAACGGTAAATCAGCGCTTAGGCGGCGGCGACGACACTCCGGGCGCAGATTCATTTTCAGATAGGGACGAATAAAATGGACCCACGGTGGAGAGAGAGAGAGAGAGAGAGAGAGAGAGAGAGAGGAAAATTAAGAAGAGAGAAAAGTAGCGCGCCAAAGTGTGTGTATAAAGCAAAGAGAAGGAGGAAGGAGCAAAGCGCCCTAACTAACTAATTCCTTCAACAATTGCATTTCAGTTTCCTCGCAAGCAGAGCGGAGCCTTTAAAAGTTGTTGAAAAGCGCGCAAATGAAGTGGAGACACACGGCGTGTTGTCGTCGAGTTCCTTCCTAATTGGGCCAATTAATTAATGCAAAGTAAGGTTCAAATTCCCGCTCGAAACGTCGCCACCGATAGATCTCTTTGCCACCCGACGGCCGAATGAGAAGTGATTCCCGGGCCCGAAATATAGCCGACGCCCAATTAGCGGAAGGAAGTGCACTAATCGAATTATGAACGTTCATTTACACTCCACAACCGCGTTAAAACAAGGGACACAAAAGGAGCAACGCAATCGTTCTCGAGGCATTTGCCAAGCAGGGCCAGATCGGGAGGAGGCTAGGGCAAAAGGTAGCAGTTGCGGGACGAGGAGTCACGTCAAGCCAGTTTCAAATGAACAAGCTGTCACCGGGTCTGAAACAAACTCTTAAGCGTTAATACGCAAATGTTTAACCGCGTGCAAAGGAAAATTGCTAAGAAGAAAATTCAAAGGCTCAACGCATTTTCACCTTAGTGAGGTGAAAGTTACTACTCACTTCAAAGGAGAAAGCGGACGTGTGTATAAAGAGACGTTAACACCCGCTAATGCTCGGACAAAAAGCGGAAGAGAAAGCAACCGACACAACGGCGAAAATAACGAACAAGACTTGAGACGTCCTTGTAGGATTTCAGACTTATCGACACCCCCCTCCGCCAAACGCTATCAGGCCTTCATTCATAAAGCAGTGTTTTAGGTTATCATTTAGATTATAATTCTAAATCATTTATATAAAATCAGCGACGGTGGACGTTGTCAAAACAAAGAAAAAAATCTAACAATGGGTTATTTCCCGATTATACAAACGGGTGGGTTCGCTTCTAGTTATTAATAATAACGAATATTAACAGCAAGCTTAACGGCACATTATTTGAAATGACGCGTAACAATGATACAATAAACAATCAGTTTTAATGAAAAATCTGTTTTTTTACAATATGACCCATTGTTACTCAGATCATATGACATTTGAGTTAGCATGATTATTATAACTTTACTGCTTCTTAAAATAATGTTTCCATTAGGTATACACATCCCAGGTTATCACCATTTAATAAAAAATTTAATTTACCTAGCAGGACAAGAAAATTAGCTCCAAACCTTCATTCAAAATAACAACAACAAAAAAAACTGTCATTATAAAAATTTGAAATTTTATCTTCTGCAATCACTTACACAATTTTAAATATTTTTTGCTGTTTTATAATATAATTTCCGAATAAGTTTGCAACTATACAAACAGTTCGCTGAAGAATTAGTATACGGCTTCTTTTCGCATTTCATATGGTAGAAGGTTCTAAAACGTTACAGAGTTCAATTGAAAGTAGCCATTCCGGAACGGACTACATGATTCTGTTATTTCAAATTTATATAATCTTGTAGCACCGCCCACGTTTAAGACATTCTTAATGCTTGTGTCATTTTAAATGAAAAATGTTTCTTTAATGATGTGTTTTTGGGTATTATTTCCTTTTTTAAGGATTTTTACAGTAATCCAATATGGATCATAACCTAATGCTACATACAAGGTGAGCCAATGAAACGGGACTATTTGGGAACGCTACTGCAGAAAAAGTAGAGGGTGTGCGTGCTTGGGTCGTCAACGTAGTGAATCTAGAGAGTGGGAAATTAGCCTCTGACGATTACATTATGTCGAAACGCGTAAGGCAAATAAATAACACTGTTTCCGTATCACTTTGGTTTATTCTTTTATTTTCAGTTATTAATGTGATACTAGTCATGGACTTCATCAAATTATCATGGAAACTTGGTCCGGTGAACAACGTGTATTCCCTGGCCACCTCGTTCTCCTGACTTGTAAAAACAAAAGTGTTTCAAAGTAACCCCCCAAGGACTCTGCAGTACCGCTAGAAATGCTACGCAATGGTATGGGCAGCTTTGCAACGAGGCTGCAAGAATGTGTGGGACAACGTGGAGGCCACCTTCCGGACATTATTTTTAAACAAGTGAAGAAAAATATTTTTCAAAAACAAACGCTTATGTCAAAATTAGGTACACTTAGCGCTATCTCTTGAGCAAACAAACATAAGCCAATTCTAATTCATATTAATCCCCCCCCCCCTTTGGATTTTTTGAAATTTTTTTTTAGATTCATGCATTGTCACCGCCTTTACGTATGTGTACAAAATTTCAGCAAGATCGGACTAGTGGAAGGGGTTGAAATATTGATCACAAGATTTCATCATCCACCAAACATGACCTAAATGGCGTAAGTTATATAAGCGTTGTAAAAATGAACGATTGTGCACTTACACAACATTTCCATTCGTGTAGATTATGTTTTCATCAATAAAGTTTACAAAAGATGATTTTTTGAATGTTTTCTGATATTTTGAAATCGTCCCGTTTCATTGCCTCACCTTGTACTATCCAACGAAATCAAAACTGGGCATGTCCAGTTAAATTTCCAATTTCAATTGTTATAGATTGTTAATTTTACTTAGCAACAATGTCTAACAATTGAAATCGGAAATTTAATTAGACACGCTCAGTTTTTTTTTTTTTCGTTGGACAGAGTATAGCCACGGCCTTCTAAAAGTACCAGACCTGAACAAACGCCACCTAAAGAGAAGGCCTGTTCACTGAAACATTGTACATTGTTACTATTATCAGAGGGCCCGAGGTTAACGAGACAAACAGGCTTCGGCACTGAAAAGTCACCTGAGCAAGATAGGTCTATTAACAATGTAACTTTCATTGTTTCCATCTTGAATTTTAACAATCAGTGTTTTTTCCTTTGTTGGAAACGATGAAGGTTGGATTGTTAATAGACCTATCTTGGTCAGGTGACTTTTCAGTGCCGGAGCCTGCATTTCTCGTCAGCCTCGCAGAGGGCCCGGGACCAACGCCTCCTATAAAGAAAGCCTCCGCACTGAAACATCATACATTGTTAATCGTATTTCTACCAATAATAAGCCCTAAATTTGGTCGACTTATGATGTAATGACGAGGCCAACGAGATAAGGCCTGGAAGTGAAAAAGTCACCTGACCAACTGGATGCTAGCAACAATCCAACCTTCATTGTCTCCATCTCGGTTTTTTAAGTAAGTTTTGATATAAGAAAAAAAAAGAACACTTTTTAACACCTTAATTTTTATATGTAAGCCTTTAATTGCAATGGTAACTCAATGTTTTTATTCTTCTTTTGTATGCCAGAATATCGAGAAAAAATGAACAAGTGAAAAAATGAAGCTCTACCAGCAAATCTTCGTTTTGCCCTCTTTTTCAAATACGTGACGTGTAGGCAAAAATTTAATCACAAATTCTGAAGCTACAAGCGACACTTCGTAAATATAATAAGTTTTATCCTAGGTGTAATAATTCTGTTAACGGGTCTTATTAGTGGCGGTGTGTGGGATGGAACTGGAAAGGGGGGGGGAGGAGTCCATCCAGTGAGCTAGTCATTGTCGGTGGCCCATCTTGTTAATGTTTAACGAGTGTTGCTCAGCGAAACATTTTTATTTCTTTTTTTTTCCCCCGACTTTTCTTAAGTCACTTGACTGAACTTGAAAGGATTGCTTTTTTTCCATTTTTCATCCAGTGACGAGCAGAGTTAACAGGATTGGCAACATTTTAGTGAATTTTTTTTTTTTTTTCGTTAAATGCGGAGCTCTACAACAGTTGACAAAAAAGGGACTGTTCTTTTTTTCTCTCAGATTTTTATTTCTTTTCTTTCCTTCCTCCGCCAGTCCAATGCGAGCGAAGTTGAGCGATCGAAACCGTGTTGGGAAGTTCGTATAATTCGCTTTTCTGAAAAGAAGTGAGAGCGTCAGCAGAAAAAGAGGAGCCGTTTGGATGAAAGCAGTAGTTATAGGAGTGTTATATAGACCCCCGTCTTATGTTCCCTTTCTTTGCTCGCAAATGGGAAACAATCGTCTGCATACGAGCCGATAATCAGATGGAAATGGACGTCGACGACGACACTCTCGCTTAAGAAAGGGAACCAGCGAGGACTGGGAATGGCTATGGCTGTGGCACGATGTCGTAGGGAGGACGACTAGATAGGAGCCAGAGAGAATGGCGAGGATGGGGGCTTTTGGGGCCTGAGTAAGGGCCGCATAAAGTTTATTCTTTCTACTTTGGACGACCGTCTCGGAACGGTTTCCTCCACTCCCCGAAGCCGTGACATGGCCACTATCAATATCCATTTGCGAAGGATCAGTCAGGATTTGCCGTCGCGAGAAGAGTTAAAAGACCCCCGAGAAGGGGGTTGTTGAGCTCCCATTTGCCGCCCATCATCTGCCAGAGGTCGTTGGGAAATGATCCGATCAGCGAACCCTATCCGTCATTCCTGACACCCACCCACCTTTTTTTTCAAAAAACTAAAAAAGTGAAAGCCTGGCCAGTGTGTAGTAACGCTTTTGGTTCCTTCTTTTATACACCCCCACCCCCTTTAAGTAATCGAAGTTGGCAGACCCTCTTTTTCCTTTTGTATTTTCTCAGTTCAAGAAAATAAAGAGAGAGAGAGAGAGAGAGAGATGTTCAGGCCTTGTAAGGTGGTGGAGCTACGTTAGTGGAGGTCTCCCTTGGATTGGGTGGAGTTTTCCGAAAAAGGAGATTGAAGGCTCTCCGCACGTGCCTCGTATAATCTGAGCGGACAGGTTTATTGTAGAGAGCCCCATCCCTCCAGGAACTCTGAAGAAACTGGAAACTTTTCATATATTAAGCAGCGTCTCTTTTGTACTACGTTGTTATGCGTTTACAGGGCTGCTTAATTTAGCTGAGGAGCGCGGCTTCAGCACAAACACGCGCAGAAAACTAGAGGGAGGAAGGGGGGGGGGGGTCATTTTTATTAGAGAAAGAGAGTAACTCCCTCTTTACTCGGATGTCGTTGGAAGGAGTTGTATGGGGGTTTCTCACTGGCGGTGCCGCGGGGAAGAACGTCGATGATGGAGACGGTCCCAGTCTCGCTTGGCAATCTCACTCTCGTCGGAACGAGAGAACGATGTGAAGCCTAAATGGAGGAGATGGCAATGGCGATCCTTTTCCCAACGATGCCTTTTAGCGAGCGAAGCGGGCGGACCCTGGCGCTATCGGCCGTTTTGAGGTACTCGCTTTAGCTCCGAAAGAAGAAAAAAAATAATAAAAAGAGCGGGATTTGAGGAAGAAGGGAGTTTTGAAGCGCTTCCTTCATTTCTTATCCTCATCCACCCACCCACCTCCACCTTGTGCCACTACACATTAAACGAGCGCCTCGACTCGAAATTGGGACCAAGTGAGTTTTGCTGGAAGTGTGCCATGCACGTTCATCTCGGCATTAAAGGAAGGAGCGTTCAAGGTGCGACTCCAGCGCCTCTTAAAACCCAGGGCTCGACAATATATTTTTGTACTTGGCTGCAAGGTTTCAAATTCTAGTAGCCCAGTAACAAAATTCAGTAGCCCACATTATTGCAGTATCACGAAATAATGTTACCTCATATAGAACCAAAATTCCTAAATTACCTTTTTCAGTGAAGCTTACGTGCATGGCGCGTGTTAAAACTCGGTTATACCAGGTTGGCTAATAAGTTTTTAGACTTTTTTGAATACAACTTTTATTATAATAACACCTAATCCAAAAGGTAATTACCCTCTTGACCTATCACCTTTTGCCATCTTTCAGACAAACTTTTGATACTTTTGTACCAGAAAGTCAGTGGCTGTGCTTCAAAGAATGTCTTGAGCTACTCTTTGATCTCATCCTCATTACGGAACTGCCTATTGCTAACAGAACGCTGCAGCGCCGTAAACAAGTAATAATCAGAAGGGGCACGGTCAGGGCTCTATGCTGAGTGAGGCATGATTTCCCAGCCTTTACCTTCTGGGAGGTCGCGTTTGAGCGATGCGCTGGTGCGTTATCACGATGGTAGTCCATCGTCTCCGGAAGCAAAGCGTTTCTACCAGTTGAAACATGTGGACCTGTTGACAGTATTCTTGCCAAATGCCGCACATATCAATTTATGCGCCTGTGCCTCATCAGTGTTGCTTTATGCGCTTGTGCCAGCATGATGCCACGTAGCGCTTCTCGCGAGAGCTCAATGTTGTTGCCCATGGTTTTGCCAGTTTGTTGTTGAAAGATTAGGAATGGGCCATATCTATGCCAAACCCCTTCTATACCAAATAGGAAGTTCCTAAATGGTTCTACTCGAAAGTTTAAAAACTTATTAGCCAACTTGATACAGGAAGTTTCTGAATGGTCTGTACAAACTTTCAAGATATGTTCCATGGACCAAATCAAGCCCGAAGATGGGATGGGAAAAAACTTTTCTTTTTGGAGTTCTAACGGTTTGAAGGTGTCTATAATAGAAGAGTTAGGACAATTTAAAAGAACCGGAGACAATTTTGAGCCTTTGCTATAGAATCTAACTTTGACAGCAAATGGATTGTTATAAAGTAGAAATAAATCACAGTGTTTGCAAACTCCTATAGGCTTATTTCGTTTACTGCAGGACACCCCATGTTCATAGGACATTTTCTGCTTGTTTTGGTCCCTGGAACATATCCTTAAAATTTGTACAGACCATTCAGAAACATTCTGTATAACAGCGATGATTGCACTAAATTGCGGCCAAAACGTCATGGAAAGGCACTGGATGTAGTCTTTAAGAGCGAGTCGCTGCTCTGCGAGCCCTCAAGACTGCAGTAAAGCTTGATTTCCACATGCGTAAAACAATGACAGAAACCACAAGGCAGAAAAATTGTTTGACGTCACTTCCTGTCCGACAGTAAATTCCTGTTTTTTCGAGTTGGGTTGAGTCATAGCCTACAAAGATAAGAGTTTTATGTCGGGCAGAAAGACGAAAGCAGGACTTTTATGTCGAGGTATTGGAGTCGCTCTGGAGAGAGACTGACTCACGCGTAACTAAACACAGCCACACTCTTGCCTGGATTCAACCTTACTGACACGCAGGATTTATAGCTTTATGGGGCAAATGCCGTACTCTCATGCATCCATCAGCTCGATACAACTGAAACTAGGATTCATCTGACCATGCTATAGCCGCCACTGTTCCATGATCCAGTGACGATGTCCGTGGGCCCATTCCAGTCGTTGAGCTCTGTAGAAGTTTCAGCAAAGGGACACGAGTCCGTCGTCGGCTGCTGAAATCTATGCGATGCATTCGTCTCCGTACAGCCCTGGTAGAAATCTGTTTCTGACGCCCACATTCAAATCGGCGGTGATCTAGCTCACAGTAGTCCGTCGATCGCCCTTATGGCTCTGCTGAAGTGACTTGACGTCCGTTCGTCAAACACTGTGGACATTCTGTATGACGGTTTACGCATGTGGAAATATTGTCCTTGCGATAATGAAGATCCATCCTAGACACTGTTGATCTCGGATACCCGAATTCTTATGTAATCTCCGATAGGCTATGACCCATGCGTATTGCACTGATTACATCCCACGTTCAACATCGATTAACTCGCGACGTGCTGCCATGTACACTATACACCTATCTCTAACAGATATCGTGTCTCAGATATCGTGTCTACATTACCGCCATACGCCGCATCTGGCCGTACCATTTGGGAGTCATACAAGACACAAGGCGGGGCATCTTCATATGGGACAATCCTTCCCGTGACTTTTGATCAATCACAATAGATTTTTTATTTTATGTGGACAAGAGGTTTCTTTATTTCTACTAGTGACCCATATCCACAGTTGGTGTGTAGTTCTAAACATAATAAGAAGTGTGATCCTCTTCTGAAAAGAAGTCATGATGCAATCAACGCATACTGTATGAGATTGTAATACCCTAATGGCTACCAAAAAGTACATACGAGAGGATATCAGAAAGTAACGCCATTATGCTTACAGTTTTTTGAGATATGCAAGGCATCCTACTCGCAGAGTTTCTGCCTCGTGGGTCAACCGCCAACGCCGATACCTATTGCGAAACGTTGACTAAACTGCGGCGTGCTATTCAGGCTAAGCGACCAGAAAGAGGAAACGATGTTCGACTTCTTCATGCATATGCCCAACTTCTTCATAAGGTTCTGGACCCCACCCTACAGTAAAGATCGCCCTCGAACTACCACCTCTTTAATAGAAAAGATTTCTGGGTGGTAAGAGGTTTGAGACTGACGAGGAACTCAAATCTGACGTTCGTCATTGGCTGTATTCACAGCCAACGGAGTTCTATGAGCGGGGCGTTCTGAAAACTGGTGCAGCGTTGGGAAACTGCCTAAATCATCAAGGTGCTTATGTAAAAAAAATAGATAAAGACGTTGTTTCAGCTGCATGTAGTTGTTTACCTGTATGTTTTCTAATTTCCTTTGAAAAAGAATAAATGGCGTTAGTTTCTGATATCTCCCCGTAGTAGCATTTGTCTTCCAGGCCACTGACTATGTCGAGCCCGTAAAACCTGAACCACCACCTCCTCCTTATCCCTTCTCGTCCTCCGAATTTGTTGTTACCCAATCATTCGGAAAAGGGGTAGTGAGGCAATAGCAGTAGTATCAGCAGCAGCAGCGAAGAAAAGAAGATAAACTAACTCAAGTCACTAACTAATACCAAGCCCACGTATGTAGAATTGTGTTGCGCGCTCTTTTGTTGCAAGGAAGCGCGGGGCCTAATTGCCCCTAAGCTCTCTGTTCGGTATTCGTGCAACGTTTTAATTCGCGAGGAGGCTAATTACACGGCGTTCAACTGTCGCCTATTCACCTCCCTTTTATTCATAATTGTCTCGCCAGTGAATGTGCTCCATTCATCACTCTTCTCAACTAATTACGGTCCCTTTTCCTCGGCCCACGCCTTTTCATTAACTACCCCCCCCCCCCACTCACCTCTCCGCCTCGATGCGCACACATTTATTCGCCTCTGTCCATACGATTTGCGTGTAATCTTTGGGGTTTCCTCGAAAAAGAGGTTTGCGCTCTCTCTCTCTCTCTCTATCTGTGTGTGTGCGTCTATGCAAAGTGTTTCAATAACGGATTAAGCCCCGCGTGACTGGAAAAATGAGAAAATGCGGCCGCGAGTGGAAACGTTAATTCGCCTCGAAGTGGAGTAGCGTTGTTGTTGTTGGGTCATTGGGAAAACTGGAGAAACAAGACGGACGCGAGCTGTCATCTCTCGTGTTGGATTCCTCCTGAAAACCTCGGGCGCTGCGTCACTGGACGTCAGCCACTGGAGCGGAAGACGGCAGCCAAACGAAAGAAGGCGGCCTGGCGGACGGAAGGAAGCAAAGTCGACCTCCATACTACGCTCGCTGGAGTTTTGGGGTTCGATCATAGCCTGCCTTGCCTAACGAAATGAATTTCGTTTCTCCTATTGGGAACCCTAATGACGACGGTATCATCCGAGAGGTCAGCGAGATGGAGAATTTTGAAAGTTTGCCTTCAGCCTGATTTTTCGTCAAGATTTCTTTTTAATACGGTCTTTCACAAAGAACAACAACAACAAAACTAGACGAGAATGAACAAGCTATCATTACCAAACGAACTTAAAAAGTTGATAGAGATCATTCAGAAGCACCCTGTACACACAGAATAGAGAAAAGTTCCAAATTATTTCTTAATAAGCTGTGGGCCTCCTTTTGCCTCGAGTACAGCTTCTAACCTTCTTGGAAGTGATTCATACAATCCTTGAATATTCTCCACTCTTCAACCAAACAACTTGCCAATTGCTCAAGAGATAAAGAGGGAGGAAGGAAATCTGCTTCCGAGTTGCCTCTCCAAAACTGACCATACTGGTTCGATTATATTCAAATCTGGCGATTGAGCGGGCCATGGAAGATGCTGCACTTCACCATCGTGCTCCTCAAACAAAGATTTCAAAGTTCTGGCAGTGTATACAGGGTTTGTATAATAAGTATCGGGGAACAATTTTTTCCTGACGTGACTAGTTCGCAACGCACTCGCACCGAGCATGCTCGATGGGGTGGGGTCTAACCTTCAAAACGCGCCAAGCGTCAATCGCCTGCGAGCGTTTGTTCAGGCTAGATCGAAGTTTTAGTAAACCCCTGTCGAGTGACTCGGTGCAAGCTCAAAATACAGCGAAGGATTGAACAGCGGAACGCCATCAAATTTTGTGTTAGACTAGGAAAGTAGGGTACGGAGACGCTGGGCATGATTCGCCAAGTGTTCAAGGATGAAAGCATGTCACAAAGCGTCAAAAGCTGTGGTCAAAAACCCTCATCGGTGAAAGAATGATGACGTCATTTCTCACTAGGCTAACCAACCGTCTTTTTCTCGGTGAGGGCGGTTATACTAATTCGGTTAGGCATAGCAGCACTAACTGGCGTTTTTGACAGTGTTAAAATGACGTCACAGTTTTCTCACCGGGATTTCTGACTGACCAAATGCTATCTCTTCTCACCGGTGAGAGTTTTTGATTTCACCCAGGATTCCGAATGGCACACTGCGGAATCAGCTCGTCCAAAATAGGCTCGAATGAGCAAATCCAGACTGAAAGCCATGCTCATCGTTTTCTTCGATGCCCAGGGAGTGGTCCACTATGAATTTGTACCTGAGGGGCAGACAGTGAATACTGTTTTTTACCTAGAAGTGCTAAGAAGACTGAAGAGAAGGGTCAACCGGGAGAGGTCAGCCATCGCCAGAAATTGGAAATAGCATCACGACAATGCACCCAGCCATACCTGCTCCAAGGTGACCGACTACCTGACGCAAAACGACGTCGCGACGATTCCCCAATCCCCTTACAGTCCCGACGTGGACCCTAAGAGCAGTCAAAGAAGCTTGCACGCGTTCCCTTAAAGACCTTCCAGAATCCGCCTACCAGGGAGCCTTCGAATCGTAGAAAAGCCGCTGACAAAAGTGTGTCGACGCTCAAGGGATGTGCTTTGAAGAATTTTAAGGTTTTGTAGCAATATCTGAAATAAATCTATTTTTCCGAAACTTTTCCCGATACTTTTTAAACTCACCGTGTATGAGTGCACTGTCGTCTTAAAAAATGGCGTTGTTGTCAGGGAACAAAATCTGGAACCATGGGATGGACCTGATCGCCTAAGATGTCACAATATCGATCAGCAGTCATTCGGCTACTGAGGGTAGTCACTGGACCGACTGAATAATAAGAAATGGCTCCTCAAACCATTACAGATCAGCCACCATGTTTTACTGTTGGAATGAGACAGTCTGGACGGTAGGCTTCTCCAAACGTCAATTCGCCCCGAAGTCAGAATGAATGTGAAGGATGATTCATCCGACCCCATCACTCTTTTCCAGTATCGGGTGTTCAGGCTTTATGGTCTTTACACCAACTGACACGGGCTTTAGCATGGGTCTCTTCCATGAATATCGCTTTTGTTAAGCTCTCTGCGAACTGTTTTGTTACAGTAGTTTTTGGCTGTTTTGACACAATCCTTGTTAGTACTCGACGGTCCGTATCATCCAGTATTGTCTTTCGCCGATGGCGTCATACCATATTTTTGGTACTCACTCAAAGCCTAGTTCACATTCAGCGAATTTGCGGCGGAAATCTGCTTAGAGGCGACAACGACGCAGGTTTTGGAATTCCAACAGAGTTGGATTTTCAGAAGTCGCCCCGAATGCGCAGCCAATCAGCTACTAGTGAGCATCTAGTCCCAGAATCCTTAGCAATTGTTTCTAATACGCTTCCGCTAGTCAAGTCGGCCACACTGAAATTCTCCGACAGATTGTTTTCCGTGCAGGTATGCCTCGTTTTCTATCGTTTTCCTATCGATAATCGATCAGTGTAGTGAAAAAAAAAGTAGCACGAGGAGTGGTCCAGGAACCTAGCTCACTTTACATGCTCGCCCAAAACAGTAAACCAAATGGGGTACACTGAATGGGAAAGAAGCCTGATGAACCTCTGAAGTCATCCAGAGAAGAGTCCCTTCATGGTTGGGACGAGAACCAGGTTGCAAATTGACGAATAGCGAACCCAAAAAACCAGGTTCTAGGAAATCGAGTAGTTGGGGAAGTCGGCCTTGTTAATGTCCTCAAAAATGACATCCAGGATATGACGGGGTCTTCGAAACCTGATGGGACCCCTAATAACGAGTGAGTATTTTCTTGATGTTCCATCTTGAGCAGCATGCCTGAGACGTGTTTGGATCTAAGAACCAATATGGGTTATCTGTAGATGGAGAGGTTGTTGGCAACTCTTCGATCGAGTTGGGCAATGGACCGGAGGGTAACACTTTGGAAGGTCTGAAGATCCCTCCACCGCGACGTGCAGATGGAAGCCCAAGCAGGCATACCGTGAAGTAGAATAGCGCTAATTACTACCTTATATACTAAAACTTTGCTGTCCACTCCAAGGGCGCTGTTTCGCCCCGGAAGCGCAATCAGACTTAAACTTCGCTTCTTAGCCGTGTTAAGCACATATTGTACATGGTCGTTCCAGTTGAGTTTGGAGTCAATCACAACTCCGAGGTACTTATAAACTTTTAACCCACTCAAACTTCCTACCATAAAGGATGAGGGCGCCTAGGAGGGCTTTTGCGTTTGTTGTGATGAACATGGTTTTACACTTGTTAACATTCAACTTTAAGCACCGCTTAATGAACCAGCTCTCACACTGGAGTAAAGCTTTTTGTAGACAACTGATGACGTGGGCTGGGTTGCGTGTCCAAGTCACGATGGACCCGTCATCAGCACAGGTAAAAATTGCACTTTGCAAACTTAGGAAAGTCGTGAATAAAGAAATTGAACAAGGCTGGCCCTATCGTTTTCCTAATAAAAAAAAAATATAATACGAGATGCGAGTACACGATGCCAAGAAAAGAACAGACTGGACGAAAGAACAACTCATCCAACATCCAATCACAGCAGCGGGGACACAGACTGAAATGAAAGAAGTTCGCCTAGCTCCCCGCTTGGTTCTAATGAATGTGAAACGGCTCCGCATTTCAACACGTGCGGCTTTGAGGTGCCTAGAAAACGCATGAATTTGGGAAAACGCTTCACGCCGCGAATTCAGTGAATGTGAATTTGGCTTTACATTGGAGACTTGTTGATTTTGAAATGTTCAACAAAGTCACTGTTCGGGACACGGAAACACATGCTAACGGGCACCAACGCTCTGCCCCCTTTCAAAGTCTGCGAGGTCACACATTTCAGGAAGCACTTAATGCAAACGACAAATAAAACAACTTGTCATATACTGAAATGTAACACAGGAGAGGCAGACAATTGATTTCAATACGTGAGACATGCAAATTTCTATGAGCTTTCTCCTGGTCATGATTACTTGGACGATCCTATTTTGAGCGGCTGTTTACATTATTTGTCCAACCCCTATACTGAAAATAAAAGGCTATAAGCTATTTGGGAATTCGTTTCTATATACTTGAAGTAACACCACTTTGTAATTCTGTATTAATGCTGGATACTGAATTTTTTACTGGGCTACTCGAATTTGAAACCTTGTAGCCAATTGTCTACAACTAAAAAATATTTTGTCGAGCCCCGTATATTCATAGTGAATAAAAAATACTTTGAGGAAAAGCAGACTTAATGTTATCTACAGTTGTTAGGTCATGTTCATATTTTTGTTTTATAAAGTTAGGTGATTTAACACGTTTTCCTCCCTTTCTTTTGTTTGTCATTTGCCATTGCCATTTTAGGCGTCTCTGCCCCCGCGCCTTGTTTCGACAAAATGGTTGCATTGCCCATTGGACGGGGCCGCTTTCCTTTTTTCTTTCTCTCTTGCTTTTCGAAGGACCCGACGTTTGGACGGTGGCCACCTCGGACAGAAGGAAATTTTTGGAGGAGATTTGGTGTGGGGGGAGGGGGAGGGAGATAGGTTCCTGGGGGTTATTTGCTCTCGATTCCCATCCGGTGTCTTCATTTTTGCCCCCACCCGCCTCCTCGTCAAATTGTATCGTTGCTTTTGGTTGTTGATCTCTGGGGCCGCAATAACGGTCGCGTCTGGAATCCGTCGGGAAGAGAGAAAAAGAAATGAAATACCGAGCCATTCAGTCGATGGCCCCTTCTTATTTTCTTGCTCCCATTCCTCTGACCCATCCTCCACTGCCACTTCCATTCTCTCATCCTGTCTCCTCTGTCTCGTCTCTCTTTCATTTTTTGAGCTTGTCCTAGTTCTTTGGTTTCTCTAATCGCTTCACATTTTAATGTTTATTTATATATTAGGACCGACAGGTACTTATGTTTTCACAATGTGTCCGTCCGTCTGTCTGTCTGTTGGTGCTCTAGCGTTGGTTCAAAACGCAGCAAATAATAGAGGCGACCAATTTACTATACAATTCAATGTATCAATGGTCAATGCATTAATCAATGTATTTCTCTCTTTGCCATTCGATAGCTAAGGCAGAGAGAAGGCTTGTGAATTAAGTGAAGACATGGTGGTTTTCCTTGGTGGTCAAAATCAGCCAAAATCAGTTCAATTGTACGTGTTGTAATGGTAACGTTATGGTACCATTAAAAATCTTCAATGCTAAGATATGGCATGTAATATATCAACCAACTTGTAAAATTAATGATAATTGAAATTAGTTAAAAGAAACGTGATTTTGTGGTACCATTATGGTCCACTGGAAACCTCGCTATGATATGGCATATAATATATAAAATAGTTTGGAATGACGTGTCATGAATGAATATAGTGTAAAATAAATAACAGTCGATATTGGTTCAAAGGTACGTGATTTTGTGTTACCATTAAGGTCCAATGGAAACTTTCAATGCTAAGATACGGCATGTAATATATCAAACAACTTGTAATATCTTGAATAAATATAACAAAGTTAATGATGGTAGTAATTAGTTCAGTTATACATGGTTAGTGGCAGCATTATGGTCCCTTAAAATGAATATAACGTAAAGTTAATGATAGCCGTAATTAATTCAAAGATACGTGGTTTAGTGGCAACATTATGGCCCATTAAAAACCTTCAATGCTGAGAAATGACATGTAATTACTTACGCCTTACATTATCAATAGTTAATTTCTATTAGGCAAATTGTTGTCAATAGCCAGTAGGTAACAATGATGTCAACAACAATAAAGACTGGATCGACCCATCTATGAGCGCTTCGCTATTCAAACGTGTCTAAGAAAATGATAATTCTCGATGAAAACTGGACGAACGTTCAAACCACGGTCTATAGATATTCATGGTCATCGAGCTTCGGCCATTTTCCATTGTTCCGAGAAGCTAAGGAAAACAGATCGCGCCAGGTACCGCATAGCTAAGGCCGACCGCATCCTGCGGTAGAGATTTTCATTGAAACTGAATATGAAAGTAAAGTTTCTATCTGCCGATAGGGTGGCGCTGCAGGCGCAGTTGGCCTAGAGAGCCTTTATAATCAGAGAGTGGCCATGAGTGAAAAGGTAGCCATGTTTTGGCAAATCTCTGTTTTGAAAGTACTACGGCAGTACTATATATATTTATTTTCAGATGAAACAATCGTTCTAAAAATGTTGTAAACTGTTGTACAAGAACCTAAATATAATATCAGACTTTCGAGAAGTAAATAAAATTTAATATTTTGTTTAAACTATTCTCTACATGGAAAATTTTAAAACATTCGTTTATGATATACAGTAGCTGTTAATTTTTTTAGTGGATTTGTTTAATGTAAATACATGTATATCAAAACTAATTATACATTACTGGATTCAGCAATAACATTTTATTTCAGTAAAAATATTACTTTCATTTTATCTTAAAAACAATTTTTTATTAACAAAAGAAATTTTTAATTAACATATGAGGTATAATAATGTAATAATAAATTTAAAACAAACATTTGCTTCTAAATTTTAGAATAAACATATGTAAAAGAAAAGAAAATAATTTATAATGAAAGTGCATGTTTGAATTTAAAAAAATAATTATATTTTAGCTTTTGGAAAGTTGTTTTAATTTTAATCGGTGATTAAATATAATTTTGGTTTGCTAATTTTGAAAATGAATTCAGTTTTCATCCATCACGCCAGGATTTTTCAAAAAATGCAAGTAATGCAAATTCTACATGCACTCCTATTTCATAATCGTAGTTTAAGCCAGAGTCAAACTTTAAATTAGATTTTTAATAATTTAATAATAATAAATAAATTGTAAAACTATTTTTATTGACTGCCCTAGCGCAGAATAGAGTAATTGGACTCTAAAGAATTTTAAACTTTAATACTGTCTGTTTGCATAAAATAACGAATAAAATGAGCGAATAAAGTCCCGTTTTGCGAATAAATCTTGCGTGATATCTCAAAACAGTTATAAAATTTGAAATGAGCATGTTGAAATTAGTAAAATCACTGAAAATTTTCTTGACAATAAACCCTCGTAGGCCTGTGTAATGCTGTTCATTATAATGAAACTAAAGTGAGGATCTCGTTTAGCGTACAAGCCTTTTGTGATAGCACAAAACGGTTTTAAAATTTGAAATTAACATATTGAAATTAGGAAAAAAATCACTGAATATTTTCTTGACAATAAACCATCGCAGACCTGTTTAAACCATTCAAATTATGAATGGTTTAAACATTCAATATTTATAAATCGAGATACTGTCAATTCATAGTATGTTGGTTAATAGATTGATATCTTGATGAATTTTAAAATTTGAAGTTATTAAATTTGTTGTTTTCCATCAATAATTTCCAAAAGCTAAAAATTCATTAAATTAATTTTTATTAAAATTTACTTGTCATTAATATACCTCAAATGTTTATTACAGTTTTTACAAATTTGTTTCATACAATTTTAAATGAATTTCATACATTTTTAAATAGATTTTAAATGGATTTAATACACTTTCAAATAAATTTAATATTCTTTCAAATAAATTTAATGCATTTTTAAATGAATTTAATACGATTTTAATACATTTAATGTCTGTAAATGAAGTTTAATTACTAAATACTCTAAAAATAAATTTTTTACAGTTTTTGCAAATTGGTTTCATACAGTTTTACATGAATTTCATACAGTTTTACATGAATTTCATACATTTTTAAATAGATTTAATATAATTTTAAATGAATTTAATACGCTTTCAAATAGATTTAATACATTTTTAAATGAATTTAATACGATTTAAATAAATATAATGCGTGTTTTAGTTCAGTGTATTTGGAATTAATTACTAAATTACTAAATTTTTATCGAAACATTGATTTAGTAAATTTTACGGTAAATCTATATTTTATTATTTTAATTCAATTACAGAATACAAAACAGTAACATAAACAAATAACACAAACGTAAAAAGAGTAACAGTTAACCATCGTGTAATTAAACTAAAGTAAATGCGAATAATACTAGGAATATTTATTCTTCCATATTTCTGTAACTGAGAGGGTATTTCACCGGTAAATGAATTTAAAATCGTATTAAATTCATTTAAAAATGTTTTTAATCTATTTAAAAATGTTTGAAATTCATGTAAAATTGTATAAAACGTATTTGTAAAAACTGTAGTATTACTGTTAGGGGTATTACTGTATTTTTTTTAGTTTAATTAACTGTTAACTCCTTTTACGTTTGTGTTATATATTTATGCTACAATTTTGTTTTCTGTAATTGAATTAAAATAATAAGAAAAAAATTAATGTAAATTTACTAAAACAAGGTTTCAATAAAAATGTTTTTTTTACTTAGTTTAGTAATGAAATTCCAATACATTAGATTTATTTAAAATCGTATTAAATTCATTTAATATTGTATTAAATTCATTTAAAAATGTATTAAATCTATTTGAAAGAGCATTAAATCTATTTGAAAGAGTATTAAATTCATTTTAAAGCGTATTAAATTCATTTAGAAGCGTATTCAGTTCATTTAAAAGCATATTAAATCTATTTAAAAATGTATGAAATTCATTTAAAATTGTATGAAACCAATTTGTAAAAACTGTAAAAATTTGTTTTGTTAATAAAAAATTCTTTTAAAATAAAATGAAGATGTAAACTGTTTATGTTGTTTTTACTGAAATAAAATATTGCTGAAACCAGCTATGTATAGTTCTTTTTGATATATTTATATTAAACAAGTCAACTGTAAAATTAACAGCTATATCATAAATGAATGTTTAAAAATTTTCCAAGCAAAGAGTAGTTTACAGGATCAAAATGCAGTTCGTGTGTTCGTTATACTATCCACTCTGAAATGTTTGCCAAAACATGGTGGATTTGTACCACGTGATAAAAGGAGCCAATCAAATTGTGTCCCCCCTATGGCCACTCTCTGATTATAAAGGCTCTCTAAGTTGGCCGATTGTACAGCGCCACTATTCAATAGAGTTCCCGCCCTACCGGGAGCTAGAAACTTTAGCTTCATTTTAACAACGGAGCTCGATGACCACGAATATCTATAGATCGTGGTTCAAACTAATGATGTCAACAACAAATAAAGAATATTGAAGTCTTTATTGTTGCTGACATCATTGCATTAAATCTACATTTAAGATATTTATTTTAATAACTTTCTGTTGAAATTCTACTGCCAAAGAAAGTCCATATAATTACATTATTTTCAGCTTCTTTTAATGTTCAAAATTATTTTCTTATATTTTACTGAATGGCTACCAGACATAGGTGCACGATGATAAGTGTGGACTTTTCCAGGCAATTCTTTAGACATGTGCCTGTGTTATCGCGCTCATAGATGGCTCGATCCAGTCTATATTGTTGTTGATATCATTGGTAGGTAATCGGTCGCTTCAACAATACAAGCTTACGTAAAAACCCTTTAGCAATTGCTTATGAAGAAATAATAAACACTTACATAGAACGCTTCAACAATTGACGCTCATTTCATTAAATAGAATTGTTTACAAATTAAAGGACTCCTAAGTTCGACTATACAGAGAATTTCTGATCTCCATTTAACCTTTCGGGTACTTTTATTCATTTTGAACTACACATTTCCTTTAGAAGGACGCCAGAAGCTTCCTTAGCAACCTCATCTAATCCGAACAACGAAGGCTTCTTTAGAAAACAAATGCTTCCCTCTTTATCCTCGAATTCCTTTAAATCCTATCGGTCCTGGGCGAAACAGTTGCCTGACTTGTTTATTTATTTATTTATTTTAGAACATGTGCATCTCATAAGAGATATGTAAAGATAAAATTAGGCTAATCCACCTTCTTCTGAGTTATCCATAGCTAAATAAAGAGTTACTGCATTTTTCTCAGTAAGTTTATATTATCTTGACAGTTTCGGAAAGGCGAACAACACTAAACTTAGAACAGTACGCAATTGTTGTCTACAATTTCTCACGGCCCTTAATTTTTTTAGGGGGGGAAATGCGCCTCCTATTAATAAAGAGAAACTTTTTCACTCTTTTCATCTTTTGCAAATTTTTCCAATCAAATTTTACGAATTCCCTTTTACGCAATCAAGAATTCCCTGGGTGGGTTGTGGAAAGAACGAGAGATGACGCCTCGGGAAAATCATTTGAATAAGAACCGAACTCATTTGAATATCCCCGCTTCCCCGCTTATTAACTACGCAAAGAGGATTGGTGGAGAAGAGAAACGTTAATACACCATACCCCCCCCCCCCCCCCACTCCCTGACATCCATTTGGCTCAAAGGTCCCAACAACTCCTCCTTTGGCCTTTCCCGATACACAAGGATCACGTCGGCCTTCCAATTCCACCAACAGAGCCAACAGGCGTTCGACAAGTCAGAACATTAGGGGAAAGCCACTCGCAAAAGGTTGCGCCTTTCTTCTTAAGCAAAAATACTGTCACAAAAATCTAGAAACAGCACTATCATTTGGAAAAAGGTGACAGTCACTGCCGTGAAAAACTGTCAATTTTATTTAATGAATTCTGTTATCATATAATTTCTAGGAATGTTGATTAAGCGTTCTTAATTAAAAATTTAGAAGCCATTAATCCGTTCCATCCTACCAAAAACACATTTCAATTTTTTATGTGCTTTTAAATATCATATAAAATCCAGTACACAGTACGTAAAATAAAACATATTAAAACAAATGAACTGGTTTTATTAATTTCGTAGACTACGCTACAGTTCAGTTCAATTACGTACTGTAGCTATTACTCTCATCGTCACTGAATTTTGCCCTTTTCGCCATGCTTTCCTCATTTTCCGGAGATCCATGGTTAGAAATGAATTTGGAAAAACAACTGCACAAAAAGAACGTAACGCCGCCAAAATGCTTTCACCACGAGATAAACAGGTGATGGCACGTGATATTAACGAGTGAGATACGGAATGCTTGCTGGATATTGTGGCGATCGCTGCACAGTATCTGAAACTCGCTCGTAACGCGGATTTTTGCTCGCAAGTCAAAGCATAAAATCGACCGAGCGAGAATTCCTAATTCGAGAAACTCCTACGTCGGTGCACTTGTAAGTCGAGGTATCACTATACATGGAGACGGCCCACCAATCAGGATAAAGTCATAGCTTGATAGGCTTCAGTAAATGACATAATTAAATGACCAAGTTAAAGACAGCGTACTCAAGGACCCATTCGAACAAACCCTGGCAACACCTAATCTCAGTTCGCTTATAAGAATATCATTTGACCTGACTGTTTAGAAAAAATTTTCATTTGAACATTAATGCTTGTATAAAAAGAAAACCTACAATCTGTCAAGCCTATTCTGTAGCCCACCAATCAGCAAGAAATTATTTTATCCTGATTACACGGTGGGCAATCTCCATATATTCGGCGGTGAGAGCTGACTTGGCCGTAGTCGTTCCCTGCACCACACCGAAGAAGTGTAAAGTCAAAACGTGTAGATAAATTAATAAAAACGTTATAATTCTGCTATTACAGCAAAATTGACTCAGCATGCAGTTAATAAAAATTTAGAATAAATGGTCAGTTCCATTTCTCATACTTAGGAACGTGTCTGTCTGTGTGTGTGTGTGTGTGTGTGTGTGTGTGTGTGTGTGTGTGTGTGT